>CM076580.1:33605429-34205429 GCA_034641835.2 Pinus albicaulis | reverse complement strand
ATCCTTTGGCTCTGCTCCTGGTGATAATAATATCTATGTCTTCGGAATGGAATGCCGGCTACGGAATGAAGTTATGGCAGTGGTCACGGAATGGAGTTGTGGAGTGAGGTGGAGGGATTGTATTAATGATTGAAGAGACGGCGGATGATTTTACGACGGCAGAGGGAATCATCATTAAATGATTTGGTTAAGAGACGTGGAAAATTCAAATACCTTGGCCATTTCACCGTTTAAATGCTATCGGATATGAAACTTGAAATGGAAAATTTTAATCCAAAGTCTGTAGAGGGTTTGTTGGTGTTTGATCAATAAAAACAATTAAAATAATCTTTTCGAATAATCCATAACTAAACTATGTTAAACTTTTATGAAATGCCATTGTAATTTAAAACTTGTTACCTCTGCCCTTTATTTGATTTTTGTAGCCTTTGTTTTTTTCTGCTCATCTTTGGAGGAATCTTTCATAATTTTCTTGATGCTTTTGATTCATGAATTCACTGGATCACTTTGTTGCAATTCTGATGTCTGCTTGTTGATGCCTTCAGGATTTGTAGCTACGGAAAGACTAACGGGCTGCAGAAAGGCTGATCAGCTGCAGAATGTCTACTGAGCTGCAGAATGTTCCTGTAGAACACTTTAATCATGAAAATGGAATGTTTTTGGAGTATGGGTGAAATGTTATGTGGTATAAATGAAAATGGATGATGGATTATGATATGTATGAAGTGGATAATGGAATGTAATGGATTCAGTTCATGAAATGGAGTGAAAGAACATAAGGACTGTACTACAATTCATGACATGTTTTATTCACTTACAACAAGATATCAAATTTTGTGTTTTGATATGAAAATGAGATGAATGGAAGATGGAATGAGATGGGTGAAGTGTGGAACAGAGTGAAATATGAATGATGGATGGAATGGAGTATGGATGAATAAGTAAATGGAGTGAGATGAAATGAATCATAAGCACTATGGAACTGAACTTATGATTTTTATAACAGCTGCTTATAAAAACAAAAATGGAAAAAGTTAGAGTGTCAGAGAGACTCTGATTTTCACCCTATCTTTTCTGTATAAACATGCCAATAAATTATTGGTTTTCATGTTTATACCTTTATTTTTTTTATTTTTTATTTTTTTTAGAATAAAAATACTTCAGAAAATTCAATCAAGTTGATGAAGAAGAGAGACTCTTCTTCATTAACTTCACATCATTGTCTTCTTGGAAATTCTTGACAAACTCTTCTCTTGAGAGTGGCTTATGGTATAGCTTCAGTCTATGACCATTCACAAGAAAAGTGACCTCTTCTTCATCTATAGTTCTGATTTTTACTGCCCCATTATCAAAAATTCGAACAATTTCATATGGCCCAAGCCAATGTGTCTGAAATTTCCCTTGAAAATCCTTGAATTTTGAATCGAACAAGAGAGCCCAGTCACCCTCTTTGAATTTCTTCTCCTTGATGTACTTGTCATGCCATCTAGCCCTTTGCTGTTGGACTAGACTTGTTTTCTGAACTGCATCTTGTCTGATCTCATCCAACTCATTAATTTTCTCCAGTCTATGCTTTTGTGCCTCCGTTAGATCAAGTCCTAGCTGAACTGCCATCTTGAATGTTTGAATTTGAAACTCTATAGGAAACAAAACTTGCTTCCCATAAACAAGCTCATAAGGAGTATGGCCTGTTGTGTTTCTCCATGTAGTTCTATAGGCCCACAAGGCTTCAGGAAGCCTATCTACCCAATCTCTTCTATGTAGATGAACAGTCTTTGTTAGGATTCCTTCAATGACCTTATTAGTGGATTCCACTTGACCATTTGCTTGTGGATGATAAGGAGTAGATGTTCTGTGTCTGATTTTGTACTTCTCCATCATTTTCTCCACTAGCCTTGATGTAAATTGAGCTCCTTGATCTGTAACAATTTCCCTTGGGACACCAAAACGAGTGAAAATATCCTCAAAAAGAAAAGTAACTACAGATGATTCATTAGCAACAAGTAATGGTTTAGCTTCTACCCACTTAGTAACATAATCGGTGCAAACTAATATGTATTTCTTTTGTCTTGATGGAGGACTAATAGGTCCTACAAAATCCAAAGCCCATTTTTCAAAAGGTTCAATGTGTACCTGAGGTTGTAATGGCATCTCACCTGAAGGAGAAGGTTTCCCTACCCTTTGGCAACTACACCTTTTGACATACTCCCTTGCATCTTTAAACAAAGATGGCCAATAATATCCTAAATTAAGGATCTTATAGGCTGTCCTCTTATCTGCAAAGTGTCTGCCACAAGGTTCATCATGACATGCCTTGAGAATTTCAAGCATCTCATCTTCACGAACACACCTTCTAATAATCAAATCTGGACCTGTCTTGTACAACTCATTAGCGACCCATGAATATCTTGCACTATCATTAATGATTTTTCTTTTATCCCTTGCATTCATAATTGAAGGAAATTTTCCTGAAACTAAATAATTGGCAACATCAGCAAACCATGGAGTTTGAGTAGAGATTGCAAAAAGATATTCATCAGGAAATTGATCTTCAACCGGAGTGTCATCTTTGATATTTTGAATTCTAGACAGGAAATCAGCCACGGTGTTTTGTTTTCCAGGCCTATCTAGAATAGTAATGTTGAATTCTTGCAATAATAACAACCATCTTATAACTCTTCCATTAGTAATTGATTTATTCATTAAATATCTAATTGCAGAATGATCAGTGTGAACAAAAGTTTCATAGCCTGTTATATAGTGTCTAAATTTGTTTATGGCATGAACAACAGCTAAAAACTCTTTTTCAGTTATAGTATAGTTTAACTCTGCAGGAGTCAAATTTTTATTGATATAATAGATGGCATAGGGAATTAAATCTTTTTGTCCCAATACTGCTCCTAGAGCTGTATCGGAAGCATCTGTCGAGATATGAAAAGGTAACTTCCAGTTAGGTCCCCTTAATATAGGTGTTTCAGAAATTTTGGTTTTCAGGGTTTCAAAAGCTAACTGGCAATCAGAAGTCCACTTAAATTCACAATCTTTGGTGAGTAATTTGAAGAGAGGAGATGCTATTTTGGTGAAGTTTTCTATAAATCTCCGATAATACCCTGTAAATCCTAGAAAACTTCTAACATATCTTTGACAACTTGGAATGGATAGGTTAGAAATAACTTCAACTTTCGCCTCATCAACTCTAATCCCATCCCCTGAGATGCGGTGCCCTAAAACAATACCTTCAGTGAACATCATAAAACATTTTTCATGACTAAGAGAAATGTTTGCTTCTTGACATATTTTTAAGACTTTTTCCAAGTTTTCTAAAGCCTCTTCAAATGTGTCCCCATAAACTGTGAAATCATCCATGTACACCTCTACACAGTCATGTATCAGATCAGAAAAAATTCCTAATACTTCCCTTTGGAATGTTGCAGGTGCATTGCATAACCCAAATGGCAATACTCGGTAGGCATAGGTACCCCAAGGACAAGTAAATGTGGTTTTATCTTGGTCTTCAAGTGCTACTTGGACTTGATTGTAACCACTAAATCCATCCAGGAATGAAAAGTACTTTTTACCTGCTAATGTATCTAATACTTGATCTATGAAAGGTAAGGGAAAATGGTCTTTAAGAGTAGCTTTATTCAGTTCTCGGTATTCAACACACACCCTCCATTTTCCATTTTTCTTAGGCACAATTACCAAAGGAGAAACCCACTGACTATCTGAAATAGGATAGATGAAATTAACATTTAATAATTTTTGTAATTCTTCTTTGACAATTTCCCTAAGATTTGGATTCATCCGTCTTTGAGGCTGTCTGATTGGTTTGCAATTTGCCTCTATATAGATGTGATGAGTACAAGTCTTGGGACTTATCCCTTTCATGTCAGTGTATTCCCATGCATATGCAGAAGAATGTCTCTGTAATACTTTGACTAACTCTTCTTGTTGAGATTTTTCTAGGTTTTTGTTTATGTTCAAGGTTTTGCCTGGAAAAATTTCACTTGTAGAGCTGCCAAATTTGTCCATAGAATGAAGAGACATCTGCCTAGATGACAAGAACTCAATATTGGATCCCTCTTGTGTTAGAAAATTAAATATTACAGAGCAATGAAACACATAAAATATGCGGAAAATACAAGCACACAAAACACATAAAACCAGAGAGACACAGATATACGTGGTTCACCCAGTTTGGGCTACGTCCACCCCGAACAGCCAGTCCTTCCTTTATATTATCCAACAAAATGAAGAGACAAAACCTACAGCAGATCCGCTGTAATATCCTCTGTTCTCTCTCACAGTCTCCCTCTCTGTTTCTCGCTCCGAGAATACACACATCATATACAGCCATAATACAATGCCCCCATATATACAAGGGGGTTTCCTTCTAGGGCAAAAAACCCTAATCTAAACATAACTTCTACAGTCAGATCATTTGCCTAATGAACGGCCCAGATTGACTAGAAATTACTATACTTTTACAAGGCAATTTTACATCAATTTTTAGCTTCGGGGGCGCGGCCCCCGAACCCCCGCCAGGGGGGGGCTCCGAAAAGCGCTGCCGCCCCCCCCTGGACCCCCCACGGCAGCGATTAAATTTCGGGCGGCGTTGCCGCCCCTTTTAAGGTACGGGGGTCCAAAGCTGTGATACAAAGTAAACAAGATAATCAGGCTCCACACCCAACATCTTGAAATGATTCATGTTTATGCTCTGGAGAGGATTCAAAGTTTTCTAGAGTATTCAGAATTTGATTATCTTCACTAATTTCTGAAATTGTGAAGAGTGGTTGTAAATATTCTTCATCCTCTATCCATTGAGTGTCATCTAGTTCTGTAATTGTCCTAGCTGGAGGATATAAAGTGAATTTCTTTGTTGAACTACCATCATAAATATACATATCACCGGACCTACAACTAATAAAGGCATCAGATGTAGCCAACCAAGGTCTTCCTAGTATAACGGGATGGCCTCCTAGATTATTCTTGGGTGTTAGGATCATGAAATCCACAGGGTACTCCCAAGAGTCTAGGGACACTGGAATGTCTTCTATTACCCCATCTGGTCTGATCATAGATCTATCTGCTAATTGTAATAGTGTGGGTGTAAAGAGAAGATTAGGAAGTTTCAGTTTGTCCATGATTTGTCTATTCATGATGTTTATTGCTGCTCCTAAGTCAATGAGCGTGTTTTGAATTTCAATTCCATTGATGTGAATTTTGACAACTGGATTTCCTGGGTCAAGGTACTTTGGAATAGTAATCTTACCCATCATAATGTCTACTATTTGTCCTACCAGTTGAATTTTCTTTGTTTCTCTTATTCTTTTTCTTGTTGTCTTCATACTCAACTCCTTTATTGTTTTGGCTAAAATTGGGATTTCTTTGATGGCTTGCAATAATGGAATTTGAATGCAAACATTTCTCAATTCATCTAAGAAATCATAATTAGGCACCATTATTTGTTTTTCTACACCTTTATCAATTTTTAGTCTTTCCGGAAAGGGAGGTATAGAAGTAGATGTGGATGGTTGCTCTAATATTGGAGTTGGATTTATTGGATCTTTTTGTTTCAGTTTTTCAATGTTTTGGTCTTGAAAGGATGTATCTTCCTCAAGACTTTTATTAACCCGTAGGGAGTCTTCCTCAGAATTGTCTTGTTCTTGTATGATCACAGAAGGTTTCCTCTTCTCAAGTATCCTTCCAGACCTAAGTTGAACATCACTAAGATCTAGAGGAGTAATTAAATAAGTTGGAAATTGTTGTCCTTCTATCATGTATGTATTCTGAGGGTTTTTATTATTGGGGTTTGGTATAGGATGAGCTGGAAATTGATTGGATTTTTGAGGGAATGGTAATGGAAGTGGTTGATTTTGATGAGATTGGTTCAGATGATGTTGTTGAGGATTTTGTTGAAAATTTTGTTGAAGATTTTGAGGAAAATTTTGTTGGGAATTTTGAGGATAAAAATGTGGATATGGTGGATAGGATGGTGGATACTGATAATATGGAGAGTATCTTCCATAGGGACCTTGTGATCCTTGTGCCCAAGCTTGAGATTGATTTTGAAATTGGGGCCAAGGTTGCTGACAAGAATTCCAAGGTGGAGGTTGATTATACATTTGATCATGGAATCCTTGTGTCTGAGATCCCTGCCAAGGTCTTCTAGATACAAAGTTAAGAGAATCTGTGGGATCTGTAGGAGTTTCTTCTTGAAAAACGGCCTTGAGTCCAGGAAGAGAAGGACAATTCTTGGTCTCATGTTTCTCAGAACAAATAACACAGGTTTCTACAACTTTTACATCTAGAGGACACTCTCTCAAAGCATGTTTCTTCCTACATTTGGGACAAAAGATTGCCAAGGCATCAGATTCAGCCTTTTGCTTGTTTTGTATCTTGAGGGTGTCTATTTTTTCACTAAGACTCCCTAAGATGTCAGATTTAAAATCATCAAGCATGTGTCCTATTTCTGATCTACTTACTGTCCCAGAAGCAGATTTACTTGCCCTTGCAAGAGCAGGATCTCTTGGACCTTTGGCAGTTTTAGATTTCCCTCTGGAAAGGTTGATACATAACTCAGATATTTCAGGTAATGTGAGTTGTGATATATCCCCTTTTCCCATCATGTTAAGGATATCCAACCAATCATCCCTAATTGTTTTCAACAAAAGAGCTTTTAAAGTGTCCTGATCTAGGTTTTCCATTTGTGCCCTTTTTATGTTGTATTTAAATCTTTCCAACAAATCTTCTAAGTTTTCATCTTCTTTTTGTAACATCTTGAACACTTCTTCCTTATGATTAACTGGCATACAATAATCCAAGTATCTCTCTAGAAATGCTTGTCTCATGTCTTCCCATGTTCTAATAGAACTATTGTTTAAACTCATAAACCACTTCAATGTTGTTCCCTTCAAAGTTGAGGGAAATAATTTCAGTTTTTGAGCATCTTGTAAGTAGTCATAAGTCCTACACAGCACTTCAAATTCGAATAAGAAAGTTTCAGGATCCTCAGTTTTAAGTCCATAGAAGTTCGGAAGGACGGAAGGTGAAATGTTTTTCATAGTTGTATTAGTTTCTTCATCAAGTATAGGGAACCCAAAAGAGCTTCCTATTCTCCCTCTTCCTCCATCTGCACCTCTACCTCCTTCTCCTCTTCCTCCTTCTCCTCTACCTCTACCTCTACCTCCTCCAAATAATGTGTGTTCTCCATTAACAACTCCTCCTCCTCCTTCTTCTGCCATGGTTGACTCTCCTGTGAAAGTAGAAAGGTTTGTGTCCCTAACAGGAGTCTTTAGATCTTCTTCTATAGCAGGTTCAGTGGATGAAGTGGAAGGTTTCTCTAATGGAATAGGTGACCTTAGATCTTCTAGAAGTCCAGGATCAGTAAAGGATGGAAGATGGGTTTGAGTTGAAGGTGTACTAGTTCTCGGTCTAGATGAAACAAGTGGTGTTCTAGAAATCAAACTTCTGCCTCTGCTGCTTATAAATCTTCCCCTTCAATCTCTCTCCCTACGCATAAATTTTTTTTTGGATACTAAGAAACAAAGGTTACCTAGTTTTCACTTCCCTGGCAACGGCGCCAAAATGTTGGGTCTCAATCTAGTCTCCTAAACTGAGCTCATTTAATTGTCAACCAGGATTTGTAAACTGCTGAAGTGAAGTGTACCATATGTACCTAGGTGCTTGTTTCCTAATGCGTTGTGTGTATTGTTTTGTGATGTTTTTGGTCTTTTGATGTTTTATGATGTTTTTGGTCTTTTGATGTTTTATGCTCACAATGAAAATGCCTAGAAAACTAATGGAAAGAAGTTGGTGGTCAAAAACAGAGTTAAGCCTAATGTATGGAATGGAAAATGAAATTGGAAACACTGAAGCAGAATCTAAAATATGACTAAATAAAAGCAAAAGTTTGATAATGACTTTTTAGGCAAATGACACAAACTAAACTTGAGAAATGATCACTAAATATGCAAATCTCCTAACTAAACAGTTAAACACTATTGATGCAATACTCTGTCCTAAGCTTTTCTATTCTATAATTAATTCCTAGTTCTATTCTGCAATTTAATTGAATGTCACAGAACCTATACTCAAAGAGTTATTGGTTTCTTGTTCAAAGTAGTTCTTTTGAGGAAGAGCTCTGTTTATGAAATGATGAGGAAATTATAGAGAGATTTCAGACCTTATAGTGATGTTGTCTTCTGTTCCTATGGCTATAGATCATTTGTAGTTTTTAGAACAAGAAGATGTTTGTGAATAATGAAGGCTGTCTTGTTAATCCTAACAAATGAAGTAATTTATTGTGCAATGGATGACAATTTGAGTATGAGATGCAAGTGTAATGAGTTAATCTAAGAATGAACCTAAGGTGCCACTAAACTAGAACAATGCTGAACTATAAGTCATCATCAAACTTGAAACAAAGTAACTGAACATGAATTAAAAGCAATGAAACTCCGGAGTATTCTAACTATACTAACATGCATTATTCTATGAAGTTACACAATCTATTTGTTCATCATTAGTGATATTTTGGAAGAGTTCCTTCTTTTGGAAGGGGTAGAACAATTCTAACTGTGTAATTGAGTGCAATTGTAAGCAAATGAACTGAAAGCAAATGAAAAACTGAGTTATCACCTCCATACCCTACTCGTCATTATGATGTCTTGGGCAATCGTTTAAGAGCAAGAACAGGGATGATACTTAGTACAAACACACAACTAAATCATTCATTATCACAGTCATGTCTTGAACTTCTTAAGGATGTCTTGGAAGAGTTTCTTCTTGTGGAAGAGTGATTAGAACAAGTGTAACTTATGATAGTGAATAGAAAAAACTACAACTAACTCCTACAGTACTATAGCTATTCATCATTCATCATTATAATCTGTTGGAAGAGTGCCTTCTTGTGGAAGAGCTAGAATGAATATAACTACAGTAATTAGTTAAAACAACTATAAATTCAACTCCTAATTCTACAATACCATAGTCATTCAACATTCATCATTTTAATCTGTTGGAAGAGTGTCTTCTTGTGGAAGAGCTAGAATGAATACGACTACGGTAGCTAAAACAAAACAACTACCAATTCAAATGCAAAACGTAAAGGCAGCTAGGAAAACTTATCTAATTTACGCAAAAGAAATCCGTGCAAGAGGCAGGGTCCCTCTACCACTTGACGGCATTCAACTCCAAATTAAATCACGCCTTCAAAATAACTTTGTCTGCTCCATTAACGATGCAATAGTTTGAACATAACACTCTGTGTCTTCAAGGACGTAACACAGAGTTTTAAACAAAATCTAGCAGCAAATCTAACATAAAATCTCTAACATAGCTCTCGGTCTCCCAAGAGTTTATAAAGCAAATGCACGTAACAGTAATTACAACAATTTAGGAATAATGTCTTTCCTTATCCGAATCATATTAGGAGTCTTTGAGGTGGCTACGTGAAGAAGAAAAGACATCTGGACTGAGACAGTCCTAGTAGGAGTCTTCCTTCATAAATGTGTTCCCACGTGCATAATCGTACCCCGAATCCATTTCTTCCTCCATGATGAGCAACGAACCATGTAGACAGGACGTGGATCATGCCCATATGCGGTTTTTCTCAAGAGGCCACCTGGAACATACTCAAACATGAAGGTAGCTGCAGAATCGCCGGTTAGCTACGGAATGTCTGCATTCTGCAGCTAGTTCCGGTCAAAATGCTTAACAATGGAAAAAATCACAAAATTCAACAAGTCAGTCATGTAGATCATTCTAGAAGTAATTTTAACTATATTTATTGATCAATTGGGTCTAAGATAGAAATGGACAAGGGAAAATGAGGTAAAATGAGGTGAAGGAAAGCACAAATTTGAGGCTCAACAGTTGACATAGCAGTAGGAGATTGGACTAAATTGTCCATGATGTTATAATTATGGGTTGCTTTGGAATAACTTCTTACTCGACTATTTGGTCCCTTAGCCACCTTTGGCAAGGGTTCAATAGGTATGTTTGAAATGGTCAAAGGTGCAATTGGTGCACTGGTACTAGCCCCTAACGTGCTGGTGTCTGGTGGGGTATCGTAATTTCGATTATGTATTTGAAAAAACATCTCTTCGACAGTCATGTATATTTCATGGATGGTTTGTCGAGAGTCGTCAGGATTTTTTTGCTGAGTGCTAACTGTCCCTTGATGGGGGAAAGGTTCATGCATCAAAGCTATTTGCTGGGAAGATCCTCCTTTTCCTCGGTTACTTTGCAGCTTCTTCAGCTCAGGGAGATAGGGATAGTGGTGAGTTTAATGTTCATACTCACCATACATCGGACAAGAGTGATTTGTTCAAAGAGGTGGCCTTTTGCTCTATCATTGGGCATTTCTTGGCACCTTGTTTTTATTTCGGTTGGAGTTTCCTCCAACCTGAGCTTATGGCGGGTGTTTCTGGTTGTTCATCCCCTGTCCAACATTCCCTTTGGGCTGATTTTTTCCTTTTTTATAAACCATTTTAGGATCATAGTTCTCCTTTCTATATGGTTGTATGCTCGGTTTTGGGAAGGCTATAAACATTTCACCTATGCATTGTTCTACATATGTGAGTCTTGTGCTAGGGACAGGGCATAACACGGTCCCTAGTTTGCAACTGGTTATTGGGGGGGAGCTATTTCATCAGTATGTCTATCTATGTACTTTTTCCCCTGAGCTAGAGGATAGGGTCCTCCATGGTGATACGAAAATGCCCTACTGGTCAAATTTTGCAGAGGCATACGATCACTTTGAAAATTGGGTTGTTGTACGTTCTAGGTAGAATAATATGCATAACTAGGGTTTTGATTGTGGCTTACTGGGTAACTTTGGGTCAATGACCCAATTAAAATGTCTGCAGAGTTCAGCACACCTGGAAATTATTTATAATTTTGCATGCATGGGGCATTCGACAAGATATTGTAAATATACCTTGATTTCATATAAATTCATTCGAGCTTTGAGCCTTGTTGATGGCATCCTCTTTAGATATGGGCCCATTTTGCGCCACATCCTTCAAAATATCTGCAATGAGATTTTTTAGGAATAGGTCGAATAGTACCCGATCGTTGAGTTTGCCTTTACATAAACTATGACACCACCGCCATTCATGGAGATGGTCTGAGATATGTATGACAAAGGTTTTCCTAATGTGTGTCAGTAATTCCATTCCAGAATCATGGTGGATGGGTAACTGAAAATATGTTAGGAACGTAGTGGCAAGGGCGCTAAAGGTTCCATGTGTAGCATAGGGTTGCTCCACATACCATTTCGCTGCTACTCGTGCCAGAGTGCATTGAAATAGTCTCAGTGAAATAGTATCGACAATGATGTTGTTCGAAGAGCACCACAGGTGGAAATTCATTACATGATTTCCTAGGTCTTCTTCTTGCTTTCCCTCAAACATTGGAATGTCCTAAGGGAGCTTCGTGGGCATGGCAGGCCATGTAGGGTTGTGTGCAATGGGGTCATTCATCAACTTGGTTAAATCTGGTAGATTCAATGAAGCTAAAAAAGGTAACTGTGAGGTTGTAGCCATTGCAAATTGTGAAAACACAAAGTTCTGGTCAGGTAGGAGGTTTATTTGTGACATACCCTCTTGTGTATTCGATTGGGTTCCTAGATGGGTAGTACTCCTCTGCCCTCTAGGGGTTGTGGTAGGAGTGGTATGTGGTGTGACATTAGGAGACCGACCAGGGTTCCCAACTAAGGATGCCCCAATAAAGGACATACTGATAATTCTGGCAGTGTTTCGTTTTTCATGCCTAAATGGTGAAAAACCTAGAACCCCTCTCGGTAATGGGGGGAGGTCAAAAATACATCTAGATCGTTGAGGTCCCAATGGGTCCATTTTGGTGTCGACTGGGTCTGGCTTTGGAAGTATTTGAGAGGATAGAGACTATGATCAAAGAAAAATTATGATCGCATACATAAAAAAAAGCGCAAGTAAAATTAATATTCCCTTTAAATTAATCCTATGTGATTATTCAATCAAAAAATATGGTCTTTGTTTGTTTTCGTATGATACTCAAATCCTAGAAGACCTAATCTGCCTCAGACAGTCAAATGTAATTGGGCCTTGAGAAGATATCTTGTGAGTGATGGTACAATGTCCCGTAAAAGCTGGCGATGCCCCCAGTGAGATGAAGAAAATCAACCAAGGTAAGGGTACAAGATCTAGTGCTTTCCTACACTGTCACCTATAGAGAAATGATGCCCTAATTTTCACTAGTAAGTACCACCATCCCACTTGAGAATTCAAGTCTTTGGCTTCTTGGCAATTCAGCTAATATTACCGAGTATCAGTTGGTTAAGTAGCCCAAACTACCACCTACCCGCACTACGCGTAAGCCTAACTCCTTTGAAACAGGTCTCTACAACGCTCGGGTTTTATTTTCCATGGGATCATAGGTGGATTCAAAATCTTGCTAAAAATTCAAATTCTATGTTTCAAGATGAAGAACGATCAAGGGGGCTTATGGGATGCCTACCCCCTTGATCCTAACATAGACTATAAATTCTTTTGTTGCACCTGTGGAGAGAATTTAGTGAGTTTTGTTAATTTAGTTTTAGGTGTCTTTTCTTTGGTTAGTGTGTGGATGTGTGTGAACAAAAGTGAACAAGCACATAGTTTGAATGTGTGGATATGTGATGATCATTTTCAAAATCCCCTATTAAACTATGTTATATTATTTCTTGCTCAAAAGAAACCATGTGCAGATATGAGCTGGTTTCTATTTTTCCTAGTTAATCTATGTGATCAACTACAGGGAGATGGTGAGTTGTGAATAGAGAGTGTTCATATGCTCACCTAGGATCACTGAAGGGTGAAAAGACAAGAAATACTACTTGTTCTTCTATCGACAATTCCATCCTCGTCCTGAAATCCTAGTGAAAAAAATGAACTAAACTAATTACTTTTACAATAGAAAAACGAACTATCTAAGCGTGTGTGGACTTGGGCCACTTACTTTGGCTAATTATCTAGGTGTTTTGGTACCTAGATTTGAAAAAAATATTTTTTTCGGAATGCAAGTTAATTTGACCCCCTTCTTAAACCATGTGTGAAATTTGCAAAAATAAACTTGAAATAAAACTGACACCAAGCCTACCAAACACAGCTAAGAGTGAGATTTAGCAAGCTACGGGGTACCTCAACTAGTGTTTGTAGATGTATTATGGGCTCCCAGGAACTTTACAATAGGAAAAGATAAAAATATGGGAGAAATATCTCGTTTTGTCTCTTTCGCACGAAAGGCTCCAACATGCCCAATGTAAGTGTGCAAGTCAGCTCTGAACGCACATCTTGGGTGCACCTGTGAGAGGGATAAGTGCAAAAATTCCTGTAAAATTAATTTTTGGAGTTGTTCTACCTCAGTTTGTTTCTTGGGATGAACTATGGAATAAAGGAGAAAAGGGGGGCAATTTCAGCCCAACTCCACAACACATACACACGTCTCTGGAAAAAAGCACAAACACATAAACTCGGAAATAAAAATTAGTGGAGTCACCAATCCTATGTTAGTGTATTTGGTGCACGCATATGAGAAATCACACCAACTCAAGGGGGGTGTTTTACCATCCTAAGTTATTGGTCACAGGCAGAAAAAATATGGAGTCAAGCAAGTTATTGGAACATACTAGAACATAAACATACTAGATAGTGAAATAACATGCCTACTCAAACATAAAATTAAACTAAAAATAAAACAAATAATACAAAAGCTCTAAATAGAATCAAACAACTGCAATAATCCAAATGACGACACTTACATCCCCTCTTATTGAGTGATGGTAGAAAATGAGAATGAAACTTTAACCCACTTGCCAAGGGGCCCTTAAAACTCAGGGTTCTAAGTCCCGATGCAAGGATGTCTTTACATGCAAGCTTGCCTCGGTGCAAAGTATCCCTCTCTCTACCATGATGGACTGAAGTTTTTGGATGGCCAACAATTGAATCCCCTCTATCGCTGCTATGGATCACACACTGTTGGTATTTCTTAGGGAAATTCTAGCCAACATAACATTATGCTCTCAATTTGTTAATCTCTTGGAGGCCTTTTATAGGAGAATTCAAATCCTCCTTCCCTCTCTTGGTACATTGTGGATGGTGACCCATGAGAGGGGGATGATTCCATTGTGTGCCACATTTATTCCATTTTTTACTCCCTTGATGTCCTCAGGAGGATTTGGTGGCTATCCTTAGGCGGCTTCAAGTATGGAATCAATGTCCCGGAGTGTGCTTTTTGTGGTCCCAAAATGTGACTTATGCTACTCCTAGGATTGCATGTTTTTTTTAGTTAAAAGCATGCAAAGGTGCTCTTCTCGAACTATTTTGTTCAAAAAAGAATTTATGACTTGTCCAATTTTGATTTTTCCTCAAACCTTAGATATTTTCAAATACTTTCCAGATTCTCTAATGTCTCTCAGCCTTGTAAATCCTTCTACCTAACTTTAAATAATGTTGTCTTTGCTTGTACGATTTTCTAGTGTTAACACATGTACCATGCATTCAAACCCCAACAAGGAAATTATGCATGCAACTTGTTACCTACAAAATCTTAATGTTGAAGATGTCGATCCAAAATTCTTCTTGCATTTCCTTGATCTCCTTTGCTTTCCTTTGTTTCGGTTCTCCAATTCAAGTGAATGCTAGAGTGCTCCAAGATTTCTCTAAGTGTGGAAAATTGAATGACAGCCAAAAATACAATGATCAAAGTTGTGAATTGTTTCTTTGATGCCTTCTTATAATTGAGCTCTCATTTTTCCTTGATTTTCCATTAGTTTCCTCTAATATCCATTGCATACAAATTTGTACCTCTTCACCTTCCCTTTCTCCTATTTTCCCTTATTTATAATAATGAAATGAAAATTTTAGCATCTTTTACTTGTGCAATATATTTTCCCATTTCTATGGTCGTAAAAAACCACAAGCCTTTCCCACTATAAATTTTACCCAACATTCAACCTGGAATATGTGTCTCGTGACCTTGCTCTTACCATTTTGGCTTTAATATCCTTTATTACATGAAACTTTAACCTGTGGTTGTTACATTACATTCAATCACGGTTGATTTTTTTAAAATTTTGACCAATGTAGTATTTATTTCGATTTAAACAAATATTAAATAGAAGATTTAAATAAATATCTAAATAAGGGATTGTCATATAAAATTGAAACTAATTTCGAAACTGCGTAGCCAAGGTTACAATATAACTTATAAAAATATTTCATTTATACATATATTTTTAAAATAGAATATTCAAATATGTTTCTTTTCTTTAACTCGATTAAGAATATTACATTACATAGCCTTTAGAATATACATAATTTTAAAATTTATTTAGAAAATAACAAAAAACTGTAGTGATTTCTTTAGTAATTAATCAATATTTCTGGACATTAATGGTTTTACTAATTAGACTACCATAATTAAGAAGTTATTCATATTTTCATGTTTTGGAGTAGCTCTTCGAGTGATATTATTATAGTATCTAGTTCATCTTCGAGATGCCTAGGCATTTGTTGGAGTTCTAGTATTTTATGCATTATCATTAAAATATCATTGTTAAGCATTAATATATCTTGGTTGGGCATTAAGATATATTTTCTCCCTCCATGTACATATTCATCTATTACCATACAATTATTTATTTTGGTCATTTATTCGTTGTTAGTAACAAATGAAAAAAAATATAATAGACAAATTATAAAGTTTTACCTTAAGACAATTAACACTATTTCAGAATAATGAAGCAAGTCAATTACCTATAACCTAGAAACCAAAATATAACAAAATGAACATTAAAAAACTCTTTTCATACGCAACAAGTGTATATATAATTTGTCAGAGGAAATAATCTATCTAAATCATCAATTGGCATCTATGTTCTGAAATGGCATTTAACTACTATGGATTTTAATGGTGTCCGCTTATGAGTAATCATTATCAATGTGCATAGTACATATTTTCCTGACCTTTAACCATAAAACATAGTGTAAAACTTATTACTTTTCGATCACATACGTTTTACTTAAATTGCAATTTGACATTGTACAATTAACACAATTACATTTCATGTTTAATATGTGTGGCATGCTTCATAAATCAATGTCGAGAAACTATTTTATTAATATAAAAACATGCATTCTATTTTTATTAACTAAATATGTTTTGGCAATGAATACTTGTATTTTATGTAATTATTCTTTGAACAAAGGCCTATACTATACAATAGATTTATTATGTAGAATTGCCTTTCTATTGGCTAGATTTTACTTTGAAAAAGTAATTTTAGATCCTAGATGTCAATTCACCACTTGAAGGCCTTTTTTCCTTTGTGTGGATTACCCAAATATTAAACTATATTTTTTCAGTTAAATAAGTAAGGATTTTTTCTCATTGATATCACATTGTTCCCTGCAATTACCCAGACATAATCTACAATAATTATGTAATAAAATATATGATAAACATCAATGTTATAATACATAAATAGCGACTGTAATATGTGATATTAAACTATGTAAATTAAAACTAAGATCGCACATTGGCTTAGAAATTTCTCTAGCCAAACTCAACATTGATACATCACTTCTCAGCAAATATCTACAAAATCCCTTAGTGTGAAATGCGAGGGTTCACAAAATCAATGCTTCAAAGCTTCCTCCACACATTGGAATATCTTCGTGTTTATGCACATTTCTTCATTTCAATAACATCACCATAAAAAAGGCTCATGATCAATAATATAATTTTCTTTAGACTGCAAAAAACCTTTACTCAGTTGACTGTCGATATTCGAATAACAGTTTAAGTCAATTTTCTAGTTAGTTTTTCAGCGTATTCGATATTTGTATTAACTTTGAAATAGTAGAAGAAACTTACAACCTTTTCAGCCTTGATGTTGAACAGGTCTTCCTAGGGTCCAAAGCAGGAATTTACCTTACTCTGACAAGCCTTGCACTCTTCCAACCGAGATACATATAGGTATGTAATCTTTTCTGATAAAGGAGTCTAAGTTCCAACAACACTTTACCTCAAATAACACTAAAGCTTGAAATCCCTTTGAGGCTGCCCAATGCCTCTTTTTATCGTGCAAAAGAGGAGGTTGTAGTTCCACCTATGAAAGGATAGAATCCTTCTTCAAAGGGATAAGCTCCTCACATCAAGGGGTTAGCTCCTTAAGGCATGGGATACATGAACCTGAAAAGAGCGGATTTGCCACCGCAAGATTCCTTCCAGAAGCTTCTAGAAATGACTGAAAGTGAGCGTTTTGAGTTTACTTGTGCCTTTTTAACATTTTACAAGTGTCCGCACTCTTAACATAGAGAAAGTGCAGCCAGGTACGCAGGAGACATGACCATTAGGTTCAGGACGATAGGTAAGACAAAGAGAAAGTGCGATACCATAGTTTTTAGAGATTTTTGAGAGCTTTTCTCTTATTTTTAAGGCTTGACATGAGGAGCTGATGTTTTAGAATTGAAAAGGAGAAAAGTATGAGTGATAATGAGCTCATACAGACAATGAAATTTCAAGGTGAAATTTTTCAGTGCAACAGATTGACCCCTAAAGTGCGAAGTCTATAATAGATGAAGATAGAGTCCGTCACGTATGAAGAGTGAAGTACTTTATCATTTCAAGGATCATCCTATGGACACCCCAGTCGGAACCTGTAAAAACATTCAACGCAATATATATATATGTATACATGTCATCGCTAATTAGGCATTCCCATACTCAGATCAAAACTAACTAGAAAATTGAATTAAACTGTTCCGATACGGGAATGATTTTTCAATACATCGACAATATAGACATGTGTAGACACAGTATGGATGCAACCATCTGTTTACAAATATTCCACTGTATAAATGAATAACAAAATTCCTCGCAGCCTGGATGGTAGAAACTAGATCCAAGGTCTTGATTTCTGCGTCTCGAACTAGTATGATTCTATCCATGTGAATGAATGTGTCGAAGTTGAACATGGTAGAAGCCACTTGATTACTAGTCAATAATGTGAACTGTTAACAAGTGTGAGAGTAATCACCAGTATTGTCAATGGTCGAAAAAGTACTCAGTACAATCCATGAAATGTGAATGAATGAGCTAAAGTTGAACATGTCACGGAATCATTCAATCAAAGGTCAATGATGCAACCTGTCGTCGAAGTCAAGAAATGTGCCATTGAGGCATGAATATTTCAAGGTACCGAAAATTTCTAGATCAACTTCCTAGATAATGAGCTATCGTCGATATAAAGTGATCCGTCATAGGCAAGGCCACAACACGAAATCATAGATCAAGTTTTGAAGAAATATTTTGGCAAGGACTGACTCAGGGATGGTCAAAATGGAAGACAAATATTTTTCGGATGAATGGTTTGTTTGAAATATCCTCTTGAACACATAACGAAACTGTAGATGACTTGGTGACAATTGACCCAAAGCTAATACCCGGAAACTGGCTAAAGATTTTCAATATGGTTTGATTGACTGTTAGGAAAAGGATTTTCCCAACCCAGGTGAAGAAAATTGTCGTGTTCAAGAGTGGTTAACGGCTTTTCGAATAATCAAAATGTAACAAACAAGTTCATTTTTCTCTCTTTTCCCCTACCATTTCTGGCAAGTACTTCTTTATTTTTGACAAGATTGAGGAGGATAACATTTTCTTCTTTATAAGCTCATCCTTCGGATGAGTCCAACATAGTTTAAAATTTGAACCCTAAGAAGTAGTGGTTCATTCCTACTTAAAATTAAACAGGTCCTTTACTGTTAAATTTTAACGAGTCCAGTATAGGATAAAATCAGTGTTTTTCAATTTTAGGGAGTCAGAAGAAAAACTTAAGAAAACTCCACGGGTGTAATTTTTCGTAAATTTAGTCTCTCGAGCCCAAAAAAGGATAAAATAATGCGGGAGAGAACTCTATTGACCGTAATTAGTCAATGTATACCTTTTTCATAAATATTCCATTTCAGTCCATAAAAGGGGTAAACTTATACTGAAGGGACAACCATTCATTTATTTTAACGAGTTCAAACAATCAAGTGCTTGGCAATATTTTCTATTTTCGAGAGTCTGAAAAGGGCTTAAAAGAGGACTCCAATGTTTTGGTTTTTCGTAAATTTTTGAAAGAGTCCGAAAAAGTGATAAAAGTATGCTCTTCGTTGAAAAACGATCAATTTTCCCGAAAATCCAATTTTCTGCACAAAAACTCGAAACATTACACATACCTATTTAAGATAAATAAAAATGTTTTCAAAAATTATCTTTTTAAAGTGAAAAATAAACAAATTAAAAATTCATTTATTCGAAAAAACTTATAAAAAGGACTTTTCTAACTTCATTTTTACCATTTGAGTTCAGAGTGAAAAGTGAGAGCTTTTGGGTAAAAAATTTCCTGTGAAGATTCTGGAAAATCCGTCTATTGGAATCGAAAACTGTCAGCTCCAGGTAATCCACGCCCTCCTTAACTTGCATTCTATCCATTTACATTTTGTTTTTAGGCCTTAAATTTCATTTCTTAAGAAAAAATAGGCTTAAAAAATCGCTTGGGGGGTTCGTTGGTGCAATACGCGGGTCCTGCAGACCCTGAATGTTTTTTACAAAGAAAAAAGTCATGGGTTCACACCTATTGCACAACACCTGTGTGTACCTATGCAATGTGTGTGAGCAAAGGGTGTGGACTCCGCTCAATGAATTTTAAAACTTAAATTTTTCAATTTTCACCTAAATTCTTTCAAACAAGTTTGTTCTAATATGTCTCTTTGTGTATTGAAGGAAATTAAAAATGCTTACTTGGCAAGAATGAAAGCACAAGGATGTAGATGATGCCGAAATGAATCATATGCCCACACTATAGGCATTGGGAGCATGCATATTGTACAAGTTCTGGGCCATACAGGGCATGAGGGCCCAAGTAGACCTCCTAACATGGCTGGTAAACAAACGGGACACTCAGGACCAGTGTTTTGTGATAGGCGGCCACCGACTTGAAATTGAGCCAGAGGATATATATTTTTTGACTGGTTTTCCTAAGAGGGGTGAACAAATATCTCTGTTTGGGACTAGGCCAGGTGGCTAGTCTGTCACTAGTCTTTGACTAGAGTTTTGCGATGATCGAGTACACCCCAAGGATAAACATATTGATATTATAACTATCATTGGACTTGAGATTAAAGTTATTGCATTCACTGTTACTAGACTGTGCGGGAGTGTAGCATTGCATGTGGTTACAGGGTCCCAGATGTGGATTGCAGTAGATTGTTTCCAAGGCACCATATTCAACTGGTGTGAAACAATATTGGCCAATGTGAAAGGCCAACTAACCAGAGAAAAAAATGGAAAGTTAAACAACTTTGGTTACAGATCCATAGTGGTTACATTTTCTTTGGAGAGGATTCCCTTACTAGCTCTGCAGCTCATTCTAGTCGATCCAGGCAGTGCCCGGGAACCTCGGATGATTCGATGGGTAGATTTGATAGCCAGTCACGCTGAGGGCATAGAGGTTGTTTGATTTCCGCCTGCATATCTTTGTTGGTTGAACAACCAAATTTTTGTGATTGAGGACTTTCCATACGCCGGTATGGACTTCTGTGGCGACCAAGACATGGCTCTTCCAGCAGGAGAACAGTGGGATGATTCAGGTAAAAATCATTTTCAACATTTTCTAAGTTATATATATATATATATATATTTTTAATCGTCCAAAAATAATAATAAAAATTTTAAATGCAGATGTGGGCCCACGATGACTAGCCGCTGTCTAGCCTTATGAGAGGAGACACCCATCTACAACAACACCAGTTCGACAGGGCCAATCAGTAGAGATCCTGACCGACTTGGAGCATCATCTAGAGCGCTTGACACTAGATATTCCAGAAACTGATATAGATGATATTCCACTTAGGTTACAGAGATATGTGATTGGGGTTCCAAGACCTTTTAGGAGGTTCCTTTGTAGGGTGGCCCGAGCAGTAGTTTCTTATGATGATCATCACCATGGATAGGATGATCGATTTTGTAGACTCATGACATTTTTCACTTTTTGTATTATCATTTTTGCCGATCATAAGGTGTTTTTCAACCTATGATTGAAGACGATGTATATTTTGAAACACACTTATATGCTATGATATATCATTATTACCGGCTATCTTGTGTAACATGTTATCGAATGTTGTGTAATTTACTATTTTAATTATTGCAAATTTCGATTTATCATACTAAAAGAAAATGCATCTGCTAACGTATTTAAATGTCTTGGAATATAATGATATTCAATCTAATCAAATTCACGTTCCAAGAGATGAACTCTCAAAAATAATTGTAATAATACTGGATTTCTAATGGCGTAAACCCTGTTAAGCTGTAATACAACGAGTTCAGAATCCAACCTAACAATCAAACTCCGAATTCCAAACGATATGGATTCAGACAATAACTCAATCATTGCACTATTTTGTATAATGTTATTCATTTTTTGACCGAGGCTTACCCCATGCATAGATACTAACTCATCAGAGGGTGAATAGATAACCCAAGCTATGGAGGAAATGTTCTGTGTACCACAACAAACACCATCAGCAAAACCAATGTATGTTTGAAAAGACGTCTACATCTACAATATCAAGAGTAAAACTCAGATAAGTAAGAATAGTGATAAGAGCGCACTCTAACCTAGGCACACCTTCTTCTTTTTTTGTTAATCTAAGACACATCAGCTCTAAAAAAAAAAAAAAACTAATCTAACAAAAATCTTCACACAAAATTTAAGCATAATATCTCTTCAGATAAAGCCCATTTCTGGATTTAACTAAAGAGACCCCATCAAAATATATCATTTCATAAGCCCCTTTTGCTAGCTTTTGCTTCACAATGTAAGGACCATGCCACATAGGTACAGATTTTCCAGCCCCTAACTTATTGTTTTCTTGATCGTATACTAAAACTAGGTTTCCTTCTGAAAAGTTGCAAGGTGTAACATTTTTTGTCGTACTGAGCTTTCATTCGTTTTGCATGAGTCTCATTTGCTAATGCATTAGTGCATTGATTCTCATATAGGTAAGCTAAGTACACAAAACGTTTCTCTTCTTTAGAAGTAGATGGGGGTAATTCTATGGCTAATTGTAATGATGGAATTTCACATTCAATAGGTAACATAGCCTCCAAACCATAAACCAATTGAAAAGAATGAAACCAGTTGATGTTTTTACTGAGGTCCAATATGCCCAAAGTGCTGAAAATAGCATGGCATGCCAATTAGACTTATTAATACCAATGATTCGTTTGATCATAGTGACTAAAAATTTATTGATAGCTTCAACCAGATCATTAGCCTGCGGGTAATATGGAATAGAAGTAATCTAAAAAAAATATCCACATAGAATTTAAGCATAATATCTCTTCAGATAAATCCCATTTCTAGATTTATCTAAAGAGACCCCATCAAAATATATTAGTTCATAGGCCCCTTTTGCCAGCTTTCGCTTAACAATGTAAGGACCATGCCACATAGGTACAATTTTCTAGCCCCTAACTTATCGTTTGCTTGATCATATACTAAAAATAGGTCTCCTTCTGAAAATTTGCAAGGTGTAACATTTCTGTCGTACTAAGATTTCATTCATTTTGCATGAGTCTCATTTGCTAATGCAGAAATGCGTCGATTCTCATCTAGCTGAGCTAAGTACAAAAAACTTTTCTCTTCTTCAGAAGTAGCTAGGAGTAATTATATGGCTAATTGTAATGACGAAATTTCACATTCAATAGGTAACACAACTTCGAAACCATAAACCAGTTGAAAAGGAGTTAAACCATTTGATGTTTTTACTGAGGTCCGATATGCCCAAAGTGTTGAAAATAGAATGGTATGCCAATTCGACTTATGAATACCAATGATTTTTTTTATCATAGTGACTAAAACGTTATTGATAGCTTCAACCAGACCATTAGCCTACTCGTAATATGGATTAGAACTATTGTGGCACAGGCCAAGTTGGTCTGTCAATTCAATCATCATGATATTTTGAAAATGACTTCCATGATCCGTAATGATAGCATGAGGAACACCGAATCTAGCAATTATATGATTGAACAGGAAAGTTGCAGTAGTCTTGCCGTCTGTTGAAAATGAAGGCATCGCCTCGGCCCACTTAGTAAAATAATCTACTGCTAGGATAATATATGCATGCCCCCCGGCCGAGTGAGGGTTACATGTAATAAATTCAATACCCCACTTTGCGAAAGTACTGACAACAATTATAGGGTGAAGAGGAGTGGGTGGTTCACGCCTTTGATGATCAAAGATCTGAAAATTGTGGCATTTCTGTATTGCATAGATAAAATCTTTGAATAAGGATGGATAGAAATAACCAGCACGCAATATATTTTGGGCTGTGGCATACCCAGACATATGACCGCCACATGGTCTAGAATGACAATCATTCAAAACCTTCTCAACTTCTTCATGAGTAAGACAAAGTCGGAAAACAGAATCCGCTCCACGATGATAGAATGTATCACCAATAATATTGTATTTTTGGGATTGGAAATGTATTTTCCGTTGCTGAGATCGTGATATTTGAAATCGAAAAGATTGGGTTTGGTGATAAATAATAGCATCCCCATACCAAGGGTTTGGAGAAATCATTTTCAAAATGATCAAGCTCAGGAAAAAATGAAGATCGGTGATGTATATCTTCCCATGGTAAATCATCAATAGATAAGAGTTCATGAATGTGTTCATCAGTGTGAACAAGATCAGGAAATGTGGTTGTAGATGAGCTAGATATAGAAAGTGATTCCTCATGGATCACATTCATTGGAGCATTTTCGGTTGAAGAAGGATCAGAAAACGAATGTATAGCCTGAGATGCAATTTCAAAGGGACTCAAAGGCATCACGCCATCAAATGAATCCACCTCAAAATCAGAAGGTACGATTCAAGGATCATCAAAAGTAATAGTATTTAATGAAATCATATGAATATTTGCAATAGGAGGCGATACGTTGGGAGAAGGAAAGGAAAAAGTTCCAAGTAAACCAGAATCTTTAATCAAAACTACGCTGACATCCATGTAAGGGATAGTCATTTTACCGATGTACTGAATACTATCTGTAGAGGCTAGATCAGATGAAAAATAAGTTAGTTGGTCTATTATAGTGATATTTCCTTTATGTGGAAACTTGATAAGCTGAAAGACCGATGAAACAATAGTAGTCATAGCATAAGACCAACTACGACCCAATAGAATGTTGTAATCTGGAGGGGCATCAACCACTTCCACATCAAGATTTATGATTTTTCCTTCTACCTCTATAGGTAAATTTTGCAAAATACCAAAAGGATGGAACCCTCGGCCATCAAAAGCTTTTATAATTGTCAGAGATTGTTTGAGTGTGGGAGAACCAAGTGATTTCCAACACCGGATCGACATAATACATGTAGAAGCCCCTTCATCAATAACAGTACGAAAGCAAGGTCTGTTTTTTACTAAGACTGGAATCTGGAAAGCCATTTGATGGGGTAGGCAAGGTGTACTGTTCTCTAAATCGAAGATTATTAGGTTCGAATCCTGAATATCGACAGCTCCTATGGCAGAGAATAGTAATTTACGTTGTGCTGGGCAGGATTGTAGCACTTCCAAAGCCGACATTGCTGAAGGGGAAATAGCTAGGTCCTCAACAATGTTGTAATTCTGAGCAACTCTCACATGTGGATTGAAAGCTGATTTATGAAGTACACCTTTAGCAGGCAGTTTGATTACTAAGTCTGAGTAGGGTTTCTCAATCTATAGCGGATCAGAAACAGGAGGAGGTGTAGTTGATGTGTTTGAATTAGAATATTCTTCTTCTTTACCACCAACAAGATTTTTACTACCATAATCTTGCAATCGCGTCCCAATCCTGACATGAGATATCATCAGAATGGGTTCTTCTGAGGCGTTCGAGGAAGAACCAATCATCTTACTATCTTGAGTAGGAAGAGGATCCTTCAAGGCATGAGGCATTTGAGAACCTTTAATGAATTTTGAAGCCTCTACTCGATGTGGGTATTCTTTGGTAAAATGATCCTCGTCGCAAATGAAACAATGATAACGAGTTTTGCGTTTTTCGTCAGTAGATTAATTTTTACTTGTTTTATCTTTTGAATATTTTTTGTTTTTATTCTTCCCCTTCTTTTTACTACCAGATTTAGATTTGGTCATACATCACTTTATGACATGGATGTCGGCAGAAACTTCAACGGAAGAATCTCCTTTTGGGGAATCAAGTAAAGTTATTATAGGAGAAGAATTAATTGAAGATTTCTTCTTGCTTTTAGTACTAACTGAACCAGTCATACCATCAGTGGTATGAGACCCTAAATGAGTTGCAGTTATTTGACCGTGTTTTGGAATATCATGGATTTTTTCATGTAAAGTACCTGACTGCGTATAAACGAGGTCGAGGTACTGAGCTTGAGAAATGACATGCTCTTCAGTAAAAACTCCTCCCTTAGCTACATCTTCAGTGATTTTGGGTAATAATTATTTAATGAACCATTCTGCCAAAATTTGATCTGGAATGAAAACTTTAACTAAATGCCTTCTACGTTGCCATTCATGAATATGATCAGAAATATACGTTGACATGGATTGTTTTAGTGAATTAAATAGTTCCGTGCCATTATTGTATCTAACAGGAAACTAAAAATGAGTTAAGAATGCAGTTGCTAACTGATTGAAATTATTAAAAGAGCCTCTTGGTAACTCAATGTACCATTTGGTAGCAAGACCAATAAGAGTTCGTTGAAAAAGACGTAACCGAATTGAATCATCAATTATCGAATTAGATGCACACCAGAGGTGATAAGTCATAATGTGATTTGACAGATCCTCTCCTGACTTACCCTCGAATTTTCGTATATCACTGTGCAACTTATTAGGCATTAGTGGCCAATACGGAATATAGTGAATCAAATTTTTCATAAGGCGTGACAAATCAGGTAAATCCAAAGTTGAAATAAATGGTAACTGAGAGTTAGGGGCACAGAAACCTTGAGTAATGAGACCAGTTCTGGGAGGAGGATATCTAGGATAACTAGGAATCGGATTTGCATTAGGAATGGTATAACCTCCTGGAAAACTAGGATTAACCAAACCAAATTGGGGTTGTTGAGGCTGTTGATAAGTATAGCCAGGATACAATTGATATTGATAAACTGGATTTTTTGCAACATGACCGAATTGATACTATCCCTGGTAGGGTTGATATGTGAATTGCAGTTGACTTGTGGAAATTTTACTTGTACCAGCTTGTTCTGCAGGCATCTGGAACGAAGTCTGAACTGTAGGTCCTAACTGGGGCATAGAGACTTGAGAAATTTGCATGGATGCAGGGATAGAAGAAATCATAGCTACAGATACTCCAGAAATAGGTGTTTTAGGTTGAACAAATGTTGCAGTAGTTGCAGCAATTTGAGGCTGAGTTTGAGGTGTACTAGGCCCAGGCTGCTGAACAGAACCAGGTGCAGGGACTTGAACAGCAGGATGGACATGTTGCTGGGTTGGGCTAGAAACCAAAGGCTATCTAGTTTTATTACGTAACTACACATTAGTTTTTGTAGCCTGTTGAATTTGATATGGATTCCACACCATGTTCATTCTGTGGTATTTTCCCGTAGAAGGTTGTGCATATCAAGGACCATAACCTAGTTGAACATAGGGTTGATAATTAAATGGTAAATTTCTAGCTCCTTGTACAAATTATTGACCAGAAGGTGGTTGGAAAACTTTAGTTGGGTACTCACCTTAAGGTTGATAACCTTGAGGCACATGCTGAATCTGGGGTTGATAAGGACCTTGAGGAATATACTGAGTCTGGGGTTGACCTTGGGGTATGTACTGTCTGAAGGTTGATAACCTTGAGGTATGTATTGTCCTTGAGGTTTTTCTCCAGGTAAATAATACTGTCCTACAGTTTTTCTTGGTAAAACATTACCTTGAAATTACCCCCCAGGTGGTAACTGACTACCTTGAGGTTGTCCCCTACGCTGTAAATGACTATCTTGAGGTTTCCCCTCAGGTGGAAACTGACTACCTTGACGTTGCCCCCCGAGCGGTAATTGACTACCTTGAGTTTGCCTCCCCAGGTGGTAACTGACTACCTTGAGGTTCAGGATTTTGATATTACCAGACATCATAAATATTTTCTCTACATTCAAAGTTTCATTTTTAGCTCCATTAATACCAGATGATAAAACTTGTTCAATCAGTCGAGGATCTGCACCTGAGAAAGTACCAGAGAGAGCCCGGTACCTCGAAGGAACAGAAGGACCACCATATAAAAATGTTTCCGGTGATTGGGAAAACATAGATGACTCTCTTAACATGATCAATGAAGGATAATAAGCTCTTGGTGTAGGCTGAAAAGGAATTTGAGGTGGTGAAAAACTAAGACCTGGGTTTTGTAAAAAATCTGTCAATAATAAATAACAAGCATCACTTCTAAAAGGACTGTAGAATATTGATTCACACTCCCTAAGATTCAAATTCTGTTGGTTTTCGGGAAGAGTTACATCTTCGTTTGGACCGACAAGTTCTTCAATAGATATGAGGTCAGAAGGAAGATTTTCAGTAATGATATTTCTTACCCTAGGTGAAACAGGATGACTAGAAGTTGGAGTAACAAATCCTGAAGATGGTTCCAAAACAGCGGGTTCAGTGTTAGGCTCAGAAATTTTAGGTTCTTCAGCTAATTCATTGGAAGGAGAAATACTACCAGTAACTTCGAAAACTGAAATTGGCTCTTGAATATGCTCTTTTGTTATTATTTCATGATCAATATGAAAAATTATAGATGAATCTCCGGCTTCTGTTGATCTAATTCTACTGTTACTAGGTGATACTAGAGCTTGCAACCCTTCAAGTTGGCTTGATGTATACTCAAGGGGCTTCCCCTGAATTCTACAGGACTGTCTCGGTAATTCTGTCGTGATTGAATATTAATTAATCACATGCAAACAAAGAAAATTTCAATAAAAACACTAAAGTCTCTAAAGGAACAAACAACTGAATCACACGCCTAAAATATCTACGAGTTCAAACCACACACAAATAATAACTTCCCGTACTAAAAACACTAGTTGGTGATGAAATCCAACTTAGTAGAAGTTTAATACATAAAGAGCGGTTGGAACAATTAACCTGACAACCTGCTTAACGAAATAGGCTGGCACAAGTTTCTTCACAAAACCATCTCGAGTGAAGAGAACGCCCCAGAGAGTCCAAGTGAGTCTAGTCGACGTCTGCTCCAGGTATAGTGAGATATTTCCTTCACCATCACCTTAGGAAATAATCTTAAGTTTATGGACACTAAGGTTACCAACAACAAAAAATACAACTGGGGGAATAGTCTATGATATGATTCTACACGCAACGACAGAGTAACAAAGCTCAATCCCCTTGAAGGCTCCTTGACATGGTCAATCTGATGTTTACCAACAAGTGACCCCAGGCTCCTCGACAATGGTTAATCTGAGGTTTAACGTTTATAATGCGCACAGATCTTCTATCTTTCAGAATGAAATAGAATTGATTGTCTCAAAGGTTGAGACATGATCTCATGATTAACTCCTTTAAGACAAGATTCCTAGAATGTACCAATTACAATTGGATTTATTTCCTACCACAAGATTTACCTATTTTTTTGTTTTTACTATCTTGGAGAGTTAATTTGTTAGGTCCCTATATCACTATTATAGCCCCTTATTATTATTAGTGTAAACCCCTTATTGTTATTATTGTACCCTTGTAACCCCCATTTTGTTATTATTGTGCCCTTAAATTATTATTGTTAGGTCGGCTAGGATTACATTGTGGCCCACTAGGATTACATTATGGCCCCATGGACTCCTATATATAGAAAGGAGGTTTTGTGAATTGTATCATCCAAGAATTGTTCATTTGTGTAATGTATTGGAGGTTTCCCCCTCGAAGTGGCTCATTTCTAAGGCGTTTATATCTCTTTTCTTCTCTTTTTGAGTTGGTTACACAACATTTGGTATCAGAGCTTTGGGATTCTAGGGTTTCGCTGCTCCAAACAGGTCATCGTGGCATTTTCGCTATAAATTTTTTTCTACGAAGCTTCAGAAGCTGAAATTGTTAGGGTGCAAATCTGAAATCTTGAGGAAGGTTGTCTAAAAATTTCAGATCTTGGTTCGCAATATTTGAGGAGATATCATCTGTGGAAGTTAGGTATTTTTTCAGGCTCATAAACAGGTCATCGTGGCATTTGCGCTATAATTTTTTTTGTACGAAGGGTCAGAGTCGGAAATTCATATGGTGCGAAGCTGAAATCCTGAGGAAATTCGTCAAAAAATTTCAGAACTTGGTTCGCAATATTTTTGGAGATATGATCTGTGGAAGGTAGTGCTTGTTCAGGCTCCTGAATTTCATCTCAAAGAGGTGATCATGGGAAAAGTTCAATAACTCTCTCTCTGAATATTGGATTGGAGTGCCGTCAAAAGTGGTCACAAGTACACAGCCTGTAGTTTCTTTGATATCAATTTCAGAGACAAAGGACAAAACAGTAACACGTGGCAAGTCGTACAAGTTCGCTCTACTGAACCAGTCCAGAATTAGGTCATTGTGGGAGATTAGACACAACTTTGTCTTGGAGCATCAAAATCAAGTCAGACCTGTGGCATTTGAAAGAAGCTTCAGAGGGCTACTACAGGGCTGAATTTCAGATATCGAAGATTTTCAAGCACAAAGATAATACAATTTCAATATCGAGCTCCTCAAAGCTAGTAAAAGGTGTGTATTTTTTTTCCGAATTGCATAAGTCTTGTTTGAAGAATCAAGTTGAATTGATTGCAAGGGCCTATTGTAGAATAGATATCAATATTGGAGTCTGAAATGGCCCCTAAAAAAAATTCAACACCCATTAAGCCTTTAGAAGGCTCTACTATTACTCATGAAGATGAAGAATGGCAACATGACATGTCAAAATTACAAGAGCAAATGCCACAAATTTCGCTCTCGCAAAGAACAACAAAAAATGAAATGGAAGTTTTGAAGAAAGGCGTGGAAACTAAGATGAATGGTTTGGAAGCTAAGATGGATGGAATGGAAGTCGGCATGGAAGCTAAGATGGATGACATGAAGAATGATCTAAAAGCATACATGGAAGGCTTGATGACAATCTTAAAACCAGAAATGATTCCTAATGGCGGAAATATAGGAGAAGAACCTCCTGATGAGAACAAAATAAATGTTAATCATGATTCCATAAACTCGAATGTTGGCGGAAAGAACCACCATATTCCAAAAATGGATATGAGAAGTTTGATGGAAAGGATCCTCTAACATGGATACTACAGATGGAGCAATATTTTGATCTCCATAACGTGCAAAACACGCAAAAGGTACGCATTGCAACTTTACATTTAGAACAAAATACATTTGTATGGTATCAATGGCTTTGCTCCCGTAAAAAAATTGTCACTTGGTCAATTTTTATGGAGGAAATGATAGCACATTATGAGGATACAAAGAGCAACACCTTCTTTAGCCAATTGATAAATCTCAAACAAAGGGTTTAGTGGGGGAGCACATTGAGGACTTCCAAAAATTGAATATAAGGGTAACTGATATTCTAGAGGAACACAGGATTGATCTCTTCATAGGCACTTTAAAGGATAACATCCAACATGAAGTTCGCGTTTTGGAACCTGATTCATTGGAGAAGGCATTCGGGTTGGCAAGAAAAGTTGAATGTAAAATTATGGCGACAAGGAAGCCTACCACTCAATTCTATAAAGAAGGAAGTGTTGCTACGCCTAGATTTCCACAACCTACAATGTTGACACCACAAAAATTGGAAGAAAAAAGAGCAAAAGGGCTTTGCTACAGTTGTGATAGCAAATACACTAAAGGTCATAAGTGTGCTGAGAAGAAATTATTTTACATAGATTGTGAAGAAGAAGAAGAAAATGAACAAGAAGAGGATATACACAAGGAACCACCCCTAGAAGAGGAAGAAATGAATCCGACCATATCGTGTAATACACTGGCAGGAATTACCACTCCTCAAACTCTCAAGATAGAAGGACATATAAAAAAGAAAAGGGTAATAGTGTTGATTGATTCGGGTAGCACCCATAATTTTATTCATTATAAGGTAGCCAAGGAATTAAATTGTTTCCTATACCCAGCACCAGAATGTCAAGTGATGGTTGCAAATGGAGGAACTATAAATTGCTCTGGAAAATGCCATAATATCAAGCTAACCATGAGGGAATATGTATTGACTAGTCCAATGCTTTCCATTCCTATGGGAGGTGCTGATGTTGTACTAGGAGTACAATGGTTACAATATTTGGGGAAGGTAGCTTTTAATTTTCAAGAACTTTTCTTGAAATTTTTTTCAGAAGGAAAGGAAGTTGAATTACGGGGTATTGCGGGGAAGCCAGGAAGGATAATAAGCTCTAATGTCATGACAAAGCTTCTAAAGAAAGAACAGCGAGGCGTAATTGCACAATTATGCTCACTAGAAGTTCCAACATCAAAATCATCTATTTCTGCGGATCTCCAACAAGTCTTGGACAATCATTCCAAGGTGTTTGAAACTCCCAAAGGACTCCCACCTATTCGTGATCATGATCATGCTATTCATTTGATTCAGGAAGTGTTCCTCCAAACATCAGGCCTTATAGATATCCTTACGTCCAAAAGAGAGAAATTGAACGTATGATTGCAGAAATGTTAGAGGCGGGTATAATTCAAGCTAGTCAAAGTTATTTCTCTGCTCCTGTAGTATTAGTACACAAGAAGGAGGGATCATGGCGAATGTGTCCGGATTATAGGGAGCTCAATAAGATCACCATTAAAGATAAATTTCCCATTCCTGTTATTGATGAATTATTGGATGAATTACATGGAGCAATTTATTTTACCAAGTTGGATCTTCGTTCGGGATATCATCAAATTAGAATGAAGACTGAAGATATTCCAAAAACAACATTTCGAACTCATGAGGGTCATTATGAATTTTTGGTCATGCCTTTTGGCCTTACCAATGCACCTTCTACATTTCAAGGGTTGATGAATTCCATTTTCAAACGCTTCCTTAGAAAATTTGTGCTAGTATTTTTTGATGATATACTAATCTACAGCAGGTCTTGGAAGGATCATGTTGAACATGTTGACAGGGTGCTCAAACTATTGCGGGAGAAACAATTATATGCAAAAAAATCCAAATGTTTCTTTGGAGTACAAGAGGTGGAATATCTGGGTCATATTGTATCTCACGAGGGTGTTAAAGTAGACCCTAACAAAATTAAAGCCATTAAAGAATGGAAAGTTCCCACAACCATAAAGCAGTTGCGAGGATTTCTCGGGTTAACAGGGTATTATCGCAAGTTTGTTAAGAATTATGGGAGAATAGCAGCACCTCTAACAACATTATTGAAGAAAGATGCATTTTCATGGACTCCTGAGCAACTAAGGCCTTTGAACATCTTAAAGAGGCAATGTGCCTAGCACCGGTCTTAGCTACGCCAGACTTCACAAAAACCTTTATTGTGGAATGTGATGCCTCCGGAAATGGAATTGGTGCAGTTTTAATGCAGGAAGGAAGACCCATTGCTTTTGAAAGTCGTCCAATCAAAGGAAAGTATTTACAGAAACCTATTTATGAGAAGGAAATGTTAGCAATACTGCATGCACTAAAGAAATGGCGAACTTACCTAATGGGAAGACACTTCAAGGTAAAAACTGATCTTGATAGTCTTAAACACTTTTTGGAACAAAGACTATCTTCAGAAGAGCAGCAAAAATGGGTCACAAAGATGTTGGGTTATGACTTTGAAATAATCTACAAAAGGGAAAGCTTAATGTTGTTGCAGATGCACTCTCAAGAAAGAATGAAGAGGTGGAAGCATTGCTTTGTGCCATTTCTATTATCCAACCAGATTGGATAACTGAAGCAAGAGATGAATGGAAGAAGGACAAAGATGTATGGACACTCATTCAAAAGTTGCAGCAAGATCCTAGTACATTTGATACATTTAGTTGGAAAAATGATTCCTTATGGTACAAAGATAACTTATATCTTTGTAAGAATTCCCAACTAAAACAAAAGATTCTTTCGGAATTGCACACTTCTCCTTTAGGAGGACACTCAGGATTTTTAAAAACTTACCATAGGGTGAAGAAAGAATTTTTTTGGGATGGCCTTAAATCTGATATTGAAAAGTTTGTGGCGGAATGTTTGGTTTGCCAGCAGAATAAAGTGGAGACAATTAAGACCCCGGGACTTCTACAACCTTTATCCATTCCAAGTCAACGTTGGGAGGAGATTTGAATGGATTTTATCACAGGTTTACCTAAGTCCGAAGGAAAGAATGTCATCATGGTGGTAGTTGATAGACTTACCAAGTATGCACACTTTTGTGCATTATCTCATCCATTAAAAGCAAGTACAGTTGCTACTACATTTATGGACAGAATTCAAAAGCTACATGGAAGCCCAAGGGTTATTGTGAGCGACAGAGATCCCATTTTTACTGAAATTTTTTGGACGGAGTTATTTTCTTGTTTGGGTACTCAATTAGCTCATAGCTCATCTTATCATCCTCAATCTGATGGTCAAACTGAGATAGTAAATAAATGTTTGGAAGGATATCTTCGTTGTTTTGTATCTGATAAACAAACACAATGGGTCAAGTGGTTACCTCTCATTGAATGGTGGTATAACACTTCCTTCCATACTGCAGCAAAAATGACCCCATTTATGGCACTTTATGGATATCATCCACCATCCATCACATCATCTTTAACGGAAAATTTGAAGGTTCAAGCAGTGGAATATCACATCGAGCATCAGCAAGAAGTTCTCCAACTCTTAAAGGATAACCTGAATTTGGCACAAAATCGAATGAAACAACAGGCAGATCAACATCGCAGCGAGAGAAGTTTTGATGTAGGAGATTGGGTATTTTACGGCTACAACCATACAAACAAATGTCCCTCAAGCAAGCAAAGAAGGATAATAAATTATCGCCAAAGTACTATGGTCCTTACAAGGTGTTGCAAAAGATTGGTACTATGGCATACAAATTGGAGCTTCCTGCTTCTTCGCGAGTACATCCAGTGTTCCATGTGTCATGCTTAAAGAAGGTTATAGGTGAAAATCTTCCAGTTCAAACAGTATTGCCAGAACTTGATGGGGAAGGGAAGATCATATTGGAACCTGAAGCAGTCATAGAAAAAAAGAACTCGACAACTACGGAATCGATCAATTTCAGAGTATCTCATCAAGTGGAAGAACTTACCCACTGAAGATTCTACATGGGAGGATGAGAATTTTATACAGAAGCACCCGGAGCTACTCAAGTGTTGAGGACAACACTTTTTTGGAAGGAGAGGGGCATGTTAGGTCCCTATATCACTATTATAGCCCCTTATTATTATTAGTGTAAACCCCTTATTGTTATTATTGTACCCTTGTAACCCGCATTTTGTTATTATTGTGCCCTTAAATTATTATTGTTAGGTCGGCTAGGATTACATTGTGGCCCACTAGGATTACATTATGGCCCCATGGACTCCTATATATAGAAAGGAGGTTTTGTGAATTGTATCATCCAATAATTGTCCATTTATGTAATGTATTGGAGGTTGCCCCCTCGAAGTGGCTTATTTCTAAGGCGTTCATATCTCTTTTCTTCTATTCATAAATCATATCTATTACGGTGATCAAGGAATCCATGAAATAAACAATCAAATGACAGCTTGTTGAGAAAAACAAACTTATTTGTATTAACATTGAAATAGTAGAAGAACCTTACAAAATTTTTAGCCTTGATGTTGAACAGGTCTTCCTGGGGTCCGAAGCAGGAATTTCCTTTACTCCAACAAGCCTTGCACTCTTCCAACCGAGATACATACAAGTATGTAATATTTCCTCTCAGCTACAGGAGTCTAAGTTCCAACAACACTTTACCTCAAATAACACTAAAGCTTGAACTCCCTTTGAGGCTGCCCAATGCCTCTTTTTATAATGCAAAATAGGAGGTTACAGTTCCACCTATGAAGGGATAGAATCCTCCTTCAAAGGGATAAGCTCCTCACATCAAGGGGTTAGCTCCTTAAGGCATGGGATAGATGAACCTGAAAAGAGTGGATTTGCCACCGCAAGATTCCTTGCAGAAGCTTCTAGAAATGATTGAGAGTGAGATTTTTTATTTTACTTGCGCCCTTTTAGTCTTTTACAGGGGTCTACACTCTTAACACGGAGAAAGTGCGGTCAGGTACACATGAGACATGACCATTAGGTGCGGGACTGTAGGTAAGATAAAGAGAAAGTGTGATACCAGAGTTTTTAGAGATTTTTTAGAGCTTTTCTCTTATTTTTAAGGCTTGATATGAGCAACTGATGTTTTAGACTTGCAAAGAAGGAAAGTATGAGTGATAATGAGCTCATACGGACAACGAAATGTCAAGGTGACAATTTTTAGTGCAACAGCTTATATTTTAGAATAGTTACAGTATGAGCATCGACATTTTAGCCTATCCAAACAATGCTAATTCACATGCAAGTAATATGGGGCAAAAAGGTAGGATTTATCATACCTACTCAGATTGGTGGAGTCTAACCTGAAGCATGTGTGGTGAAAGCATATCTAGAGATATCATGTGTGGAGGGGGTTATACAGATGTCATTTTATGGAGTAAGAAATGTGGAGAAAGCATGAGCTGAGACAAAAATGTGGTAAAAATGTAAACCCCATTTAATTATATATAGGGATAGGGAGATACACATTATTTATAAATAAAATGTTAGCAAAAATGTTGTGTTAGTCCAACACTTACTTCATTGTTATTATAAACAACAAATATGCATTATTCGATAGTAAAATATTAAGATTAAAAACATCTAGTTCCAAGTGTGTTGACCCATACATTGAAACCTCCTCTACACAATGCAATTCGTCCACACTTCCACACATAGTCCTAATTTGAAAGATATTCAGAAATATGAACATATGCATTATTTACAATTAAAATATTATCTATAACGTGTGCTTTTTTAATACTAAAATATTAGCAATTACAATTAAAATATTTTCAATATTATAAGTATAAAATATGCATTTTTAATAGTAAATTGTTAAGAATGAAAAACATCAATGAGAAGTGTGATGATCCACATAGTTAAGGCTTCAAAGCTTCCTTTGTAGAATGAATCAATTAAATAGAAAGAGTAAACATTATTTAGAAATAAAATATTATCAACAATATAAGCATAGAAATCTTATTACTAGTTGCAAATTTATATTATTCTTTGATACAAAAATATTAGCAATGAAAGCCTTCAATACAAAATGAAAATATCCACACAATGAACCTTATCTACACTTCAAGACATCCCATAATCAAAGCTTATTGTTAATGAAATGTGGTTTGATATAGAATCTATTAAATACAGATAGTATATTTTATTTACAATTAAAATAATATCAATAGTGTCTGTGGGGTATTGGTTAAACTGTGATGAGGTGGGCTATTATAGCACTCATCACAAGTTCAATTCCCTTCCCTGATCGGGGTGATGTATCTGGACATGTTGATGAAAATGGAGTAAAAAAAAAAAAGGAGAAAAAGTGAAAAATGAAAGGAACTACCAAGCTTACAAAAAAATAAATACTATCAATAATATAAGCATAACATGTGTAGAGATTTACAAAAAGAAAAATTACACACAAGATCCTAAAGAAATATATATTTGAAATAAAATAAGAAGATACTCCAATTTCTTACTAAAATATCTACTCCCAATCGTATTCTCTATCCCAAAGTGTGTGTGGAGAAATCATGTCCACATATAGGGTGTGTGGAGGAAGTTGTGCAGACATTGTTGTGCATAGAAAGCATTGGATGAGACATAAATATGGGTGAAATTTGGACCCCTCTTAGTTAAAAAAGTATTTGGTACATATTAATCATGACTAAAATATTAACAACAGTATAGTAGAAGTCTAGCAAGTTCTTTGGTGTTATTGCATACAACACATATACATTCTTTAATACTAAAATTATAGAAATAAAATCCCTTAGTGCCAAAATGGAATTCTTAAGCACTTCCACACATATGCCTAATTTGAAATATATTCTGAAACATGATCATATGAATTATTTACCCTTAAAATATTTTCAATAATATAAGCATAAAGTATGCATTTTCAATACTAATATATATTAAGGCTTCAAAATGTTTTCCCGCAAGATAGAGTTCCTCCACACTTCAACACATATGCCTAATTTGAAACATATTTAGAAATTAAACACATGCATTATTTAAGATTAAAATATTATCAATAATATAAGAATAAAGTATGTATTTTTAATACTAAAATATTAGCAGCTAAGGCTTTCAATGCTAAGTGTGAAGATGAACACAATGATGGCTTGAAATATTCCTACGTATAATGAATCAATTAAATATCAATACCATGTATTAGTTACAACTAAAATATTATCAATAATATAAACATAGACAATAGAATATAAAATATGGAATATGTTTTGATATTAAAATATTTGCAATTAAATCTTTAGATGCAAAACACAAAATTCAAAACAGTGAATGTCTGAAAGCTTCCTCGATACAATCAACATTTTCAGCACTTCCACAAATCCCATAAACAATCTTATGCTCAATGAAATGTGATTTTACAGAAAATCAAATTAATAGCAGTAGTATACGTTATTCACAATTAAAATATTATCAATAATATAAGCATAAACAATGTTATTATCCACACAATGAAAAATTGAAAGCATCTTCCACATAATGAATAAGCCTAAAAAACACTCCCTATAAACAAAACTTCTTCTTAATGAAATGTGGTTTTATACAGAGCCTTGTGCATACTCAGCATAATTTTTAGTGAGTTAAAGGTTAATATGCATTATTTATAACTCAATGTTATCAATAATATTAATAATAAGAACATTTAGTGCAAAACTTGAACATCCACACAAACACAACTTTGGCACAAGAGCTTAAAATTAAACATTATTTACACTTATATCACTAATAATATTGTATACATCAATCACTTACTAAAATATTAATAATAAAAAACATTAGTGCCAACATATTTATCAATTAATTATACTACTCACTACTCACTAACAATTGTTATTGACTAAGAAAATAGCTTTAACTGTGAAAAAAATTATATAAAGAGAATAAATTAAATAGTAAAAAAGACAGGTACTATATTTCGTCTGAGTTATTTCACTATCACTTTTTCTTCCACTTATACAAATTCATTTGACCATTGTTCATCAAATTTGATATCAACTATTTATCCTTTGTAAATATAGTATTCATGTGTGGCATAATCTATATATTCCTTAATTTCTTTAAACATTGCTTCGTGGAATTTTTCATTGTGCAAGATTTAATCAAATATTTTGACATACATGTTTAAGTATGTCCAATATCCTACCTAATCACTCTTCAATCTCCTCTAAGCTCATTATCTATGCATGTATGACATTACAATACATGACTTAAATTATTTACCACTTACAACCAAACAAACATTAGCACATACATGTTTAAGTATGTCCAATATCCTACCTAATCACTCTTCAATCTCCTCTAAGCTCATTATCTATGCATGTATGACATTACAATACATGACTTAAATTATTTACCACTTACAACCAAACAAACATTAGCTTAAGAGTTACATGTACAATAAATAACATAGTACAACGAATTGAAAGAAGAAGAAGAAAATATACATATATATACACCATGAAAGAGGGATGAGAAAAGTAGCAGTGGAGCCAACAACATGCCGCCTTGTATTACACTAGATCAAGCACCACTACTTATAAAGCTACTACCTTTTGATACATCGTGATTACATATATTTTATTGTTGCTTTAGTTGGTAGTTAGTTACAACAAATTTTAACTACTTTGGTGAGTTATGCTAACACAACGATTCATCAAAATATTTATATATTTGATTCGTTTCCACAGTAAATTGATAATTATAATGGTTCACTACATGATCTAATCAACTAATTGCTCCAACATATATTCAAATACGCTATTCAATGTGAAAGCATTAATATTCCAACCGAAATTCCATTTCACATATTTTCAAATAATTTATTAAAATTGTTTTGTTTATAATAATAATAATAAAAATAATCTAATTTTAAAATCGCAATCAAATTAGACACCGAATTAATAAATAAGACCACATACCATGAATCCACTTCTACCCATTAATAGACATTCTATCTATTTAAACTTAAACATATAATCCAATCCTTAAGCACACTTTACCTTCACATCCTTACCATATTTCACTTACATGTTCTCAAACATCCAAATTTTTCTCTCACTTACTCAAATATTAAGTAAAAGATAATGAACTTAGAATTTTATAAACTGGTTTCTCTATTAATATTAATATTAATATTAAAATTAAAATTAAAATTAAAAAAAAATAATAAATAAAAAGAAAAGAAAAGAAAGGAAGGGAATTATGTATGAAAAGGACCTTGGATTATTATATATTGTTAAAGTATTATAGTTCAACCACGTTGTCAAAGCCTCACACAAATAACATAATATGTTGTTCCACTCTCCTCACATTTAAGGGGGCAAGGTCAAGTTCAGATATGACAAAGGGATCGTGATTTTTCATAATCATTTCACTATATATCATATAGTGAAAAAGCATTATAAGTCATCTCTGAAATTTTCTGAAAGTGTCATCGCTATAATGTAGTGTTTTCACTGAACCAAGTTGAGGCATTGTTAGACACGGGAAGTATTTTGAAGCTAAAGCTAAGATTGATATTATGTTGTTAAAAAAATATTTTTACAATATCTTATAAAAAATAAAAAGAAAGCTTACGATAAATTAATAACTAAAAAGAAAAAAGAACGAGATTCTTGATTGTAATATATAGTAAGGAATAAAGCTATATATCTTGATTCTTGAACCATCATTTCAATATATAACCATATACATAAAAGCATTATAAATCATATCTGAGGTTTTCTGAAAATCTCATACCTATAATGTGGTGTTTTCTCTGAACCAAGTTGACACACTGTTAGAGAGGGGAAGTGTTTCTCAAGCTAAAGTTTGATATTATATTGTTAAAAAATTATATTTTTACAACATGTTATAAAAATGATAAAGAAAAAGATTATCATAAATTAATAATGAAAAAAAGAACAACATTCATAGTTGTCAGCATTCTTAATTGTGCTGATCTGTTCCGCATCGCTTTATTGTGTTTTACAACCTCTACGAACTCGGAAATTACACGTAAAATGAACATATTGTATCTATTTTTCCGCTCTGAGTCTGTCATGTTCGACAAAAAGATAAAGTATGATTCGTTTTTCTTTTTAAATTCCCATCCATCAATTTTTCCTCGTCAGTGCCACTTTTTAGTATTATTCATAGCACCGTTATTGTGGAGATCTAAAAATAGTTCGGCATCTGACTTTGAAATTTCAGTCCCAATAATTCTCGGCGGAGAATTTTACAATCGTCTGAACAATGAAAAGGGAGAATAGAAATAGGTGAAACTGAGGTTCCCGAAATATAATTCTGCATATTCAGCAATTTTTATTTGGTCAGCGAGATTATGCGCTGCTCCACAATATAAACTTTATTATAGATTATGCTTCATTCTGAAGCTCTCGTCTGAAATTTGCATGCGCATATTCCTAATCCTGTTGCTAATTGCCTCAAAAATTAATTTATATGCTTTCCATCTACATAATATCTAATTTTCAATCCATGCAATCTAACCAATTTGCTTCTTAGATATTTTCTTCACTGAAGAGTTATTGAATTTGTATCCTAGTCAAATTTTCATTTATCGTGTATCTGGAAGAGAAGTCCCTGAAAGATATGATCCGAAGAAAGCCAGAGCACCGCTAGGATTGAAAAGAGGAACCGCGTGGCCAGCACCTCTGAAGGTTGCATAGGTCAAACCTTCGTACTCTTGAATCCATCCACCAACCTGTAATGATAACAACAAAACAGCAGCACATTCAGGGTTTAATGGGCTTGTAAATTCCAACTCTGATTGCGTTCTTCTGAAACTCTTTAAAATCTAGATTAACCGATCCTTGCCTGTTCATTATGATACCAAGGGCGCCAAGAGCCTTTTGTGGGAAGTTTGAGAGCATTAAGACAGTATCTTGTTGATATGACTGGAACACGGCCATCTGTATCACCACTGTCAATTGATTCAAACAAGCCTAGGTTATATAGAAAAAATTGTTGGAATGATAGAGAGGAAAGACACAAAATTTAGCATACACAATAAAACTAGGCGCGGTTCATCCCTCAAAACTTATTCAATTTTATCATTCAAAACTTGATTCAATTTGCCTTACAATGAACCTAACAGTTTTGATTCAATTTGACTTACACTGAACTCAACATGGGTATTTAAACTTTTTCTTAACTGACTCACCTAAATAATTCACATGCAAACATACCCTAAATTGGACTTTTCTCAAAATATAACTTAATTTTAAGACACTTCACTTGATCTAATTAATTTAGACTTTTCCAAAAATATAACCTAACTGTAACTCACTCCACTTGACTCAGTTAACTGATTCCCAAATTTAATTAACTTTTATACAATTTTATCACTCAAAACTTGATTCAATTTGACTTACTATTAACCCAACATAAATGTTTAAACTTAAATATATAAACTTTTTCTTCTAGTAACTCGCCTAACTAATTTAACATGAAAAACATATTCTAAATAGGACTTTTCCCAAAATATAACTTAACTCAATTTACTTAGACTTTTCCCAAAATATAACTTAACTGTATGGCCACTATGAAATTGAGAAATTAATTGAAACAAGTTTAGGTGATATAGAAATATTTGTTGGAAAGTTAGGGGAGGAAAGAAAGAAACACTAGCAGCTCTTCAAATGATCACTCAAAACTTTGACATACAATAAACCCATCATGAAGTATTTAGACATTTTCCCCAATTAAGTTCTACTTTCTCAAAATATAACTCAACTCAAACTCACTTTACTGATTAATTAACTCACTCTAATAACTTAACTCAAACTCACTCTACTTCTTGATTCTCACAATTTAGCCCACTCTTACATGCCAGAACCATTACAATTTCCAACAAAAATTTCAATTAATGGATGTTCCGCGTATTGTTCATAAGATATCAAGCTTTAAAAAATAGAAATACCTGTATACCCATATACGAAACCCTGCCGCTATCAGTTTCTTGTAAATCGGTAGTACGGAAAAACGGGAGTCTAGCCATTCATTACTGATATAATCACTGCGATTCATGAAATCATCGAACAAAATTTCCATGACTAACTAGGTAATTAGCATCATCTACTAGGTAATCTCATCAAGTGTAACTATATACTCTCCAAAATTTCCATTAATTGAAATGGAATTATAATCTCATTAACTGTGACTTTATATTATGCCTATAATGTAAAGAGAAAAATGAGATTTAAAAACCATCTAGGTATGTTTTACTTGCATATACTCCAATTCTTTAGCTCGGAGCCTTTAGTGACATGAAGAGCTGTCTGAACATCATGTCTGTTGTAATACACTTGGGCATAATCATCAAGACATGGATCATATCCTGCTAACATCTTGCTTCGCGACTGCCCATACATTCCAATATATTTAAGCTATACAGATGTCAGAGCCACACTTGCAGATCAAATGAAGTTGCGAATCTAAAGTTTGAGGAAATTGGAATGTACTCTATATAATAGGTGAATATTTGACCTTTTTCGCGTCGGACATTGTATTTGCGGCAGTGGTGTTTTTGTGAACGCAGGTAGGCGTGTAGAGACTAAATATGTCTATGTCACGATATTGGTTCCAAATTTCCGTTAGTTTAGATCCACAGTTCTGGTTGTTCCAGGGGGTAGAACTAGAAAAATCGCAGTTCTTTTTTAGGAGCCTACGAGTTTCATCGGACACAATTGCATGACTCCATGCATAATCCACAAAACCTTCCAAGTCATGGCCATCGTGTGTCAACGGATTTCCCAGCTGCACCAAAAAACTATGAATTAATGTATCAAAAAATTGTTTAAAGAGTATTAACAAAACCTAAGCATTCATGTGTGTGTCAACGATGATTACCATGAAACCTTTGAAGTTGATATGAGTATGACTAGATTCGTCGTTACGATCGTATATTACCTCTGCTAGCTCTGGGACGTATTTACCTGGTATCGAAAATCACAATAGTGAATACCGATTTGAAACAACTGATCTGGTCATAATTACATAGTAGTTGCCAAATAAAATTTCGGAGTAAATATGATTGTATAATTTGAAATTATTTGAGGAAACAGGCCTGCGTAGCTTTCTCCCGCGATGTAAAAATCATGTCCTCTATATTCAGTAAATCTGTTGAACCAGTTCTGAAGAAAAGTGTAGGAATCCGCAGCTGAGGAAAATTTTCAGAAAAGTGTAAAATTAGTATTACAGTACATGAATTTGAGGTTGTTTCCAGTACTTTCTGTTAGAAATGGCTCCCAAGATATTGAATTCTCACCTGTGATGTTGTCGCCGACTATGTAGTCAGACGATTTGTTGGAGTAGGAAAATCCCACTCCCGCAGGAGACTCAACGAATAGTAAGTTCGCTTCTGCTAATAAAATATACAGATTAATATCATCTTATATCTAAGCTTTATCATTGTATAATAGGTTTTCGGAATAATCTCATCATTTTTTCGAATTCAAAAGCTCATAGAGATTATTAGTAAAAAAATATAAGATCAAAGGTGTAAGGATGCCCAGTGCTTAAAGGATTAAAAACATTTAGATGCTAATTAGGGAGAAAAAATACGTTAGCTGCATTTTTTCAATTAGCAATGAGGAGTAAGGATAAATACGACCTTGGTTCCACGAGTAGTCGTTGAAAACAAGACCTGTTCCGTTTCCATTGACAAGAAAAGGTCCAATCTCTTGAGTTGCTCCATATCCAACAGAGGAACAACCAGGTCCTGCGGGCATTGATATCTAGTTCTTAATACCATTCAGATTACAAAGTGAATAAGGATACATTAAAAAACACTGCATATAATTCATTAAATATACCTCCATTGAGCCATAATACCAATGGTTTTTTCTCATTGCCCGAAGCAGCCTCGAAGAACCAGTAAAAAAGAGCTCTTCCATGTTCCTCATTCACAGTCACGTAACCGGCGTACTGTTTAAATTCCACCTTAGGCTGACCGGGAAGATTAGTTACTAAATGCTCGGTCGCTGTACATTTCTTCTCGCGTTGCGATGCATTTTGACCATCAATGCACTGAAAATTCGCGGTGATCATCAAAAGGGCCACAATTATCCCGAGGCCCAAGTAAGCTGCCATTTTTTCTGGTTGATTCCCGAGTGGTGATCGTTAACTTTGTGATTCTTATTCCCCACAATCATCAAATTTATAAATTTGCAGTAAAGGACGAGGAACTTTAGCTGCCGTCCAGATGATCAGTGGGATATAAAGTGGCCAAAGGTAAGTACCCGAATCAGATTGACCATTTTTGGAGAGCATCCAATGATGGTACAAGTCGATCGCAGATTGTTGGAGAAAAGTTTGGTCAAAAGTTTTTAGTGACGTGTTTTGTGGCTAATTTATTGTGTGGCTGGCGTACAGCCACTGGGGACGGTCTGACCTCAAACCGGTAGTATTCTTCCATACCTACAGAATAGAAGGAGACAAATCCAAACCAACAATTCAAACCAAAATACAAGCTAATAAATTTGAGGCCATGGCCTGGTAGGAATGTTGTCGAATCACATTTTCAAATCAATAATGTACTTATTGAACTTTGCATGAAAATATATCTCGGCAGTGACATCCATATCATTGCTAACTTTCTGCAATTTGTGGAAGCAAAAGACGCATTATAAGACGCAGGCCTTCCCTAAAAGGTGCGTAATCAAAGACTTCTGACTTGGAAAGGAACCTTAATCGTGCTGTCTCGATAAATGTGCGTTATGATGTGTAGATTTGTTGATGCGGGGTAACTTTAATGAAGCTATTTAAATAAAAAGTGCGTAATAAGGTGTGGAATGTAGTACATGGGAAGGTCTAGAATGTAGTACATGGGAGCATTTGAATTATTCAGAAGAAAAATACATAGATTAGGTTATAAATTGATGCAACATTAACCAATGGATAATGAATAATGAGAAAAGGAATAATGAGATATTGTAATTGAAAACACATAAAAAGGTTTGAATATCACAAAAGAAATGCTGTAGTATAAAGTGATATAACGTGAACAATTTTGTAATAACCAGTTTAGATTCATCTTAACTCCGAATTTATTAAGCTTAGAGAGTTATCAAATCTTTCTAGGTGCAAACCTCTTTTTTTGAGTGCAAAATTTGAGGAAAGGTTTGCACCTAGAGAGATTTGATCCTTCTCTGCGCTTGATAGATCCAGAGTTAAGATGGATCTAGGCTGGTTTCAGTCGTGTGTGGCCAAGGAAATCTATCAATGATATGAGGAACATATCATTAATTTTATCAATAATATGTAAATACATGTAATATTAATATAACCATTTTAAATATACTAAATATGTCTGAGATTTATGATTCATTTTAATTTTAAATTCGCTTATTAAATTAATATTGAAAAATGATGAAATAAAATTTTTGAATGCAAAGTGACAATGTAATAATATTGAGTGATAAAAAATGTGAATAGTAAGAATGTAGTAAATTACAAATAGCCTTCATTGTGATCAATCTCAAACTATTTTCTTCTATTATTCTTATTGTCACCCTTGTTAGTTTTGTCATCTTTTCATATATGAAAAAGATAGTTGAAATCATAAATATTTAGTTTGAGTTGTTGTATTAAACATGATACCTTGTCTCTCTTGCTCTGCAATATTATCAGGTTTAATTAAGTTATAACAAAAAAATTAAATCTACATTGTTAATATTTTTTTATGCTTACATTGAAATCAATGCACACTATTAATCCAATGGCTTTAAAATTAATGTACCATCATACATCTAATTACATCAAATCATAAATCAACATATACACTAAAATCAATGCATCCAATGCAAAAAATAAAAAAATATTAGAAAACAACATCTACACTAAAATCAATGTATCTAATGCAAGTAATCAAATAGGATTAGAAATCAACATCTACCCTCAAATCAATGCATCTAGTTCAAGTAAGAAAATAGGATTAGAAACCAACATATACACTAAAATCAATGCATCTAGTGCAAGCAATAAAATATGATTATAAACCACCATCTACACTGAAATCAATGAATTTAGTCCAAGCAATCAAATAGGATTATCAATGATATCTATTGAAATCAATGCATCTAGTGTAAGAAATAAAATATAATTAGAAATTAACATCTACATTGAAATCAATGCATCTATTGCAATACATATTCTTCCCTATCTCCCCCCTCCATATATATCTATATGTCCCTCCATATATCCTTCTTTGTCTCTTTATCTCACCCCCACAAAAAAACACTCTCTCACTCCATATTTATCAATCTCTTTGCCCCTCCATCCCTGTCTCCATCTATCTCGTATTTCTCTTGACCTTTCATCTATATCTCTATCTCCCTTTGTCTCTCTATATAAACCTCAAAACATACACTCTCTTTCTCCAATCTATCTATTTATCACTCCTTGCTCCTCTCCCTCCCTCTCTCTCTCTCTCTCTCTTCCCCTTCGCTCCCTCTCCCCCGCTTATAAGTCTCTTCCCTCATGCTATTCTCTCTCCCTCTCTCTCCATCTTCCTTATCACTCTCTCTCTCTCTCTCTCTCTCTAGCTTTCACTCTCTATGTATTTCTTCTTACCTCCCTCTCTCTCCCCCTCCATCTCCATCTCTCTTTCCCTACCTCTCTCCACTGTCTCTCTTCCTTCCTCTCCCACCTCTCTCTTTCTCTCTATCTTCACCTTCCAACTTTGTTCATATATGCTTCTCTCTCTCTCTCTCCTTCTCTCCTCCCTTCTCTCTATCTCTCCTTCTTTATCTCTTTATCTCACCCCGAAACATACACACTCTCTCTCCATCTCTCCCTTGTCACTCCCTCTCTCTCTCCACTTTTCACTCTATGTATTTATTCTTCCCTCCCTCTCTCCTCCTATCTTCCTCCTCTCTCCTCCTCTTCCTCAAGTCCCCTCTCTTTTCCTTCCCCTCTCTCCCTTTCTCTCATACCTCCCTCTTTCTTCCCCCATCTCTCTCTCTCTCTCTCTCTCTCTTCCGCTCTTCATCCTTCATCCCTCTCCCTTTCTTGCCTCTCTCTCTCTCTCTCTCTCTCTGTATATGTGTGTCTCCCTCCCTCTATTTTCCATCTCCCGCACTCTCTCTCTCTCTCTCTCTCTCTCTTCATCCCTCCTCTCCCCTCTCCTTCAGTTTATCTCCATCTCTCCTCTGTTAGTCCCACTATTTCTCCAGCTCTATTATATGTGTTTGTTCCTCCCTCCCATATATATCTAGGGTTTATATATATATATATATATATATATATATATATATATATATATATATAAATGAATTTGATATTGTATTAATATAAAATTATTAAATTTAATAGTATTAATATGAATATTAGATCTAATAATAATATTAATATTTTTTTTGTATGCTATTTTTATTAATTTGGTCCATAGGCTTCATATATAATTAGATGTTGATTTCTACTCCTATTTGATATATTTTTATTTATTTACCTTACATTTTTATACCTCTTTTATAAATATAGTATTTGTCCCATCGTATTAATAATAATTTGTCCAGGTATTTGGCCCATAGGATTCACCTAAATAAAACCTCTTTTTTGAGTTTTTGTAAATACAAAGAGATTTATGGAGTAAATATAAAAAGAGGTTTTATTTATTTACCATAACTATAGTTTATTGTTCTTCTGGAAAGGTGCCCATCTGATCTTGATAAACAACTTAGACTTCTTAAGGATTTTTGCTGTACCATGGGTATGTCTATTAACATTGACAAAACAAAAGTTATGATTATCAATTCAAAGAAGGACACTTACGCTAATTTTATGTATGACAATAGTAACTTGGCAGAAGTGTCTTCTTACAAGTACCTAGGAATTGATATTCATCACAAACTCAAATCGAACTATAACATTCAGAGAAGGATTAATGGGGGGTGGAAATCTTATTTTGGTCTTGAAAATAATTGTGAAATGGCAAACCTCGTAATGTGGGATAGAAAGAAGTTCCTCTTTGAAAGTTTAGAGACTCCTATTATCTTATATGGATGTGAGGTTTGGGGTTGCAGCATCTCTAGAGAATCCTGGAGAAAGATTGAGCAAATCCAGAAGCATTTTGTAACATATAAACTTAAAATTAAAAGCAATACACCCTATCCTATTCTCCTTATAGAAGTGGTTCTTACCACTATTGAGAGCCTAGCTATGACTAGGCTTTTGTTTCACAAGCACAAGATCAATATCATAGGAGACCATAGACTTCCTAAGCTAACTTTAAATTCTAGCCAAAACCACCTAAGGCTTAAACGAGGTTGGTATAATCACACCAGGGCCTGGTTAAACCATTGGGAGATCGACGAGAATATTGCATTGCAAAACATCAATAACATTAAAAAATTGTTACTTCTAAGTCCAAAGAAAAAATCTGGTGTGAGAAAGACGAGAATGTTGCATTGCAAAACATCAATAACGTTAAAAAATTGTTAGTTCTAAGTTCAAAGAAAAAATGGGATGTGAGAAAGATCTTGCAGCTAAAAGAAAATTAAGGTATTATAAGGAGGTCATCAACCCCACCTTAGAAGATCAAAATTATCTCTCTGTTTTAACTATCTTAAAGAAGAAAATTGATATAGCGAAGATTAGAATGAACTCTCATGAGCTCGATAGTGAAACATGTCATTGGAAAGTTCCTAAAACACCATGGATGGAAAGGATCTGCCATCTATGTGAGAATATGAACATCGAGGATTAAAATCACTTCCTCTTAGAGTGCCCCACGTACAACCACATTAGAGCTCGATTTCATAAGCTTTTTGAGCATAGGAATAAAATCTTAAATCAAATTAAATAACTCTTTTCTTTAGGTCCGATAGATCAAAAGTTGGTCTCAGTGGACGTTAACCATCATCATCATCATCACCATCATCATCATCATTTTCATTTATTTACCATAAACTATTGTTTTATTTATTTACCATACCTCTGGAGTAAGTAGAGAAAGTAGTTTTATTTATTTACTATACCTCTAGTTTATTTATATTTTTATCTCTTTACAACTATTCATCTTTTAAATTTATATTGTTTAAATATATTTTAAATTGTTTATTTATATGGTTGTGTAAGTTATTATTTAAGCTCACATTATTTAGATTTTATTTTTAATTTTATGTTTAGTTTTTTATTTCGGCTTCCGACATACTTACACTTAGGGGTCATATGGGATGTAGGGTTAATAATGTTTTTTTTTAATGCTATTTATAATAATTTATTCCATGGTATTTGGCCCATAGACTTCATATATAATTAGATGTTGATTTCTAATCCTATTTGATATATTTTTATTTATCTATCTTACCTGTTTATACCTCTTTTATATTTATTTATCTACCATACCTCTTTTTATAAATATAGTATTTGGCCCATGGTATTTGTACCATGGTATTTGACCCATAGGCTTCACCTAAATAAAAAATATTATTTTAGTTTTGTAAATATAGAGGTTTATGGAGTAAATATAAAAAAAAAGGTTTTATCTATTTACCAAACCTTTAGTTTATTTACCATACCTCTAGCTTATTTATATTTTTATTTATTTACCATTTTTTTTCTTAGTGTTAGTAAACCTCTTCATATTTTGATAAAATTATGTTTTTAATGAATTTTTAATTGTTTATTTATATGGTTTTCTAAATTATTGTTTAAGGTGACATTATTGAGATTTTATTTTTAAAATTTTCTTTAGTTTTTGTTATTTTGACTTCTGACATAGTGACACATCGGAGTCATAGTGCGCTGTAGAATTGCAATAATGTGATTACTAATAATAAAACTTATTTTATCTTATCAAAAAAATTTAATATTCCAAGGATTGTTCAATAGCAATTAATTATTATATTTAAGGCAGATGAGTAAATGGGAAAATAATACTTAATCCCAGCTATATAAATTCAATAAATTATAGGATCTAGATATTGAGAGAAATATATAATTGGTATGACGACATGATGTGAATGTATGCTTAGGGCAGTGGTGGTACATTTAATTACTTTTTGCAGTGGCAAGTGCGGTACAATTTAACAGAATCAATTTGAATAATAGCATTGTCGTTCGAAATAAGATAATTTTGCAGTAAACGTACTCTAGTTTCAATACTTTCAAGGTTTTTGTTGCATTTTAAATAGATTCGGATGTTTAAAAAAGGATTACCGAACGAATCAATCAAAAGGCAAACTTATTAGATATCGATATTCACGAAAGAAAAAGTTTTCTACATGTTTGGGGTACTGCTTTCCTTTTTTTAATGACTCGGAATAGGTTCCCACATGGATGGCCTATTCATTAAGTGATATACACACGACTTTAGCCTTATGTGATAGTGAGGTTCTATACTAATTTACAGATAAGATAGTCAACTAAGCTAAAAAACATAGGCGACTCCTTAACAATTCGAATCTGTGTGCATTACCTAGAGATGTTTGATAAAGGAAAAGCGCAAATGATGAGCCACTGATTCAATACACAATTTGTGGTGCTCTTTGCATACTTTTTTTGAAAGGTAGCTATGTAGAATGCGACTTTGCCAGATCAGGCCCCCCTCAGCTTTTACCAAATATTGGTGCCTTTCAATTTAATCCTGTTCGGTCCATGGCATTTTTCATACAACTCACACATGAACACCTTTGTTCAGAAACTTGTCTATTATAGTCTTTCCCGTGAGAGCAGCCTGCTGTGCCGCAGTGAGATAGTTGTGATATTCCCACCACCCATAGAACATTATAATGATATTAAATATGGACACGAAAATACCTACCATCCACATAAGATGTTGCGAACATATGATTGCATATGGCGACTGACAAGGACGCGAGAATTATATTTACTTGACATCAAAGATTTCCATCCCTTCGTCGTTTGCAGGGATAATCAATAATCATTCCGATAGAGACAAGCATTTTTGTCTGACTTTTTCCTACAGTTTATGCAGTAGCATGGAAGTCTGAGGGGCTGGAATATACACTATAACGTGAAAGATTTGGCGCTTCAACCAGAAACCAATTAAAATAGTTGTCCACGTATCTGTAACACCTCTAGTTCAATTTTTTTTTTTTTTTTCTTTCCCTATATACGGGGTTTCGTTTACCTGGTTGTGTTGAGTAAGGAGTTGACTTTCATCTTTTTCTGGTTAAAGATTTCCTGTACTCACCTAGCATTTCATATCACTTTAGGCTTTCTGGGCATACCTACATAATGCATGTATATATATATATATATATATATATATATATATATATATATATATATATATATATATATAAAACATCTATATCTATAGATGTCCTATCCCTTGACCCTAATTTTGAATTCATATAGATATATGCCACATATATTTACACTATATATAAAATTCATATATATATATAAAGTACACCCTGTGATATATTATGTGATCCACACCTTTATAAAACACATATGTGTCTCTACCATTTTTCACTAGGACGTGAAGGTGCACACATATCTATATATATTTTTAAAACCTCTATATACATTCATTTCTTATACCATCTATTTCACTTATAGGTCAATACATATACCGATATACAATTATATCCACCACTTATATATAACAAATATCATATGTATAAATGTATATATACCACATCTATATTTTTCTTTGGATATCATGATCTTTAAATGTGCATACCCAATTCTTAAACCATATATACATATACCCAATATGTATACATTTACCTTCTTCACACTATTGGAGTGCGCGCGCTCCTATATATTAAACCCTGCATACCTTTTCTATACACCACGCATATTTCTATATGCATATTTCTATCCTTTGGAAACCGACTACATCTTTCCATGCGGCATTTAGACTTAGGTTAGTTTTAATGGGGAATAAAGTGAATCCTCCATCGGCCTGTAATACATAGTGACTAATCAATGTAACGCCATATATATATACACGCGTAGACTGACGGTTGTATGGTTTCAGCGTTCACCTCTCTGATATGGATGTATGTAGTTTGGAACCTTCGTAATTCGAATCTAATCTTAATCGTCGTTTGTGTGTGCAGGTATACCCGATCCATTTAGTTTTCGGGTTGGCGCGCGTGGGTTCAACCACATGAATTTTGAACTACGATCACCTCTACACAAGTTAGCACCATATTTATTTCGATTTGAGAAGCGCACCCCCACGCGTCGTGATCCCATTCGCAGAGTACTCTCCACTAAATCTAGGAATTGCGTAGTTATGAACACTAAACTTGATTCTTGACTAGTTGAACCGTGTGAGATAGGTTAAGATATTTATTTGGTTTTAGGTCAATCGGTAGCAACATCTGGGTGTGAGAAAGGTAACCATCACAGGCTCGACGGGTAGGTGTGTCGGTTCCGGGCGGTGCGAGTACAGGGTTTACTGAGCGTTGCATCTGGCAGTTGTTCGATCTAGGTTTAATTCTGAACCTACGTGCCTACGATGCGTTAATTGCGCTGCGCCCCTTAACACCACTTGGTACCCTCTGGCCGACGTGCCGCGTTGGCTCAATCCACCTCGGAATTTCTGAAGTTTTTCGGCCAGATGAATTTAGGGTTTCCAGTGTGCTTTTAACCTGAGACACTTAGGTCGATCTATTTACCAGTTCCTATCTGTCTTAATATTTCCCTCTTTCGGAGATTATGCTTGTCTCCCCTCAGCCCCTTCAGCTTAGTTGCGAGGGAAATCCTGTACAGGGAGGTTGAAGGTTTGGTATCGCTTATTCCCTTTGTCTTATATTTTCTTACTCCTGTATATCCTTACTTCGTTTATTTTTGGACGATACAGTATCTAATCATTTATTGTTTGTTGCGCAGAGAGGGCAGGAGATCAGCATCTCCGTCTGTTCACTGAGCAGAGATTTACCCTGTCCTCCTTGGCGCATTTCCATATTTATTCTATTCTTACCCCAGATCTACAAATTTCGTTCGGAAGTACCCTAGACGTGAAACTTGTGAATGTTTTGGTTCCTGGGGTTGTTGTTCCTGCGTTTAATACGTATCACATATGACTAACATTTGCAGGCAATTCCGATGTCTCCCGTTCGAGTGCGGGATCACCCAGATTCGCCGGTCGATACCCAGCGAGCGTTAAAACCCTCGCACCCGGGTATGTTTTCACATTTGGATGCGGTTACGGTCAGCCCGACGCCGGGGTGGAAACGTTATTCGCAACCAAAGGTATGCCAGAGTCAAATGTGTTCTTCCGCGTCAGTTTCTACTACGTCAATAGCTTCTTTATCGATTTACTAGTGGTATTATTACTGGATAATACGAAGAATGGTTACCGTCAGGTTATACTGGTCGTTCAAGTTCCACACTTGTAAATCTTATTGTTTTTATGCTGATAGAATACCTCCCCAGCGTGGGTCACACTGCCCCGGGAGTTTTAACATAATACCTGTGACATGTAAAACTTTGTTGAAGTTGTTCACAGGCAACTCATACACAGCAAGGAATGTTGTTGTCGGCCATTGCTTTGGACGCATTAGTTCACTGGTTGGTCGCGGTTCATCTAATGTTTAACAGGCTCGACAATGCCGCGGCCTTGTTTATGGTGGTTTGACAGAAGACTTTCATTTGGTTGATTTATGTTCTGCGTCGTTATCATAATTCTAAGTAGACCATAACACAATAACCCTATATGATTTGCATAATAATCTTTTCATTTAACACTTTCCTCTGGACCTGCTAGTAACATAAGTGGTTATATTATCTCTCGGTATATATTTTTTTTTTGTTTTACTCACATATATAGATTGCAAGAAATAATGAAACGAGTTATCATTAGTTCTCGATATGAATATGAACTATGGAAACGAGATACTTGGTTTAACGCTCGGCATTTATATAGTTGGTTTTGTGATACCTACCCGCCTTAGTTTACTTTGCTGTACGTTCGTTCCAATTAGCTATATAGATGATTTATATGTTTCATTGATACTTTTTGATGTACCCTTTTTGACATATATATTCTCATATATATATACCTTTCGCACTTATTCTCCTTCTTACATATATCGTTTAGATATAGGTTTTGCATTTATCTCATCCTTGGAACATATAAAAATTCATATATATATCTATGGCTCATTTGAAATTTAGATTAACAAGAATGAAATTGTGTAGCGCTCGAACTTGTTAATATATATACCAAGCGTTTTAAATGCATATATATATATATATAATTAGTCGAAAGTTCAATTGATGTGATACATTAAGCATAGATTAACTTTATGGCCCAAATGTTTATTTCAAGGGTTAGGGATGAATTTATAATACCAAATATTCTATCATTGTTATGGGTGCTATCACCCTTCTATAGTGTAGATTTCCTTGGTGGTTTAATAAAAATGCAAGATACACACTCTAGAGTCCTTACTCTGAAATTCTATTTTTCTTTTGAGGTATACTTATATGTATTCAATAATGCTGGACTAGAGGACAGAAATTATAATTTAATCCCTTTGCTGTAATAATTGTTTTCCAAGAGTAAGGATAGATTTGAAAATGCAATATATACACTTATGACTGTTATCACAATCATATAGAGTAAAATTTTTTTTTTTTTTTCTAGCAAAATTTCAAAGATCATATACTAGCATCTCACTTTCTTATTTTTAGATTGGTACCCTGTACTTTAGTTCTACTATAATATTTCTCTAGCATACACATAAGCAAAAAATATCATTTTTGTGTTTACAGGGAACCCAACAAAAATTAATCATCTGTAGAGGCTAAGTAACTTCAGATTTAAACCGACCTTGGTTTAGAGGTTTTGGAGTTTCTACTCTATAGATTACTGGTCTACAACTAAACAGAATCTGGAAGGTGAATACCTTAGGATGGATTCTGTTAAATGTAGTACTAACATCAATCCTACCATTTATTTTGAGTTTTATATGTAGCTAATTCATACCATAATACATCAAAATGAACAATAATTTCAGAACATACCACAATCTGCAATGACCAACCTCCCAACCTTAGAGTCCTCTTTGTCTCCCAGGACTCACCCCCGAGCAGAGATCACCTCCTAGAACAGATCCACCTCTGATCTGCCTAGGAGCAGCTTATTTAAGCTCATATTTCCCCAACATGCACCTGATTACTGCGTCTAGAGCCAGCGAGGATGCTTTCTTTCTGTTTAGCCTAGGCTTCCCATTTTGAGACTCTTCCAGCTACTAGGTAAGCTTTTCCTGTTTTAGTCTTTTCCCTCACCTCTTCCCAACTACTCCTCTTCATTGGGGAAATTTAGATTCCTCCTGAAATCGAAATTAATTTCTTTCAAGGATTTTTGAAAGATTTTGGGGATTTTTTGCCTTATCCATCCTCATGGATTTGGCAAGTGATCTCTAATTCTTTTTGGTCAAGTATAAATCATTTTGCACTTATTTCCTCAAATAAAATATGCAAAATACAATTCCCTACTCATCATGGAGTCCACCCCTTAGGATTAGTGTTCAAATATCTACTTTTAAAATTCTTTAAATTGGTGGTGTTACATATTCCCCCTCTGAAAATAAACACGTCATGAGTGTGTATTAAACTACCGAGTTCATTTAAGCATAAATGGATATTTCTACATCAATTAGGCCCCTTTCCCAGGTGGCTTGCTTGATGATGAAAGTCACTTCTTTGCATGGCTCATGCTTTAATGGGTTCTAATAATTCAATTTCTTCCCGCTCCAATATTTGAAGCGGTTCTGGCAGAAACTCCCCTTCTGGTTCCACCTGTACAACATTCCAATCAACTATGTGAGAAGCATCATGTACATATATTTTTAATAATGAAATATAAAACACATCATGTACTCTAACATGGGGTGGTAAGGCCAGCTTGTAAGCCACTGGTCCCACCCTTTCTAAAATTTCAAAAGGCCCACAATATCTAGGTGCAAGTTTTGCACAACTTCCAGCATAAAGTGTACTCTTTTTGGGTTTGATGCGTAAATACACATGATCCCCCACTTTGAATTCTCGGTGCACTCTTTTCTTATCAGCATAGCTTTTCTGGCGATCTTGTGCTATCTTGATATTTCTTTGTATCTGTTTAACAATTCTCTCCATCTCTTGTAGTGCATCTGGTCCCAACACCAGTTTATCCTCTGGTTGACTCCAGCTCAAGGGAGTACGGCACCTTCTCCCATAGAGTGCCTCAAACGGACTCATCTTAATAGAAGATTGGTAACTATTATTATAGGAAAATTCAGCTAAATGCAAATATTCCTCCCACTTTGATGGTCTATCCATCACATACATTCTCAACATATCCTCTAAAATTTGATTCGTTCTTTCTGTTTGCTCGTCAGTTTGAGGGTGATAGGCAGTACTAAAATTCAGTTTAGTACCCATCCCTCCAAACAATCCCTTCCAAAATGCTGCTGTAAACTTAGCATCTCGATCTGAAACAATTACTTTGGGAACTCCATGAAGCCTTACTATCTCCTTCAGGAACACATTTGCTACTTGAGCTGTTCCGAAAGTAGATTTCACTGGTATAAAGTGAGCAGCTTTTGTGAGAGTGTCTACTACTACCATCACGGAATCATGCTGATATTTAGTCTTGGGTAATCCTGTTATAAAATCCATGGAAACTGTGTCCCATTTCCATTTTGCAATTGGCAAAGGATTTAAAAGCCCTGCTGGGTGTTGATGTTCAACTTTAACTAACTGACACTCCATACATCTACTTAAATACTCTGCTACATCTCTTTTCATTCCTGGCCAGAACAACTTCTTCTTCAAGGCTATTAACATCTTTTGGTATCCTGGATGTCCTGCATAGGGCTGTTTGTGATATTCATCTATAATTTCTCTTTTCAATGACTCTATATTTGGAATATACAACCTGTTTTTGTAATAGAGCAGCCCTTTTTGGTTTTTAGTGAAATCAGTTTTATCCCTTGTCTGTAGTCTCACCAATAGTGCTTCATAGTTGGGATCTTGAGTTGCTGCTTTTCCCACCAATTCCTCTACCTCCATATGGGCACTACTCCCCATGCTGTTTAAATTTTGGCAAGCATTTCGAATTAATGCATCAGCAACTTTATTCTCCTTCCCCTTGATATGCTTTATGTCCATATCAAATTCACTTAGAAAAGACAGCCATCTGGCTTGTCTTGCATTCAGGTCAGTTTGGGAGAAAAAATATTTGAGGCTGATATGATCAGTCATCAATGTGAACTTCTTCCCCAAGAGATAATGCCTCCACATTTTTAAAGCATGGATAACAGCTGCAAATTCCAAATCATATGCACTATAATTTTGTTCATGTATTTTTAGTTTCCTAGATTCATAGGCAGTGACTGAATTTTCCTGCAACACGACTCCTCCCAGCCCTTCTCTGCAAGCATCTGTACATACAACAAACTTTTTATCAGGATCAGCAATTTTTAATATAGGGGCTGAAATAAGTTTTTGTTTTAACTGCTCGAAACTGTTTTGACATTTTTCAGTCCACACAAACTTGACACCTTTTCTTTGCAATGAAGTGATGGGATGTGCTATGGCAGAAAATCTCTCCACAAATCTACGATAATAGCCTGCAATTCCCATAAATTACCTTACTGCTGAGACATCAGTGGGAGCTGGCCATTCTTTAATGGCTTTTATCTTTTCAGGGTCAACTGCCAACCCTTTTTCAGAAATTATATGACCCAGATATTGAATTTTATCTTTATAAAACTCACATTTGCTGAACTTGGCATATAGCTCGTTTTCTTTTAAAGTCTGCAACACTATCCTTAGATGTTCCTTATGTTCATATTCATTTTTAGAATAGACTAAAATATCATCTATTAACACAAGAACAAATTTGTCCAAATACTTATTCAACACACTGTTCATCAGGCACATAAATGTAGCAGGGGCATTCGTCAAACCAAAAGGTAGGACTACAAATTCGTAATGCCCATACCTGGTTCGAAATGTTGTTTTGCTGATGTCTTCTTCTTTAATTCTGAGCTGGTGATATCTAGTCCTTAGGTCTATCTTGGAGAAGACTGAGGCCCCTCTCACTTGATCAAACAAATCATCAATTCTAGGAAGTGGATATCTATTCTTAATAGTCAACTTGTTCAGTTGACGATAATCAATGCACATCCTAAAAGTCCCATCCTTCTTTTTCACAAATAAGACCGGTGCTCCCCCATGGAGACACACTTGGTCTAATATATCCTTTATCCAATAATTCTTGTAGTTGCATCTTCAGCTCCATAAGTTCTGGCGGACTCATCTGATAGGGGGCTCGGGAAACTGGTGTAGCTCCGGGCACCAAATCTATGGAAAAATCAATTTCTCTTTTGAGAGGGAGATGAGGAATTTCATCTGGGAAAACTTCTTTAAACTCCCTTACCACCGGTAACTCATTCAACAAATTTTCTTCAGTCCTTTGTTCTACCTCTTCCACATGGACTGCATAAACTTGGTATCCTTTTCTAGCTGTTCTTTTTAATTGTAAGGCTGATATTTGTCTTACTGAAATGGATTTTGGTTTCCCTTTTAGTGTAAAAGGTTTCCCTTCTTCATCCACACAATGCAGGGTTTTATCCCAGCAGTTCATCAGAGCTTTCTTCTTTTCCAGCCAATCCATTCCTATCATCAGATCATAGGATCCTAAGGGCAAGATGTTCAAATTTACTTCTGTTGCAAAGCCATTTAATTGTATTGTTGTTTTCGGCAATTTATGTGTGACTTTTCTCTTAGTTCCAGTGGCCAGCTGTACCAACCATGACTGCTGAAACTTTTCAGGTTTAATTTTACATTTTTCTACAATTCCAGGACTAATGTAACTTAAGGAAGCACCTGGATCAATCAAAACAGTAACAGGTAAGTCAGAAATCTTACCCTCCATTTCCACCATGGTTGCTTGATGTTCTGCTTGCCGATTTTCCAATGCTGCACTGATAGTTGGTATATTTCTGGCTATGTCATTTACTGTTGTTGCCTCTCACTCTCTGCTGATCATGTGTATATTTCTATGGGGACAGTCCCTCATCATATGGGGTTCTCCACAGCCCCAACACTTCAAAGGTTCCTTCATTCTGACTGTCCCTTCCTTTTTATTGTTCCCTTCTACTGGTTTTGAAGCCACTTGGGACTGAGCAGTTTGACTTTCTTTTGGTTTATTGAATTTTTTCCGCTGATGATCTCTACCAAAATTTCTTAGATATGTTGGTTTTGGTCTTTTACCTTTGAACTCACCCTTGTTCAGCCAATTCTTCCCTTGTTCAGCTTTACCTTTAAACTGTTGATAGCATAATCTGGCTTTTCTAACAGCTTCATCCATTGTTTTTGGGTTGTCAAACTCAATTTTCTCCTTGTACACAGTAGGTAAACAATTTAAAAATCTCTGCACTTTTGCCTTTTCTTCCCTAATGTAAGGGACATACCTCAGTAAATTAGTAAACTTTGTGACAAACTCATCGATGGTGAGCTGTCCCAGTCTAAGTTCATGAAATTCTTTAGCTTTGTCGTCATAGTATCGCTCATTCAAGTAGCGATTTTTGAACTTAACCTGGAAATCTTCCCAAGTAACTGTCTTTTCATCAATGGCATGCACCATCTTTGTCTCTTCCCACCACAGTGTAGCCTTTCCTTGTAGCTGATACACAGCTAATCTGGCCTTCAGATTGCTCTCATATTCATATACTTGGAAATACTTGATCATGTTCAGCAACCAAGCTTCAGCATCCTCCTCCTTCTCCCCATCATAGGAAGGAGGTTTGATCTTTCTAAATTCTCCCTGCAATTCTCTTTTATGTTTATGCTGCTGTCTAGCAGCATCATCATCATCAGACTCATCCATCTTTCTCTTTCCGGAACCTTCGCCTTCCTGGCTGTTCCGGGAAGTTAGTTCTCTGATGAGCTTTTCCTGCTCCTTACTGGCTGATGAAAACATGTCATTCTGGATTCTCAGTTCAGCCAATTCTCGTTGCAGCCTGTGCAACATAGCTATTACCGAGGCATTGGGATCTGGAGTAGCAAACTCATCCCGCAGATCCACATAAATCCCTTCACCTTTAGCCATTTCAACTGTACACACTTACAACACAGATTAGCAAAAGTTTATAAAACTTCAAAAAAAAAAATATGTAATAAGTAGTGAGCACAAAATTGACAGCCCAATTTGTTGTAATCGGTGCTCTGATACCATTTGTAACACCTCTAGTTTAAGAAATTTTTTTTTTTTTCTTTCCCTATATACGGGGTTTTGTTTACCTGGTTGTGTTGAGTAAGGAGTTGACTTTTACCTTTTTCTGGTTAAATATTTCCTTTACTCACCTAGCCTTTCATATTACTTCAGGCTTTCTGGGCATACCTACATAATGCATGTATATATATATATATATAAAACATCTATATCTATAGATGTCCTATCCCTTGACCATAATTTTGAATTCATATAGATATATGTCACATATATTTACACCATATATAAAATCCATATATATATATATAAATTACACCCTTTGATACATTATATGACCCACACCTTTATAAAACACATATGTATCTCTACTATTTTTCACTAGGACGTGAAGGTGCACACATATATATAACACCTATCTATATATATTTCGAAAACCTCTATATACATTCATTCCTTATACCAACTATTTCACATATAGGTCAATACATATACCGATATACAATTATATCAACCACTTATATATAACAAATATCATATGTATAATTATATATATACCACATCTATATTTTTCTTTGGATAACACGATCTTTGAATGCGCATACCCAATTCTTAAACCATATATACATATACCCAATATGTATACATTTACCTTGTTAACACTCTTGGAGTGCGCGCGCTCGTATATATTAAACCCTGCATACCTTTCCTATACACCACACATATCTATACATGCATATTTCTATCCTTTGGAAAACCGATTACATCTTTCCAGGTGGCATTTAGACTTAGGTTAGTTTTAATGGGGAATAAAATGAATCATCCATTGGCCTGTAATACATAGTGAATAATCAAGGTAACGCCATATATATATACACGCGTAGATTGACGGTTGTATGGTTTCAGCGTTCACCTCTCTGATATGTATGTATGTATTTGGAACCTTCGTAACCCGGGTCTAACCTTAATCGTCGTTTGTGTGTGAAGGTATACCCGTTCCATTTGGTTTTCGGATTGGCCGCGGTGAGTTCAGCCTATGGTTTTGAACTCTGATCCACCTGCATAGCAGTTGGCACCCAAAATTTGTTTCTGATTTGAGACTGGCACCTTCCGCGTCGTGATCATTATGATACTCACACTCGTCTTGGGGTATGGATTACATGAACCGCCTAAACACGGGGGTTCTGTTCGGCTAGTTCGACGTGTGAGATGAGTTGAATGTTTCCTTGGTTTTTGCCGTGTGCGGTAGCAGCGTCTCGGGTGTGAGAAGAAGGTAACCCGCCGGCCAAAGAACTGGCGGGTGGGAATTCATTTGTCGGTTAGACACGGTGCGGTACGAGGTTTCTTGATGGCGCATCGCGGGTTGTTGATCTGGGTTTGATGCGAACCTCGTGCCTACGATACCTTAATTCCACTGGCCCCTTAACACCATGGTACCTACGCCGACGTGCGCGTTGGCTCAATCATGGGGATTTTTATATTTTTTTCGACGGATAGTTTCTCATGTTGGTGTGCTTTTAACCCGAGACACTTAGGTCGATCTATTTACCAGTTCCTATCTGTCTTAATATTTCCCTCTTTCGGAGAATATGCTTGTCTCCCCTCAGCCCCTTCAGCTTAGTTGCGAGGGAATCCTGTACAGGGAGGTTGAAGGTTTGGTATCGCTTACTCCCTTTGTCTTATATTTTCTTACTCCTGTATATCCTTACTTCATTTATTTTTGGACGATACAGTATCTAATCATCTATTGTTTGTTGCGCAGAGAGGGCCGGAGATCAGCATCCCCATCTGTTCACTGAGCAGAGATTTACCCTGTCCTCCTTGGCGCATTTCCATCTTTATTCTATTCTTACCCCAGATCTACAAATTTCGTTCGGAAGTACCTTAGACGTGAAACTTGTGAATGTTTTGGTTTCTGGGGTTGTTGTTCCTACATTTAATACGTATCACATATGACTAACATTTGCAGGCAATTCCGATGTCTCACGTTCGAGTGTGGGATCACCCAGATTCGCCGGTCGATACCCAGCCAGCATTAAAACCCTCGCACCCGGGTATGTTTTCACAGTTGGATGCGGTTACAGTCAGCCCGACGCCGGGGTGGAAACGTTACTCGCAACCAAAGGTATGCCAGAGTTAAATGTATTCTACCGCGTCAGTTTCTACTACGTCAATAGCTTCTTTATCGATTTACTAGTGGTATTATTTCTGGATAATACGAGGAATGGTTACCGTCAGGTTATACTGGTTGTTCAAGTTCCACACTTGTAAATCTTATTGTTTTTATGCTGATAGAATACCTCCCCAGCGTGGAGTCCGCATAGATTTAACATAATACTGTGACATGTAAAAATTTGTTGAAGTTGTTCACAGGCACCAACTCATACGACAAGGAATGCGGCCTTGACCATTGCTTTGGACATTAGTTAGTGGTTGGTGTTCATTTTATCATCTAATGTTTAACAAGATTAACAGGCTGGACAATGCCGCAGCCTTGTTTATGGGGTGGTTTAATGAACTTTGGTTTGGTTGACTTACTTTATAATCGTTATCATAATTCTAAGTAAACCATAACACAATAACCCTATGTGATTTGCATATTAATCTTTTCATTTTAACACTTTCCTGCGGACACCTTTAGTAACATAAGTGGTTATATTATCTCTCGGTATATTTTTTTTGTTTTACTCACATATATATTGCAAGAAATAATGAAACGAGTTATCATTAGTTCTCGGCATGAATATGAACTGTGGAAACGAGATACTTGTTTAGCGCTCGGCCTTTATATAGTTGGTTGTGTGATACCTACCCGCCTTAGTTTACCTTGCTGTACGTTCGTTCTGTTAGCTCTAGAGATTATCTATATGTTTCATTGATACTTTTCGATGTACCCTTTTTGACATATATATTCATATATATATACCTTTCGCACTTGTTCTCCTTCTTACATATATCGTTTAGATATAGGATTTGCATTTATATCGTCCTTAGGACATATAAAATTCATATATATATCTATGGCTCATTTGTGATTGAGGTTAACAAGAATGTAATTGTGTAGCGCTCGAAACTTGTTAATATATATACCAAGCGTTTTAAATGCATATATATATAAGTAGTCGAAAGTTCAATTGATGTGATACATTAAGCATAGATTAACTCTATTGCCCTAATGTTTATTTCAAGGGTTAAAGATGAAGTGATAATACAAAATATTCTATCATTGTTATGGGTGCTATAACCCTTCTATAGTGTAGATTTCCTTGGCGGTTTAATAAGAATTCAAGATACACGCTCTAGAGTCCTTACTCTTAAATTCTATTTTTCTTTTGAGGTACACCTATATGTATTCAATAGTGCTTGACTAGAGGACAGAAATTATAAATTAAGTCCTTTGATGTAATATTTGTTTTCCAAGAGTAAGGATAGATTTGAAAATGCAATATATACACTTCTGACTGTTATCACAATCATATAGAGTAAAATTATTATTATTTTTTTTCTAGCACAATTTCGAAGATCATATACTAGCATCTCACTTTCTTCTTTTTAGATTGGTACCATGTAACTTTAGTTTTGCTATAATGTTTCTCTAGCATACACATAACCATATAATATCATTTTTGTGTCTACAGGGAACACAACAAAAATTAATCATCTGTAGAGGCTAAGTAACTTCAGATTTAAACTGACCTTGGTTTAGAGTTTCTGGAGTTTCTACTCTATAGATTTCTGGTCTACAACTAAACAGAATCTGGAAGGTGAATGCCTTAGGATGGATTCTGTTAAATGTAGTACTAACATCAATCCTACAATTTCTTTTAAGTTTTATATGTAGCTAATTCATACCATAATACATCAAAATGAACAATAATTTCAGAACATACCACAATCTGCAAATGACCAACCTCCCAACCTTAGAGTCCTCTTTGTCTCCCAGGACTCACCCCCGAGCAGAGATCACCTCCTAGAACAGATCAACCTCTGATCTGCTTAGGAGCAGCTTATTTAAGCTCATGTTTCCCCAAAGCATGTTTCTAATTCTGCGTCCAGAATAGCAGGATGCTTTCTTTCCTGTTTAGCCTAGGCTTCCCATTTTGGGACTCTTTAAAGCTACTTTAAGCTTTTCCTCAGCTTTTCCAGCTTTTTCTCACCTCTTCCCAACTACTCCTCTTCATTGGGGAAATTTAGATTCCTCCTCAAATCTAAATTAATTTCTTTCAAGGATTTTTGAAAGATTTTTGGGGATTTGTTGCCTTATCCATCCTCATGGATTTGGCAAGTGATCTCTAATTCTCTTTTGGTCAAAATGCACAATCATTTTATTTATTTCCTCAAATAAGATATGCAAATACATTCACACCATACTCATCCCTTGGGGTCCACCCCCTTAGGATTAAAGTTCAAATGTCTAACTTTAAAAATTCAACACACAAATTGGGGGTGTTACAGTATCATAACAATTTCGCTACCTTTATTTTTGAATATTATTTCTATAACGTTTCAGCAACTCAGTAGACCCAATACAATTACATTGATTCTGAATCATTTTTTCGTCATACTAGTGTCATTTTATATATTAATTATTTTTATAGTATGAAAGCTTATTTATTATTTCTGTAGTATTCAAACTGATAGTGAAATTATTGCTTTGAGGTTTGTGTAATTTTGGTATGTTAGGGTTTGTTACGAAGTATTTCGTTATATAATTTTGAGATTTTAGTGTTGAAAATGCATTTTCAATTCCCGGATAGGTGTATATATTTCAACTTTAGAAAGGAGGAATCACTATTATTTTTTAATTTTAATTGATGGTGGGGATAAAATTTGGAGGGATTATGCAAGGTATATGTTTAGTCTTAGTAGGTGATGGACTATTGAGTGGTAAAAAATCCCAAATTGTGGAACAAACAAAATTAAAAAAATTGATTGAAAAAAAGTTATGGTCTCTGTGGCGTATTGTATATGTCATCGACCTAGGTAGAGTCAAAGGATACCAAGGCGCTAACATAGTTGCTATGGAGTGGTAATCATAGTAACATAAAATTATATATTGTTAAAAATAGCTCGAGGGTAAAAAGAAGCTAACACAATATAAAGAAGAAAGCAATCACATGATTGATAACCAGGACCTCTTTGTATTAACTAACACTAAGAAAAAATTGAACATTGCTAGGAGTAGAACTAATTCTCATGAGTTTGAAACTGCGAATGGGCGGTAGTCTATTCCCAAGACTCCGTGGAACCATATAATTTTTCAAATTTTCGATACTATGCAGGTGAAAGATGAAAAACACTTCATTTTAGAATGTGAGGCTCTAACTCAAGTCCGCTCTCAATTTCCTAACATATGTAACAATTTCAATCTTCTTGACTTATTAAGTGAGCCAATCTATAGGTAGCTTGGAGGGCTTCTTTCCCTTATCTTTCATCATAGAAACAATATTTTGAAGAATGACACTTATATTTGTTTTTTTTTTCTTTTTATTGAGGTCTAATTGATCTGACTATGTACAAACTAGTTTTGTTGTGCTAGCTTCCTCATCAGTATAAAACGAAGGTATGCTTAAGGATCATCTCAAATAGCAAGTTATGAGAGGGTTTATGTGTCAAATTTGTGTATCTTTAATGAGCAATTTATGAGGTACATTAGCTTTAAAAACACATAAAAATAGATAAATTGCAGAGAATACAATACATAACAAACATGTTACACAAAGCTGATAAAGGATTTCACCCCTCCCGGGCTACATCTCCTTGAACCTGCTTCAATGACTTGACCCTCTTTGGATTAATGTTCAATTCTCTTATTACATGTAGTTATAATGGTCGAATGGATTCAAAACCTACTTCAATGGATTCATAAGACCCAAAAACCCCTAGCTAGCCTCTTTTGGCTCTCTAAATGGTTTTGAAATGAAGGAGACATGACCTTCTCTCATCGTGGTCATTAGCATATTTAATCTTAAAATGTGAGAATTCACTCCCAAAAGTGCTCCTCTGCCTCCAAAACCTACACCATACTGCTCAAAGCATCCAAATCTCCTAGGATAGACTATTGCTAAGCCCAATTTGGTCGAATTTTTCTCAAGTTATGCCTTCTTCAGTTTATGATAGGAAAAGTCTTCCAAAACTAAAGCAACTCTAGTTAAATCCATCGAATTTGGAGTTCCCACAAAAATTGGTGGACCCCGCCAAGTTAATTCGCATGGATAATTTTGATAAACTAGTGGATAAGCATAATTTAGATGAGGTTCAGGTGCGTTAAAGGTGTTTAGTAAAATCTGACATAACATACAAACTAGTGCATTAAAACATGATTATGGGTTAATTAACGTGTTTTAATCTTAAACATCCGTTCATTATGGTTAGGCCTCCTCCTAGTCATAGGTGAGTGGTCGTGTGGTAAGGGGATGGTGCTACGGGGTTGGCCCCTCTTACGTCTGCCGTAAAATTTGTTTGAAAGAAAAATTATACAAACTCCGCTATATATTAAGAATCAATGCGGTAGTCTAACGATATGTTGCAGAGTTTTTGTGGGGGAGGTCACGGGGTCGAGCCCGACCTCCATCTATCCACCATATAAAACATTTCTCACATGACATAATATCATTTTGACCATAACATAGCCAAAGTTCTACCTTTGGGAGGGGGAAAATGGCGACCTTTGGGCTAACAATAGGTCATCATCCCATTAGCTCGTTCATAACCAAACAAAAGCTTCCATGTATCCTAGAAATTCAAGCCAACCATAATTTGACAAGTGTGAGCACACCACTGGCTAGAGGAAAACCAAAAATTTGACCCCTTTGACCATGTTTGACCATTTCTTGAAAAAATCATTTTTTTGGCAAAGCGAACAACATGCTCTAACTTTCACATACATAGTGTTATCACCGTAGTAATTCTCAGGTTGTGGGATGATGATTTTTTTAGTTAAGAAAACCAGGGGTAACCAAAAACTGCTTTGGGAATTCAGGATCTAGCCTTCCTGAGCTCCGAAGAGGGATCTCTCCTAATGATTTAACTTTGTTTTGGTAAAGGGTTTTAGGCTAGCTATGAGTCAACAATAGGATTTGTTTTGAAAAATTGGTGGGAATAAAAAGTGTTTCAAGGTAAACCAGAAGGATCTACCAGAACATTTGGCTATGGACTCAACTCTCTAGGCAAGCAGAGCTAGGAAATAAGACTTAAAGATGCAAATTTCCTAAGGGCAGGATAGATCACCTTCTAAGGCTTTGAATAGGCTTTTTTGATGGATGGCTGAAATCTGAACAAAAGGGCACTTAAGAAACCTTAAGTTACAGAAAAGAGGATTAAACGAGGGGATCAAACTAGGACCTAGAGAAATTAAGAATTCTATGGTCTGATTATCAAGCAGAAAACATTAAGATGCCAGCTAGTTTAAAACAGGGAGCTTATTATCACTAATCCTGATTAATTTCTCCTTAGTTGATCATTAAAGAATTGAAACACATTAAATGAATGTATGTAAACTTTTAAAGAAAAACACTAAAACAGGAAAAAGACGAGACTTATCTTGTCACCACAAGAATCCTTAGTTATGATGTCTCTAATCTTGTTTCCGGATTGCTGCTTTGCTAATTGACTCACACCAACTTCAATATATCCAGCAAAATGACTATAGTAGTCTTGATAAATTTTATTCCACCCTGAATACTTCGAATGATGAATTATTTATACATATAAATTGTTTCCAAAATATCTCAAAGTTTGAGATAATGATTGAAGGAAAAATATGAAAGATAACACAAGAAGAGGGACAACAGCAAAACAATTTGCAAGTTGTTCTCTTTTACAAGAAAAATTAGAACTGATTATTCTAATTAAAAGTACTTTTGATGTGTTGTGAGCATTGTTGGCATTAGGTGCATATTCTCGTGGAATGTGGTTGTAGAACATTCCTTTCTTTGACTTTCAACTCTGATACTCTTTATCATCTAATTTTCACTTCTTTACTATTGTAATTGAAAAATAACAAGAAGTAACATTCTTTTCACTGATACTCTTTGACAATTTGATACACTTTAACCTTGAATTTTTACCCTAATGTAACAGTAAAATATGATCTTTCGTATGATTTTTCTGCATCTTTTACTTGTCAAATTCACATCAGATCTGTGAAATCTTGCCATTGTTGAGCTGTTGGGATCTTTATACTCTTCAGCTTGACATTAATTTCATTTGCTGCTTCTCTGTTGTTCACAATGAATTGCCCAACTTGATTTTTCAGTTTGAACTGAGTCTTTTTTCTAGAGGCTATGAAATTAACTTCATCTGCATTCAATAATTGCCTCAAATATTCTAAACAAAATATTCTTGTTGTCACAAATCTAGGAAATTTATATGGGGCCAAGAGTGCACCATATACTCTAATCTCTGTGTAATTCTTGTATAAGTACCTATCCCCTGTTTTATAGCTCTCATATAGTTATAAGATCCTCTTTTTTTCTTCATTAATTCTAGGGGTTTGTTCTTTATTCAATAAATTCATAGAAGGTACTAAAAACAAGTCATTAAAGTCTGCATAGTTGTATTCCCTGATCCAATTTCTCAAAATTGATGACCAAAATAAAACTAAAAGTACATTTCCTTGTGGATCTATCCTCTGAAATTCAGTAGGAAACTTATCTGCTTGATAATACAAAAAGAGATGAAGTAGATATGAAGTATATCTAAAGACTCCTTCTTCTGGCAATCTGGACAATTGGTAGTGCATGTTTTCTGCAATGACCTTGGCAAAATTGTACACATTGGATGGAGGCTGGCCAGGACTCAAAGTAGACAGAAAACCTAAGATAGAAACATCAGAGAATTCATCACTATTATATCCTAGTATGAATGATAGCATGGAAACAATCTGTCTGGTTTCATTTGGAAAATCTAATGTACCAAATGGAGGATTGAGCTTAGGGATATCAACCTGTTTGGGACAAAAAGTCTGGAATATTTTGAACTTGGAAGCAAAATCTAGGTCTAGGTAAAGTTGAGTTAAATCCTCTATTGACAATGAAGGAACAATGGGGTTAGGGTTAAATTGCAACATAAAGTTTATGGATTCTACATTGATGTAAAATATGACCTCTCTGTCTTTATTGACAATGCACCTCTAGTCTAGAAGATAATAGGACTGACACAATCTGACAAAATTAGGGGCTAAATGAGTAATAGGGACAATGTACTTTGGCAGATTGGAATCCCAAAATAGTATATCTTTATCACCTTTCTCTACAGATTTGCCAAAACACCAGTTCTAGACATCAAACAAATTGAACTCTACTGAAGGGTCGAATATTCTATAATCAAGGTCAATCAGAGGACTATTTTCTTGTTAAGTAACTGGAGGTTGGATAGGCCTAATAGCTTCTATGGAATCAACAGTGAGTGCAGGGGTGGGTTTATCAAGTTTAGAAGACTCAGGCTGAGGGATTTTAGCTGAGGCTTTCTTCTAAGGTTTTGGGCCTCCTGATTTGGGGGTTACTTGTTTCTTTGTCATTTTTCAACTAAACCGAGTAAGCTTAGATTGTTTGTTGAGTTCTTCTGTTGGAAACAAGGGACTTTTGAAGAATTTCTCTGGTAAAATAGGGTTCTGAGTAGGGTTTTAGATGGAAAGATGGTTTTAATGCTCAGAAGAAAGGTATGATCAATCTCAGCAGTGAAAAATGACCAGGGAATTGATTAAGCTCGCTAGAACGGAAATGAGGGTTTGTGGGGAAAATTTGACAGGGTTTCCCCTGTACTTTGAATGTTTTTTGCAATCTTTGTATGGGAAATTAGGATAATTACAGGAAATAACTGATAAATTGGCATTTTTTCCTTTAAAATTGAAGCATTTATGAATGAGATTGACAAAAAATACCTTTACAAGTATAATTGCAGTTGTTTGAGTTGCAGGTGCTTTGAAAATCTTCAATTTCTGGAAAATTTGGTCTACCAAAGGATATGGTGACTCTCCGTGGTTGAATTGCAGAGAAAATGGTTTATTAACTGGTCACTGGCCCACTGGTAGGCTTGAAAATGGCGTTGCAAGGCTTTGTAATGAGCTTGCGGAGGTTTCCAAGGGTTTAAATGGTGAAAAATGATGAAAATGAAACTATGCAGAGGTTTCAAAGTTTTAGAAGTGCGAATAGGTGGAAATTTAATGAAAAATCATAAGTTTTATTCATAAACCATATTTTAAATCATAGTTAGCTCATATTTAACTATAGGTTGGGCAGGAATGGTTTCAAAATACAACTGGGTGGTATTCACGCGACTTTAAAGTGGTAAGTGTTAAATCACTTTTTTAACACAATCGAATTGTTCAGTGACACGTCAACGTAGGGTGGTTTGGGAACACTGCCCATATTGCGCGAATTTTCCAAAACATCGATCGGGCACTTAAAAAGTGTGAAAATGAAATGGCACTGCTGGATTTAGTTTTTAAAAGCGAAGGGCCCAGATCAATTGGAAAGGTGCGGGGAAAAGACATCATCGGGTTGCATATGGATCGTCCGATTTGCACCTGATGGAAAATCCAATGGTTGTCATGCTACACGATAGGGGAAGGGATGGGAATATAATATATTGTCGCATTGAGTTTCTAACCGTTGGATTAAATGGATCGAGCGGATCGAAGGGCTGTCATTAACCCCAATAATGAAATGTATTTGGTTAAGTTTTATATAGAAAACCAACTTTTTCAATGAAAAAATGATCGAGAGGGGTTTTAAACTGGGATTTAATCGAGGTTAGGACTGGCAGTTTAGGGAATATGGGATATGCATTACGGATTTCAACTCAGATTAGGGTTTTAACCTTAGGTTAGGGAGTCAGGCAAGGGAAAATATACAAGGAGATGAGGTTATATCTTTTGAAGTTTAGTTTAAATGAAACTTCGGGAAATTTTTTCTTTAAACATACATAAAACATGTTTAAAGGTTTTTCATATGTTTTTTATTATACGGTTAATTAAACCAAGGTGATCTTATTACCATAGGGGCGATATATATATACATAGGTGGAAGATGTTTTAGCCAAAGGGGTTGTTTTTTCGGGTGTTTTATTTAAACATGTGGGGATTAAATAAATTTGGCTAAAGTTATAATAAGTGGGTTTTTGGGTTTATTTATATAAAAAAGAGTTATATATAATAGGAGAAGATTATTTCTATAGGGAATTAATACATAAGTCAAAATTAATATGGAAATGGGATAATGTATACTCAAAACACATAAACATAACAAGTAAACAGAAGTTTAAAAGATAATTTGCATTTAATCTTATCACTTAAATTATGATATAATGTTATTTTGAGGGCTTTAAAGTTTTCTCATGTGATGTAGGAAGTTAATCAAATGGGAATTATAATGCCTTTAAGTAAAAAATGGATTTTTACTTAGGATTATTCAGGGGAATGAATGCATGAATGGTAAATGATGTGATTTTAGGGATTAATATAGACATTTTACACTTTCAACTGATCAGTCATAGAGCCTTGGGTCCGGTCCCAACAAAATTCAAGGAAATGCCTTGAGCCTTTCTGACTGATAGTTTAGAATGTTTCATGACTATGGGAAGGGGAAGTTAGTTATTTTGCAGCCCATGATGAATGATATTTACATTGATACTTTTCACCTTCTTCTACCTACCTAGCTTATCATGCTAACATTTTTTCTTCCATTTTAGTAAGGTGCATTTGAGCTAGCAACCTTTACAGCATTTATTCTTTCTGAAAGCAAATAAAACTATATAATTCTACACTTATTTCATCCATGAATCGAGATTAAACTGTTGGATTCAATTATTTCTCTACATAACTACTGACTTGCCATGATTAAATTGTATGACAATTCATTATTCTCTATCTACAACAAGTGAAATTGAAACATCACAAGTCAATATTAAATTGTTTAACTCATCATTGACTATGGCATTTATTGACACTCTACCATAGTCAAAAGGAAAAAAGTAGTGGCAATTATGCTTGCACACTTTCGTCTTTTATTCATTTTTTATTTTGGGGTCTTTTATTTTTTCTAAGTCCTTTGATTATTCTTTTAGGACTTTTTACCCTCTTTTTTTTATTTTTATTTTGATTTTTTACAAAATACGTGAATACAACTTGCAGAAGGCAAAGTATGTACAGATTTACAAGATTATCAACAGTCAAGTCAAAATTATGACCCCTATATTATAGGTTGCTAACATCAGCTTCACTTGGGGATGGCCTTTCCTTGTGAAATGCCAAGAACTCTGAGATCAGTAGCCTTATCAGTTGACCTTGGTGATCCTGTAAATGTCTTATGTTTTCTGAAACAATCATATTTATGACATCGTATAGTGGAAAGCTTAGGGCCTTCTCTTCGGGCTTAAACTTTGTAGATAAAATATCCAATCCAATCTACACACAAACTATGAATATTTACAATGACAAAGTAAATAAATCTAACTGTTAAGTGACTTGTGAGGAATAGTAATGTTTCAACATCCTTCCATTCACTGGTCCTTCTTGAAGCTCGATTCCATCCAAATTCCTGATGAAAAAGGAATTATTGCCTCTGTAACCATATATTACATAGGGTCCCTGCCATAGAAATTCAAACTTCCCATGTTTAACTTTATCCTCTCTTCTTGAATCCCATCTTAAAACTTGATCTCCTATGAAAAATTCATCTTCCTTAACTCTTTTATCAAAAATATTTTTGATCTTGTCCTGTAAAACTTATGACTTTTCATAAACTACATCTTTAGTTTGTTAAAGGTGTATGGTCTCATTAATTCTTCTCTGAATATCATTAGTTTCCACCTGTAATTCCTGGATAATCTTCATGACTAGAACACCCAAGGAAGAGGGGACAATTACATCTATATCATAAACAATATGATATGCTCAAGTTCCTATAGTCTTTTTTATAGTAATTCTATCAGCCCAAAGGGCATAGACCAATTTCTTATTCCATGTGTTTTTATTATCTTGGAGTAGTTTTTTGATGATGTTGACTAAACTTTTATTTAAGGATTTGGCCAGACCATTACCTTGGGGATAATATGTTGTGGAATTACCTAAGGTAATATGATATTTATGGCAGAAGGTAATCATCTTCTTAGATTTGAAAGCAGCAGCATTGTCCATGATAATTTTGTGTGGGCATCCAAATCTGTACAAAATATTACTTTTTATGAATGAGATAATAACTGAGTCTGTAGCTTGCCTAGTGGGAATTTCTTCTATCCACTTAGTAAAGTAATCAGTAGCAGTTAGAATCCATTTGTGTTGACCTAAAGATGGAGGATGAATTTCACCTATGAACTGTAACCCCCATAGTTGAAATGGTTTTTTAGTGGATATTGGTTTTAGAGGTAATGGTAACAGTTTATTTTTACCTTCGAAAATTTGGCATGTATGGCAAGAGGTAACAAACTTTTTAACATCTGAAAATAAAGATGGCCAGTAAAAACCAGCTTTGAGTATTTTATCAGCTGTGCTCTTCCAATATAGATGGCCTCCATAGTCACCTGCATGAAATTACTCAAGGATCTTGTCAGCCTCAGATTTCAATAAAAAATTAAGTAAAATTCCAGTACTTTCTCTCCAATACAGTGCATTATTTAAGATACAAAATTTCATTGCTTTTTGTTTGATGAATCTTGCCTTGGTTTTTTTCAGTCCAAGAGGAGCTTGTAGGTTTTTTAGTACAAAGATTATATCAAACTACCATGGTGAGTATTGATTGGCCTCACTGATCAATGGAGTCATCATCTCCTCCTGTTCATCTACATGTGCAATGAAATTAATATCTAAGGCATTGAAATTTGATTCAGCCATCAGTCTGGCTAAAACCTGTCCTTTAATGAGTTTAGTTAGTTTAATTTCTAGATCATATTCAATGATTGTGGCTATCCACTTTCCTCTCGTACTTTCTGGTCCATCTTGAGTCAAAATGTCTTTAACTACTGCATTAGGGACATATGCAGTGATGTGTGAATGAAGTATATAAAATCTGAAATCTTTAATAGCTTTAACTAGAGCCAAAGCATGTTTTTCTATTATGTTGTATTTCAGTGGTGCATCTCTGAGAGCTTTACCAAAAAATGCAATGGGTTGTTCAAAGCCTTGATCGTTTTTCTGCAGAAGAACTGCAGCTATGGTGTGTTCGGATGCAAAGGAAAAGATTATGAAATCTTTTACGTAATCTTGGCTGATAAGCATTGGTGCTTTAGTTAAGGCCTGTTTAATAGATTCAAAAGATTGTTTGGCCTTTATTGTCCATTTAATTGAGGAGTCCTTTTGAAGAATGTTGTTAAGATCTTTTACAATTTCAGCCAGATTAGAGATGAATCTTCTTAGAAAATTTATTTTTCCCAAGAATGCTTGGAGTTCTTTAATGCTCCTTGGTGGTTGAATGTTTAGAATTGCTTCAATTTTGGCAGGGTCTATTCTAATGTATTCTTTTTAGATGATGTGACCTAACAATTTGCCTTCTTCTAGCCCAAAAAGAGTCTTTTTAGGATTAAGAGATGTACCATACTTTTTACATTTAATAAAATATTGTCTCAGATGATCTATGTGTTCATCATTTTTTAAAAGCAAAATAGTTATATCGTCCAAATAAATGACTAAAAACTCATGGATCTCCTTGGCAAAGGCAATATCCATGGCCCTTTGAAATGTAGCTCCTGCGCTTTTTAACCCAAAAGGAATTTTCACATACATGAAAGTGCCCCGTGGATTAGTAAATGCAGTTTTTGTTTGGTCATCTTTGTGAAAAAGAATCTGATTGTAACCAGAGAAACCATCTAATAAAGAGAGTCTTCAAGAACCTGCTACCCTCTGTAAAATATGGTCCATTTTTGGCAAGGGGTAGTTATCCTTCAAGGATGCTTTATTATGATTCCTAAAGTCTATGCATAGTCTAATTTCTCCTGTCTTTTTTCTAGTTGGCACTAAATTAGATACCCAGTCAGAAAATTTGACTGGTGCAATTATCTCTGCATCGAACATTCTTTTGACTTCTTTTTCAATTAAGGGTAACAAAGCCATATTAATCCTTCTGAGTTTCTGTTGAAAAGGTTTTTGATTTTCTTTTAAAGGAATTTTATGTTGGATAATGTGTGTGTTGTAAGTTTTCAAGTCTTCATAGCTCCATGCAAATACATCTTGAAATTATTTTAAAATTTTAATGTCTTTAGCCCTTTCATCTAATGATAAGGATTTGAATAGTTTGATTATTCTTGGTTTTTCATCTGTCCCTAAGTTATACTCTTCTATTTCAGACTTAACTGGCTCCATTTTTGGCCTTTTGGGCACATCGTTGGAGTCAAATAAATATTCTAGAGGAGTTAAACCTCTTGGTAAAATATTATTCTTTAAATCAATCAAATCTATTTCATCTTCAATCAATTCCTCTATGTCTACTTTTTCCATTTTATCAACGTCACTTTGAGTAAAAATAGTAGGTTTTCGGAAATTATGTACATCTAAATTATCTAAATCATCTATTGGAAAGAAATTTAAATATATATCACAAGGTGAATTTATGTTACAGTCATTATCAATTTGACAATTTTGAAATTCATGCTCATTATTCAAAAAATGATAAATTTTCTCATCCTCTGAAAAATTTTGCCAATATTTCACATTATCAGGAACAATAGGCCTATGTTTAATCTCAGCAGTGTATTCTTGTAATGGTGAAAAAGGAAATTTACAACTGCTGGCAAAAGTTGCTAAGCAATGGGCCTGTATGTTCTGATTTCAAGGGATGATAGCAAAATTACCTTCTAACAATTCCTCAAGTAATTCCAATACTGTTTCTCTGTATCTTGCAAGTCTGGGATTGTGAACTGAATACTCTGTGTTTCTTTTCTTTATAACTAGTTCAGAATCACCCATGACCATTATTATTTTTCCTCCCTTTTTTCTAATAATTTTCAAACCTAAGATTAAAGTTAGATATTCAGCCATAGTATTAGTGCATTTGAAGTTTAATCTAAAGGCACGTCCTTCATAATGGCTTGTTTCAATGTTTGTAATCCAAACACCAGCTCCAGCTCCCAATTTATTAATAGATCCATCAAAATCTAAATACCATAAAGATTCATGACCAATATAATCATCCATTATTTTAAGTTTCTTATTAGTGAGTTCAGTTGGATTTTCATACTGGTCAGAGTTACTAAAATAAATGGATCAAGATCAGTAGGAGTGGAGTATATAGGATAATTGGTAGGTCTATCTGCCCTACTGATCATGTACTTCATCAAGGTTTCTTTATAAAGTTTTTTAGGCTGTCCAAATATTGAGATAGTAGCATAACTCATATCTATTTGTAGAGATCCCTACAACTTTTCTCCCCATGAATGAGAAAGAAGCATGACATACTTTGGTGGAATATCAGCTACTACAACGCCCATGATCATACTCTTACTAGGATATTGGACTAGGTTAACACAGAGATATTTAATCAAACCAATACATTGGACTTTGGATGAATCAAATGAGAACATGTCCTTATATGGTCTGGTTATGTCTAGATTCAGGGTTTCCATTATAGCTCTGGGCATGAAGTTGTGGGAAGCTCCAGTATCTAACATAGCATTGTGTAATATTTGGTTATGTATAGTAAGACTTAAATAAAATGGGGGTACCGACTCATCTGAATGCTTTCCATCTACATTGGGACCAAAAATCAATTCAGGCCTATTTTCATTCATGCTAATTGTATCTTCATTCTCATTCACATTCAACGCATCAAAAAGCATAGATCTATACAAATCATTTTTAGCTAGTTCTACTAAGGGAACAACTATTTTTAATTTGGATATTCCAGACTGCATGTTAAATGTTGGCTGAGATATAATTTCTTGAATCACTTCTTCTTTTGGAACTGTGGTTTGTGGTGACTTTTCTTGAGTTTCTACTGTTTTTCCTTTGTTTTGAGCTCTTCTCTTGTCTTCTGTCAGAGTTTCTTGGTTTCTGCTATATTTAACTATTTTTTCAAGAATATTTTGAGGGTTAGCAAAAGATTTATCATTTTTAGGATTCTCAACAGAAGGTTTAGGAACTGATATTTTAAAGTCAGTAGGATTCTTTCTTGGCTCAATGACTGTTTTTGAATTGGTGGATTAGGGAGTATTAGCTTTTGGAACATCCTTAGAAGATTGAGCCACCTCGTCAGTAATATCTACAATATTTAGGCCTTGCTGCTTTTAAGGGTTGGTCGGGTTCGAACTCTACTTGTTATCTCTAGGAAGAATCTACAAGAATTTTGTTTTAGAAGTATCAGTGTTCTTTTTGTTTTGTTCTTGTTGGATTGGAGCATTGCTCTTTATGTCAGGTTCATTGGTTTTCTTCCTCCTAAGGTTGTATTGACTGTGAATTTCATTTATTGCAAAATCATAACCTTGTTTATAATCATAGGATTCTCCAAATTCTACTTTGAACTGTTGAAGTTCAAAGAGTTCTTGGTCCTCCTGGGTGAGGAAAATGGTATTGTTTTCATCAATCCCCATAACAATGTTGATATCTTCCTCCTCGTCAACATTGTTTTGTGAGATTTCTGCAAAGTTTTCTTGGAATGGGGTTCTTATATTTTGATTAGGGGAAGGTTCTCTACCTTTCCCTGTGTTGTTGTTTTTTTTTAAATTGGGATCCCGGATCTAGGATTGATTCTCCCATTGTGGTTTTCTTCCAATTTGATCCAGTCTATCAACTACTTTTTCTAGTGCTTTAGTGATGAAATCAAACTTACCATCTAAGTGAGAAGCTTATTCTTTAATAGTAACCCTTATTTCGTCTCTCAGTCTAGCTTTGTTAGCAAGTATATTGATTTCTACACCTACAACATTTTGTTGCATTTGTTCTAAAGTATCTGCATCCCTTTCTCTAAGTTGGTAAGCCATGTCTACATCAAAGCAATCAGGGAATTTGAGTAGCACGGAATACAGAGTGGGTTTAAGGTCTGCAGGAATGGCGTTGTAAACACTGTTATATCTGGTGCAGAAGTCTTGGACAAACTCATTTGGCACACTTTTAATAGCATCAAACTCAGATAGTATTTGCATAGGATTTTTCTTTTTCTCCTATTTATTTAGGAAGGCTCTATGGAATGCAACTAGGTCTGCTATGCTACCAACTTCTAAACTTTTAAACCAGGATTTTACTTCTCCAATTAAGATCTGAGAAAATAACCTCATTTCGACATCAGTTTCATCTATCTCATAGACTTCCCAGAAATCATTCATTCTAGTAATATGTTGCTGTGCAGTAATCTGTGAAAGATTATCAAACAGTGAAATATATTTTTGGTAGTTCTGGGGCATGTCATGGAGATTTTGAGGTAGGACCAAGGGAGCATATAGAGCTGCCATGGCTTGGATTTTTGTTGAACTGGGAGGTACAGTTGTAGTGATAAGGATAGTGTTGGTTACTGCAATGGATGTACTTGAAGAGCTCGGCAAAGAGGATGAAAAAGGAGTAGTATGGCTAATTGTAGTTGTAATGGGCTAGGTAAATTATGGATATAAAACCTGGGGCTGCAAGGGCAACTCAGGGATGAATGGATCAGTTGATGAACTAGCAGTGGATTGTGGATATGATGAATATATGATTCTATGGTGCAGAGGAAACGTAGGGCTTATGGTCTCTTGAGGTGAACTGACAGTAGAATCTGTGAATGATGTGGCAACATACAGAGTATAATTCGATGTTGTAAAGACTATTGTATATAGCTTAGAAACCGGGGGTTTAAATTTAGACAAAAAATTTGCTAACTTAATAGCTTCTTCAATGTCTTTAATTTTCGAGACACTTACAATTTTTATTGGACTTTTACTTTCAGTTTGATCTGATTTAGTAGAAACATAAATAATTTTGTGTTTTTCACTCACATAAGAAGTAAAAATTGGATCTAAATTTTTTTATTTTAAAACAGATTCAGATTTTGTTCTAAATAAATATTTTTCAAACTTTAAGTCAAAATCAATGTCTGATAAGCTTACCAATTCTTTGGGTAAAGAACCAGCTCTTCTCAGGGGTATCTCAGTTTCAGAACTATTAATTTTTTTATTTTTTTTCCTATCTGGCCAGGATTGTCTAATATATCTGGAGGATTAGGATCGGGGTTGGATCTAGTGTAGTAGACTTTCTTGGGAGCCAGAATGTTTATTGGGTAAAATACCCACAACCTTTAAAATCAATATTAAAGTAGAAAATATATAATTAAAACTCTTCCTTCAGGATTAAACTTAAAACTGGAGAGTGGTTAAGTCCCCAGTATGGTCGCCAGTATGTTATCACCGTAGTAATTCTCAGGTTGTGGGATGAGGATTTTTTTAGTTAAGAAAACCATGGGTAACCAAGAACCGCTTTGGGAATTCAGGATCTAGCCTTCCTGAGCTCCGAAGAGGGATCTCTCCTAAAGATTTAACTTTGTTTTTGTAAATGGTTTTAGGCTAGCTATGACTGAACAATAGGATTTGTTTTGAAAGAGTCGTGGGAATAAAAAGTGTTTCAACGTAAACCAGAAGGATATACCAGAACATTGGGCTATGGAGTCAACTCTCTAGGCAAGCAGAGCTAGGAAATAAGACTTGAAGATGCAAATGTACTAAAGGCAGGATAGATGAACTTCTAAGGCTTTGAATAGGCTTTTTTGATAGATGGGTGAAATATCAACAAAAGGGCACTTAAGAATCCTTAAGTTACAGAAAAGAGGATTGAAGGAGGGGATCAAACTAGGACCTAGAGAAATTAAGAATTATATGGTCTGGTTATCAAGAAGAAAACATTAAAATGACAACTAGTTTAAAACAGGGAGCTTATTATCACTAATCCTGTTTGATTTATCCTTAGTTGATCATTAAAGAATAGAAACACATTAAATGAATGTATGTAAACTTTTAAAGAAAAACACTAAAATAGGAAAAAGACGAGACTTATCTTGTCACCACGAGAATCCTTAGTTATGATGTCTTAAATCTCGTTTCCAGACTGATGCTTCGCTAATTGATTCACACCAACTTCAATATATCCAACAAAATTACTATAGTAGTCTTGATAAATTTTATTCCACCCTGAATACTTCGAATGATGAATTATTTATACATATAAATTGTTTACAAAATATCTCAAAGTTTGAGATAATGATTGAAGGAAAAATAGGAAAGATAACACAAGAAGAGGGACAGTGGAAAAATAGTTTCCAAGCTGTTCTATTTTACAAGAAAAAATATGACTGATTATTCTAATTAAAAATACTTTTGATGTGTTGTGAGCATTGCTGGCATTAGGTGCATATTCTCGTGGAAGGTGGTTGTAGAACATTCCTTTCTTTGACTTTCAACTCTGATACTCTTTATCATTTGATTTTCACTGCTTTACTGTTGTAATTGAAAAATAACCAGCAGTAACATTCTTTTCACTGATACTCTTTGACAATCTGATACACTTTAACCCTAAATTTTTACCCTATGGAAATAGTGAAATATGCTTTTTCATATGATTTTTCTGCATCTTTTACTTGTCAAATTCACATCAGATTTGTGAATTCTTGCCATTGTTAAGCTGTTGGGATCTTTATACTCTTCAGCTTGACATTAATTTCATTTGCTGCTTCTCTGTTGTTGACAATGAATGGCCAAACTTGATTTTTCAGTTTGAACTGAGTCTCTTTTCTAGAGGCTATGAAATTAAATTCATTTGCATTCAACAGTTGCCTCAAATATTCTAAAGAAAATATTTTTTTTGTCACAAATCTAGGCAATTTATATGGGGCCAAGAGTGCACCATACACTCTAATCTCTGTGCAATTCTTGTATAAGTACCAATCCCTTGTTTTATAACTCTCAGATAGTCGTAAGATCCTCTTTGTTTCTTCATTAATTCTAGGGGTATGTTCTTTATTCAATAAATTCATAGTAGGTACTAAAAAGAAGTCATTAAAGTCTGCATAGTTGTATTCCCTGTTCCATTTTCTCAAAATTGATGACCAAAACACAACTGAAAGTACATTTCCTTCTGGATATATATTCTAAAATTTAATAGGAAACTTGTCTACTTGATAATACAAAAAGAGATGAAGTAGATATGAAGTATATCTAAATACTCCTTTGTTGGGTAGTGAAAGAGGTATGAAATTACTATGTATTTACTCATTCTTTTACCATAAATATACTCCTGTCTGCCTTGGAAAGGTAATTTACCATAAGAATTACTATAGAATTGGAAATGTTTATGTTTAGTACGAAAAGATGACTAAAGGTTACCTTTGTATTGACAAACAAGAATTCGAATAGGTGAACAACTGTACCAAAGGTGTGGTTGAGAATAATCTAACTGCTGCTCCATCAGCGTTGAACCATTTCTAGCCAAAGGCAAGGAGATCTGAATGAATAGCCCAGAAAAGGCAGGGGACAGCTCAGCCTCAGTCAGAGTAAACATAATGATGAATAAAGGCAGAGGAGCGAATCCCTGAGGATCTTTTGATCCTGAGGAATCACTGTTCAAAATCCTCTTATTCCTTGACTGGTTCGTCGATATTGGATATATAAAGCCATGTCCTTTAGTGATAAAGGGGAGGACAAGTATTGTTGAAGTTAGGAATTGGTTGAAAGACGTTACATTTTATCTGTAATGTAATGTTTTATTAACTCTCTGTTTTGAGAGAAACTTCTTTGTAAAACTTTATGTTGGTTTAATATAACACATGAGTTTCATCTACCTTCTACAGTTCTGAATTAGCCCAGCAGTATTTCACTGGCGCTAAGGTCTTGGCTCTGGTGGAATCACTTCGCTGTTTGTATTTTAATCTTTGCTTACTTTCATGTGGAGTGCATTTAAGGTTTGTTTTAATTACAGAATTGGTTTATTGTTGATTGAATCAAATACAGAGTCATTGCTATTCCATTCTTTACAAGAAGCACAATTTTCTGTTTGATTATCTTGCTGTTATTATAAAGCTCTGCTGACTTGTATCTGATTTGAGTTGTTGTTCCATTATTTTATAATTTGTTATAATTGATTGTTGCGTGGTAAGAACCTGTCGATAGAATTGAAGCATAGAAATCTAATGGCTTGAATATGTTAGGATTGTAGTTGCTGTTCATTTCATGTTGCTGTTCGATTTTTGTTCATTGTTTATTCATAGCCTTTGATTAGCAAACAGATGAGTTACAGTTACATACTGTTGTTCCTTTCCAGGTTGCGTTTCTTTTAAGTTTCTTTCATTGAATCTGCTTTCGTTTCGATTGCTTTAAGATCTCCAACTGTAGAGGATAGAGGATTTTGCTTCCAAGTCCCCAGATTGGTCATCTTGCATCGATTTCTAAGGGAAAGAGTTACTGCTACTGCATCCCTGATCGATGTTCTGCAAGATTGAGGTAGCTTAATCTTTCCATTCACATCACTATAATTAGGTTTCTTTCCAAGAATTTGTTACTTTTTCATTTGTTATTTTGTATTACCGCTTCCCAGCATTGCTCTTAGACAATTGCAGCCTCAGACAGAGCACACTCTTGAAATAAAAAGACTCTCCCGGATTGATGATTAATGTGGGCTAATTAGGTGTTCAAAAGATACCTTTTTATGACCCAACATTTTGCTGCCGTTGCTAGGGAGCGTGTATGCCATTTTAAAGGAGTAATGCACAACTGATTTTCTTCTGCATGCGGAGAATTGGGTATTAAAGACGGAAGGTAAGAACCTGTGCACTGGACAAGAAACACACTTGCTCGCAGCCCGCTTCACAGCAGAAGTAGGTAAGCTTCTTTCTTTAGGTAGGAATGAAGTTTTGTTTCTTTGAATGAATAAATCAGCTAAGAGAAACAAAATTCCTCCTAAAACTGAAAAATATAAGGGACCGGTGACCCTTGGGTGCACAACCTTTATTGAAGAAATCCTTAAAAAAACGGAATCTCAGCCATCAGTAGGATTTAAAAGAACTACTTCTAGACAACCCACTGGTTCCCTTCAGGCTACAGAGTCACCATCTAAAGCCTTTGCTGAGATACATAGTCAAACAGAGGGAATTGAGCAAGATTCCCAAGAAATTGAGAATCCTTGCATAAGTTTCCTTCAAGAAGGGAACTCTAGCAATCTCCGAGAAGGAGAAGCGAAAATGGGAGAAACCACAGACTTGAAATATCCTATTGAAATTTCCCGAACAATAAGCAACCCAGATAAGGGAAGTGTTATTCAACTTATTCATAACCAAGTCCTTAATCACCCCAAACAGTAGGTCAACAGGAATTACTTTTTATCCCAGAAAAAGGGAGTGTTGTCGAAGTCATTCCTGCCCCTGCTCGTCAACCTAGAAATTCCTTGGAAATTCCAGAGGGATATTGGCATATCTTCGATCAAATGGCCCAAAACCAAAATCAAAATTAACAGCAGACCTCTACGCTGCAATATACTATAGTAGATACTGCAGTCAATGCACCCATGAAAGCTATTCCTCTTCAACATATTCCCACATTTCATGGCTTAACATCAGAGGACCCAGATGCATTTTTGTTGGAATTTGATGTGCTGTGTAGAGGATATGATTACACCACCAACGCCCAAAAACTAAAACTATTCCCTTCTACATTAAAAGGGGTAGCCTTATGATGGTTTATGGGATTAAGTGGTGGTGTCATAACTGATTGGGATCATATGAAGGCTGCATTTTTAAAGAAAAATCAAGATTATTGCAGGTCTCGGGAATTAAAAGATGAGATACTCCAAAAGACAGCAAAACCAAATGAATCCTTGGAAGAGTACGTGGAACGGTTCTGATACAATCTTTAGAGATCCCCTTATGCATCTTTACCCTTACTTGATAATTTTTCAAAAACCACATTAATTAGGGGATTTAAAGATCAATGGGTTGAAACATTGAATATTATGGGCAAAGGTGATATATATCAGGAAAGTTATCCTAACATCATTGATTTGTGTATCAGGAGTTTGAGGGGCAATACAAGGTTGAAATCAGTAGAACGTGATATAATCACAAGGGAAAATAATACCTCTAATGAAGGTGTGACTCGTGCAGATATTGGAAATCTGCTATAAGACTTTAAGACAAACATACTTGGGACTCTAACAACGCAGTTTGATACTATGCAAGCCAAACAAAAACAGGCAGAAGCAAAGCAGAACTTAGCAATATTCTGTCCCAGATGTAGGAATAAATACAGCCACAAATAATGCCCATTCGATGTGATTAAATTCTACGCCATTTGCACAAAAGATCACCCTACAGAGGGATGTCCTTCGCTTCATGTCCTAAAAGAAGTTTATAAGGAGGAAAAAGAGGAATTAGAAGTGGTATGTCTACTTAATCAGCGCCGAAAATGGCAGACATGACCATCAGGTATGCTAAATGATCCATTTTGTTTTCAACCTCCTCAATATAATGCTCAACAATATAGTGGGATGTGGCAGAATCAACCATCTTTCCCTAATTGGTCACAGCAGCCATTTCCTCCCACATCTTGGCCAAATCAAAAAAATCAAAATAATTGGCCTATATTTCCTTTCTACCCACCTTTCTGGCCTACACAATTGTCCCCCTCTACTTCTTAGAGTCAGGCCTGGAAGTCAAACTGGCAAAAACTTACAAATCAGCCAATCGGATCAATTCCTCTCTCTCAAACTACACTTCCAGCTCCTTATACAAACCCCCAGACCAATTTAATACCACAACTCCCAGCCCAACCCAACCCAAACCCAAAAAATATGCCAGTTCAATCTGTCCAAATAATCGAACCCCCAGAAGTAGAAACTAAACTGAGGGAGTGTAATGATCTTCAATTAAGGTCTAGGCACAGAGTGGAAACAGAGAAAAACAATGATGTCCACATTGAAGATCCATTACCTGTAGAAGAAACAGTACAAAGTGAGAATGAAGTTCAACAAAAAAATCAACAACAACAAGTAACAAATTCCTCTCCACCATTCCCAGAATGATTGACTATACATCGTCCAATAGAACAACCTAATTTTGATCTTTTGGGAGACTTAAAATTTTTGTGTATAAAAATTCCTCTCCTCCAAGATATTCAAGATATTCCTATATATGCAAAACTATTAAGGAATTATGCATAAAGAAGCCAAAGAGGAGAACAACAACCAATCCTACTATCCAAATAGTCGGTACCTTATCTGACTTATTATCAGGAATGGAAACACCCATCAAATATGAAGACCCAGGAAATCCTATAGTGACAGTGCAGATCAATGGGCAATCATTTTCAAATGCCTTAGTTGATTTGGGAGCAGCAATTAACATTTTAACAACCACCACCTTTCAAAAACTTGGCATTACATCACTAGAACCAACAACAACCTTGTTGGAATTGGCTGACCGGTCAGTAGTCAAACCATAAGGTATACTACAAGATGTAATGGTATCTGTAGATTCCCGGGAATATCATACTGACTTCCTGGTTATCAATCCAAATAATCGACTAGATGGACACCCGTTAATCCAAGGTAGACCTTGGTTGGCAACTGCTGATGCTAATATTGGATGCCGACAAGGCAACATGACAACTACAAGGGGAAATTATGTCAATAATTTAGCCCTATATCCCCCAACCCAGCCAAGTCTATCAATAATCAAAACAAGAAAACCACCTGCATCATATCTTATGGAAAATATGAGATCACCTCTAACTATAGAAAGTGCTCTTGATTTTAAAGATCAAATAGAGGATGACATCATTAATAATTTTATTAATAAGTCACAAACCAGATCTCATTTGCAATGTCACATGATCAAAGCAGCATTCGATAATGAATAAGAAGAACATCCTTTCAAAGATATTCCTGATCAAACAATACCTACTACTTCTGTGAGCAATAACAAGGTTGTAGAAATTGAGCTGGGAAAAACTTTAAATATTAATAAAAATCTCACTGCTGAACAAGAAGAGAAATTGGTCCAATTATTATGAAAATACAAAGCAGCCTTTACATGGGATTACCCCGACATGAAAGGAATTGATCCTCGATTGTGTACTCACCACATTTACATTGAAAAAGATGCAAGACCCATTCGCCAACCTCAAAGGAGACTAAATCCTCACCTTAAAGATATTGTGAAAGATGAATTACAAAAACTATTGGATGTTAATTTCATCTACCCAATATCTGATAGCAAGCGGGTCTCCCCATTAGGGGTAGTACCAAAAAAGAACGGAAAGTGGAGGATATGTGTAGATTACCGTGAACTTAATAAGGCAACACAAAAAGACCACTTTCCCCTTCCTTTCATTGACCAAGTATTAGACACATTGGTAGGGAAGAAATTCTTTTCTTTCCTCGATGGCTTTAGTGGGTACAACCAAGTCCAGATTGCCCCTGAAGACCAGGACAAAACTACTTTTACCTGTCCATGGGGGACATTTGCCTACCGAGTCCTACCTTTTGGCCTATGCAATGCCCCTGCTACATTCTAAAGGGCAATTCTCAGCATTTTTGCAGAATTAATAAATGAAGGCCTCGAAGTATATATGGATGACTTCACACCCTATGGGGATGATTTTGAGCCTGCATTGGAAAACTTAGAAGAGGTATTGCAAAGATGTATTGACACTAGGCTTTGCTTAAGCAACAAAAAGTTTCTTATGATGATGACCGAAGGAGTTATCTTAGGGAATTATATTTCAGCAACTGGAATTCAAGTAGACCCGGATAAAATTCAAATAATCTTGTTAATTCCCACACCTACTACACAAACAGAGGTACATAGCTTTTTTGTTTTCTGGTTACTATAGAAGATTTATAGAACATTATTCTCGAATAGTTGCACCTTTATATGCACTGACTGGAAATGTTGATTTAATTTGGACAGATAAATGTGACGATGCATTTAATGATCTAAAAAAGCTTGTTTCAATAGCCCCAATTCTGGGGGGCCCAAATTGGAATTTTCTATTCCAAATTTCATCTGATGCCTCAGACATGGCAATTGGAGTAGTACTTGGGCTGGAGGAAGACAAGAAACCATATGAAATTTACTATATTAGAAAAAATCTATCCCCTGCTGAATTAAATTATATTGTGACTGAGAAATAATTTTTAGCTATAGTTCATGCTATAAACAAATTTAGACATTGTATAACTGGGTATCTTGTAGTACTATATACTAATCACTCTACCATTAAATTCTTAGAAAATAAACCTATTACCAATGGAAGAGTGACAAGATGGTTGATTTTACTGCAGGAATTTGATATCACAATCAAAGATCAACTTGGGAAAGAGAACCCTGTAGCTGAATTTCTGTCGAGAATTCCAAAGCTAACAGATATAGAAGCAGTTGAAGAACACTTTCCGGATGAACATCTCTTCGCTGTTACTATCAGAACACCATGGTATGTTGATATAGCGAACTATTTGGCAATAGGTAAATTACCTAAACATCTTTCCATTAATGAACGTAAGAAAATAATACATTGTAGTACACACTTCTCCTGGATTGGGGGCTACCTATTTCATACAGGTGCAGATATTCAAATAAGGAGATGCGTTAGGGAGGATGAGGTATTTGACATCTTGAAAGCATGCCATGATGGACAGTGTGGCAGACATTTTGTAGATCGTAAAACTGCCCATAAAGTTTTACGAATAGGCTATTATTGGCCTATTATCTTTAAAGATGCTAAAAAATTCATGCAGGCGTGTGATAGCTGCCAAAGGGTAGGTCACCCTAGGCAGTCTGATGAAATTCCTTTGAACCCTCAACTAGTGATTGAACCATTTGAATGTTGGGCCCTTGAATTTTTTGGTCCTATTAGCCCCCCATCAAACCAAAAAAAAAATATCCTAGTTGCAACTGAGTATGTCACCAAATGGTTTGAAGCAGAAGCTCTTTCAAAAGCTAGAGAGGACTCTATAGTACAGTTTCTTTTCCAAATCTTTGTGCGCTATGGCCTCCCAAGGGACATAATCACATATGGAGGACCATAATTTGTAGGTAATAAATTAGCTAAAACATTGCAAAACTACCACATTCAGCACAAGCTTACAACTCCATACCACCCACAGGCCAATGGCCAAGTAGAGAGCACGAGCAAAGTAATCAAATCTATATTAACAAAAACCGTTGCCTCTCATAGATGATATTGGGCCTACAGACTTCCAGAAGCATTGTGGGCATATCAAACAACGTGGAGACCTACTACAGGGTATTCACCATATCAATTGGTATTCGGAAAAGAACCCATCTTTCCTATAGAATTCGAAATTCAAACATTAAGAACGACTCAAAAGGTGTGTTTAAATCTGAATGAATCCCAAGCTAAAAGACTACAAAAAATTAATGAGTTAGATGAAATTAGGCTCTCTTCTCTTCAGCACACAACATTAATTCAGTAACAGAGACCCAAATGGCATGACGCCCATATCAAAGAAAATAACTTCCACGAAGGAGACTAGGCACTCCTATATGATTCTAGGTTTCAAGATTTCCCAGGAAAACTCCAGACACGATGGCTTGGACCCTATGAAATACAAAAAGTGCATGATAATGGCACTATTACATTAGTTACCATTGAAGGATCTAGACATTCCTTTAAGGTAAATGGTCATCGAGTACGATTGTATCATAAACTGCTTACCCGAGAATCCTTTTACCAACAGTTACGAGAAGATTATACCATGGAAATTCTCGCTGAAGGGGAAAACTCCTCATCGGCACCAGTTTGATAAATCATTTCTTTTTAATTTTGTATGTAAAGAATTTTTCCATTTATTGATTTTTGTTTTATGGAATTTGTTTCTTTAAACATTATGTTCATATTACTTCTTTATTTCTTCATTGTTTGTTTCATGAAATCTAATTTCCTTAAAAGAGAAAAGGATAAAAAAAAAAAATTTCGTTTGTTTTACTATTCATTTCTAAAGGAATAGCACTCCTGAAGAGTATTTTCTTGCGGTTCCTTTTGAAAGGAACAACAGTTCCGCAGATTGTTTTTGCTGTTCTTTTTAAAGGAACAACACTTTTTGAGTGGATTGTTTTTTTTTTAAGCCAACATTCTGAATTTTTGATTACTTTTCTAAAGGAAAATATATCATCTATATAAAAGCATACAAATTAAAGCTTACCGTAATCAACAAATCAAAAGAAATCGTCATTTTTTTAAGAAAATTGTCTAGTAATGATAAGAAAAAAAGGGAAAAAGGGGCATGATCAATAACATAACTTTGCTATTCTATTGCCATTGAATTAATCTGATTGATTATTTTTATCATGATTGGTTCTTTCCCATATGCTATAACTTTCTTTGATGTTTATCTATGGAATAGGAATAAGGGCATATTGTTTTTTTCTATTGAGATGTTCAGACTTCTTCCACCATCCCTACTCTTAAGGAGTGTTGAGCCATCCCTTATGAATAATTGAGGAAAAGTGTTGCATGAAAAAGCAAAAATACTTATATATTTTTAACAATGATTTTTGCAGATGGAGGATAGGGGGTCTCACTAAGAGCCAGCCTACCGTGATCATAAGGAAGGAAGTGAAGCAGCATTCCCATTATGGCCACCAAACCAGGGAAATGGTCCAATAAACAATTGAAAAAAATCAAGAATTCCTTGAAACAGGAGGTATCATCACGAGCCGGCCTGCCCACGTTTCGCTTCTTCCTGGTGAACGAAATTGTGGTTTATCTGGTCACCAAGCTAGCACAATGGCCTTTGTCATGATATTCAATAAAAAGCACTTCCTCAGCATAAATAAAGGACAATGGTTCCGTGGGTAAGAAAGCAACTCTGTCAAGGTTATGGACACCTGTGGGCAACATAGCTCTGCTGATGGTATTGAAGTCACATTTATACACATCAATAGTTATATTTAACCATTTTCCTATATCTTTATTTAAATTTCAAATGAAAATATGAATCCCTTACCTTTACCTCCGAACCTATTATACATGAAAATCATTACAAATCGATCATATTAGTTCGAAATGGTAAATAACGCAATTGTACTTATGATTATGTTATGCTGCCCCTTCTCCTCGTATTTGAATCATTACAAAACAATTTTCTATTTATTAACGATTCATCACATGCATTGATTTCAGTAATTGCTGTAATTTGATTGAATGTATCATAATTACGCCTGCTTTTTACTGCTATACTGTTGCTGTGCCACACATGCTCCTCTCAATTGATGGTAGAGGGCGACCTTTCATTCATTCGCGGGGCATGGATGTCTGCATGCAGATCAAACCCGGAGATTTATTTTCTTGTATATGAACTAAATCCCCGAATTTTAGGAAATAATAAATTTTCAACGAACTGTGTTGTGATGTTCCATTGTGACTACTGTGTATTGAGAAATTAACAGAGCGTAGAAATGGGAGGATGACCAACTCGCAGTGAAACTCAAGTGTTTATTGTCTCTGATGCTGCACGAGCAATTTTAGAACGACTGGGGTGGATTACATATTTCATGAGAATCTGGCAACCCCATGAAGCAGTGGCCACCGAATTTTTATTGAACCTGTAGGAAGGATCCTCCATGGTTAGAGGAAGGCAGATAGTTGTATCCGACAAGATAATCACAGAAGTGTATAACATTCCCACGCAAGGGAATATTTGGACTTAGAAGAAGATTAGGATTCGAGAAGCCATGAACATTTTTCAAGATGATGGACAGACGTTAGTTATCAAAGGTAAAGGAGTCCAGTCAGCGTCATTAGGAGAACCATGGACAGAGTTGGCCAAGATTGTGCAGGCTTACATAACGTGCGACGGAATAAAGGATGCGGTAAGACCTCGCCACCTTAAGCTACTAGCTGTATTAAAACATAAATGCACCATTAATTTTCTTGAATTTTTAAATTCTTTGTTGCATGATATTGATCATGGTATAAGAAAATCCTAGCATGCAGATATGGTGGTAAGCCACCCTTGTCTAATTCGATTAATAGTGAGTCGTAGCCTCGCCCAGAAATAGACCAGCTGGGAAGAATTAATATTTGCCATTGATGGAGGGTTAGCTCTACTCGCTCCAAAACTAAAGAGGATGGCCAGCTCAATAGCCGAACCTTCTACTCACAGACAGTCCCTCCGATTGAAACGAAGTAGGAGGATGGTGGAAGGACTTCCGGGCAGCAGTAGCCAGCCCTTGGAATTGCACAACTCAGAGGAGGAACAACCTCCAAAATTGGAGGGAGTAATCCCTCGTACTGATGATGAAGAACAATTGGAAGGAGAAATTCGATACTCGGACGAAGAAGAAATAAGTCACCATATCGGTAGTGAAAAACAATCTAGTACAGAGGAAGGAGATAATAAGGAAGAAGAAATCGAAGGAAATAATGAAGAAGAAGAATTTTAAGGAGAAATTTGGTATTCAGATGAAGAGGAAGGAAGTTATCACACCTGTGAGGAGGATGAGGACAATCATAGCAACAGTAAGGATGAAACAGAGTCTCCCGAAAATGTTATCGTAAGCCCTTTACAGGAAGACCAATTGGCCCATATTTTGGCCAATATAAGTGATTATGCACGGCATCATAGCCCCTTGGACCTCAACATATATATTATTCAACTACCGGAATACTCTGTTATTGATAAAGAAATAGCTGGAGAAAAACAGAAATGAAACAACAAACCCTAGCAAAGCTAGGGTTGGTTCTCCTAAGAGGCATGAACAGGAGAAAGAGAATGCTGAAACTGGAAGCCCCTAGGAGACTGCAGAGTTAACTGAGAATGTGATTTCCGAAGAATTTAGCCAAGGGCGTATGAATGTAGAAGAGGAACCACAAGGAGAAGAAAAATAAGAGAATTTTATTGAAGGCACAGCTAATATAGGCCAAAACCCTGTTGAGAAAATGGGTTCAGATAAAGGAACGACTATTCCATTAAGAAAGAGGAGGAAAAAAACTGAGATTGAGAAGCTTCGCAAGGAATGAATAAAGCTTCATAAACTAGTAGAACAGCTCAGGAAAACCATTAGGATTATGAGAATGAAACAGATGCCTAAGCGCGCCCCTAAGAGAAGAAGCATTGCTATCAAAAGTGTTTCGAAAAAGAGAAGGCCGACTTCTAATAGAAACTCCCAAGTTACAAAACAAACCATACCTGAGCCTAATTATGAGAATGCGAAGCAACAAACGGCTGTTCCAACACAAGATGTTCCAGAGGAACTTGTTCTAAGTGAAAATATGCAATCTAGCAGTCAGCATACTTTTAGTGATCCGACACTGGTCAAACTTCAAGAAGAATTGACACAGGCCCGAATAGAATGACAGAGATTGGAGGAAGATACTGTCCCAAGAAAGAGATATCAGGAATTGTAGCAACAAACGAGAATTATTCATGAAGCCGAAGCTGAAGCTCATGAAGAATTTCGGAAAGCAGAGGTAAAGGCTGATAAGGTAATGAACCAACTAAAACTAGCCTACACTCAAATGGAGACTCTCTTTTCCTTGTATACTGATGTCTTAGCCTGTAGATGCCCCGCCAAAAAATATGATTTGTTTTTACTAGAAATATATTTACAATTAAAGATCAAGGCAGTTAGGGCAGGGAAATCCATAGAGCTAAAAACCATAGATGACTTTATATCATGCTGCAAACTTTATGGGATCAAAGTACAATGCCTTTTGTGTGAATTTTACTTGCATAATCTAATACTTGAAAATGACTATGAATCAAACCCTAGCCATTTTATTGGAGATGTTCAGTTTCAGGCATTCATTTCCTTTCCTGTAAATTAATTAAAATGGCTTAAAGCCTATAACACCTTACAAAGGCAGGAAAATGGATTAGATCTGTGGGTCAGAAGTGAACCTTAGGACCCACTTCAATTTTGGGCTAGACAAAAAAGTTGGATGACAAAGGAAGGCGTTACCCAAACTCTAGGGCCTGTCCATAAATCAATTATTTTGAATGCAACAGACTATTTCTCATCCATTCTAAACCAAGCTTATATAGCAGCCAAGGTGCGGTGGAGAATTTGCAATCAGGATGTGAAAAATAGGGAGCCATTTAACTATAAAAACTTTGGGCTAGCAGCAGACCGCTTGATTTCCTATAGCCATCTTGTTTTAAAAGTGGGACCATACTGGTTAGGATGTAGATTCCGTAGCCCTATTGCATGGTACCCTGCTTCGGACTACAAAGCTATGTATGAACTTCTTGAAGGATAGACAGAACATTTTTTTGAGGAATTGGCTTCACTACGTGGTTTTAGGCCTGTTGATGACAAACCTTATCTGGCTTATTCTTTGACTGCTCTCCATGTGAACTATAGTTTTCATGAGGGCAAGAAAAATATTAAGCAGGGGGGTATGTTGGGCAGTGAAAGAGGTATGAAATTACTATGTATTTACTCATTCTTTTACCATAAATATACTCCTGTCTGCCTTGGAAAGGTAATTTACCATAAGAATTACTATAGAATTGGAAATTTTTATGTTTAGTATGAAAAGATGACTAAAGGTTACCTTTTGATTGACAAACAGGAATTCGAAGAGGTGAACAATTGTACCAAAGGCAGGGTTGAGAATAATCTAACTGCTGCTCCATCAGCGTTGAACCATATCCAGCCAAAGGCAAGGAGATCTAAATGAATAGCCCAGAAAAGGCAAGGGATAGCTCGGCCTCAGTCAGAGTAAACAAAATGATGACTAAACGCATTGGATCGAATCTGTCAGGATCTTTCGATCTTAAGGGATCGTTGTTCAAACTAATCTTATTCCTTAATTGGTCTGTCGAGATTTGATATATAAAGCCATGTCCTTTAGTGATAAAGGGGACGATGAGTATTGTTGAAGTTAGGAATTGGTCGAAAAACTTTTCATTCTCTCTGTAATGTAATGTTTTATTAACTCTCTGTTTTGAGAGAAACTTCTCTGTAAAACTTTATGTTGGTTTAATTTAAGACACGTGTTTCATCTACCTTCTACAGTTCTGAATTAGCCCAACAGTATTTCACTGGCGCTAAGGGCCTGGCTCTGGTGGAATCACTTTTCTGTTTGTATTTTAATCTTTGCTTACTGTCATGTGGAGTGCGTTTAAGGTTTGTTTTAATTATAGAATTGGTTTTTTTTTGATTGAATAAAATACAGAGTCATTGCTATTCCATTCTTTACAAGAAGCACGATTTTCTATTTGATTATCTTGTTGTTATTATAAATCTCTGCTGACTTGTATCTGACTTGAGTTGCTGTTCCATTAGTTTATAATTTGTTATAATTGATTGTTGCGCGGTAAGAAGATGTCGACAGAATTGAAGCATAGAAATCTAATGGCTCGAATATGTTAGGATTGTAGTTGCTGTTCCATTTCTGTTCATTGTTTATTCATAGCCTTTGATTAGCAAACAGATGAGTTACAGTTACCTACTATTGTTCCTTTCCAGATTGCATTTATTTTAAGTTTCTTTCATTGAATCTGCTTTCGTTTCGATTTCTTTAAGATCTCCAACTGTAGAGGATAGAGGCTTTTGCTTCCAAGTCCCCAGATTGGTCATCTTGCATCGATTTCTAAGGGAAAGAGTTACTGCTAATGCATCCATGATTGATGTTATGCAAGATTGAAGTAGTTTAATCTTTCCATTCACGTCACTATAATTAGGTTTCTTTCCAAGCATTTGTTACTTTTGCATTTGTTGTTCTGTACTACATCTTCCCAGCATTGCTCTTAGACAATTGCAGCCTCAGACAGAGTACACTCTTGAAATAAAAAGACGCTCTCGGATTGATGATTAATGTAGGCTAATTAGGTGTTCAAAAGATACCTTTTTATGACCCAACATCCTTCTTCTGGCAATCTAGAGAATTGGTAGTGCATATTTTCTGCAATGAACTTGTCAGAATTGTACACAATAGATGGAGGTTAGCCAGGACTCAAAGCAGACAGAAAACTGAAGATAGCAACATCATTGAATTCATCACTATTATATCCCAGTATGAATGATAGCATGGAGAAAATCTGTCTGGTTTCATTTGGAAAATCCAATGTATCAAATGGAGGATTGAGCTTAGGGATATCAACCTGTTTGGGACAAAATGTTTGGAAGATTTTGAACTTGGAAGAAAAATTTAGGTCTAGGTAAATATGAGTTAAATCCTCTATTGACAATGAAGCATCATTGGGGTCAGGGTTTAATTGCAGCATAGATTTTATGGATTCTACATTGATGTAAAATATGACCTCTCTGTCTCTATTGATAATGCACCTCTCGTCTGGAATATAATAGGACTAACACAATCTGACAAAATTAGGGGTTGAATGAGTAAGAGGGAGAATGTACTTTGGCAGATTGGAATCCCAAACTAGTACATATTTATCACCTTCCTCTACATATTTTCCAAAACACCAGTTATAGACATCAAGAAAATTGAACTCTACTGAAGGGCCCAATATTCTATAATCAAGGTCAATCAGAGGACTATTTTCTTCTGAATTAATTGGAGGTTAGACAGGACTAACAACTTTCGTGGAATCAATAGTGAGTATAGGGGTGGGTTTATCAAGTTTAGAAGACTCAGGCTGAGGGATTTTATCAAAAGGGCTGAGGGATTTTATCAAAAGGCTTTCTTTTGAGGTTTTGGGCCTCCTGATTTGGGGGTTACTTGTTTCTTTGTCATTTTTCAACTGAACCGAGCAAGTTTATATTGTTTGTTGAGTTCTTCTATTGGGAACAAGGGACTTTTGGAGAATTTATCTGGTAAAATAGGGTTCTGAGCAGGGTTTTAGATGGAAAGAGTGTTTTAATACTCAGAAGAAAGGTATGATCAATCTCAAAAGTGTGAAATGACCAGGGAATTGATTAAGCTCGCTAGAACAAAAATGAGGGTTTCTGGGGAAAATTTGACAGGGTTTCCCTTGTAGTTTCAATGTTTTTTGCAATCTCTGTATGGGAAATTAGGATAATTACAGGAAATAACTGATAACTTGGTGTTTTTTCCTTTAAAATCGAAGCTTTTATGGATGATATTGACGAAAAGTACCTTTACAAGTATAATTGCGGTCGTTTGAGTTGCAAGTGCTTTGAAAGTATTCAATTTCTGGAAAATTTGGTCTACCACAGGATATGGTGTCTCTCCATGATTGAATTTCCAAGAAAAAAATTTATTAACTGGTCACTGGTCCACTGGTAGGCTTGAAAATGGCATTGGAAGGCTTTGTAACGAGCTTGCGGAGGTTTCCAAGGGTTTAAATGTTGAAAAGTGATGAGAATCAGACTCTCCAAAGGTTTCAAAGTTTTACAAGTGCGAATAGGTGGAAATTTGATGAAAAATCATAAGTTTTATTGATAAACCATATTTTAAATCATAGTTAAATCATATTTAACTATAGGTTGGGTGGGAATGGTTTCGAAATACAACTGGGTGGTTTTCGTGTGACTTTAAAGCGGTAAGTGGTAAATCATTTTTTCAATGTGATCAAATTTTTTTGTGACACATCAATGTAGGGTGGTTTGGGAAAACCACCCATATCGCGTGACTTTTCCAAAACATTGGTCGGGCACTTAAAAAGTGGGAAAATGAACTAGCGCCGTTGGATTTAGTTTTTAGAAGCGAAGGGCCCAGATCAATTGGAAGGTGCCAGGGAAATACATCATCGGGTTACATATGGATCGTCTGATTTTGACACGATGGAAACTCCAACGATTTTCATGTTACGTGATAAGGGAAGGGATGGGAATATAATATACTCTCGCGTTGAGTTTTTAACCATTGGATTCAATGGATGAAGGCGATCAGAGGGCTGGCATTAACCCCGATAATGAAAGGGATTTGGTTAAGTTTTATATAGAAAACCAACTTTTTCGATGAAAAAGTGATCGGGAGGGGTTTTAAACTGGGATTTACTCGAGGTTAGGACTGGCAGTTTAGGGAATACGGGATATGCATTGCCAATTTTAACTCAGATTAGGGTTTTAACCCTAGGTTAGGGAGTCGGGCAAGGGAAAATATACAAGGAGATGGGGTTATATCTTTTGAAGTTTAGTTTAAATGAAACTTCGGGAAATTTTTGCTTTAAACATATATAAAACATGTTTAAAGGTTTTTCATATATTTTTTATTATATGGTTAATTAAACCAAAGCGATTTCCTTACCATAGGGGGCGGGATATATATATAAGGATAGTTTTAGCCAAAGGGTTGTTTTTTGGGTATTTTATTTAAACATGTGGGGATTAAATAACTTTGGCTAAAGTTATAATAAGTGGGTTTTTGGGTTTATTATATAAAAAGGAGTTATATATAATAGGAGAAGGTTATTTCTATAGGGAATTAATACATAAGTCAAAATTAATATGGAAATGGGATAATGTATACTCAAAATACATAAACATAACTAAGTAAAGTGAAGTTCAAAAGATAATTTTCATTAACCTTATCACTTAAACTTTAGATATAATGAAATTTTGAGGGTTTAATTTTCTCATGTGATTAAGGAAGTTAATCAAATGGGAATTATAATTCCTTTAAGTAAAAAAATGAGTTTTACTTAGGATTATTTAGGGGAATGAATGCATGAAATGGAATAATGATGTGAGTTTCGGGATTAATATAGACGCTTTACACTTTCAACTGATCAGTCGTAGAGCCTTGGGTCCGGTCCCAACAAAAGTCAAGGAAGTGCCTTGAGCTTTTCTGACTAATAGTTTAGAATTTTTCCTGAGTATGGGAAGGGGAAGTTAGTTATTTTGCAGCCCATGATGAATGATATTTACATTAATACTTTTCACCTTCTTCTACCTACCCAGCTTACCATGCTAACATTTTTCCTTCCTTTTCAGTAAGGTGCATTTGAGCTAGAAACCTTTACAACATTTATTCTTTCTGAAAGAAAATAAAACTATCTAATTCTACACTTATTTCATCCATGAATCCAGATTAAACTGTTGGATTCAATTATTTCTCTACATAACTACTAACTTGTCATGATTAAATTGTATGACATTTCATTATTTTCTATCTCCAACAAGTGAAATTGAAACATGACAAGTCAAGATTAACTATTTAACTCGTCATGGACTATGGCATTTATTTACACTCTGCCATAGTCAAAAGGTAAAAAGTAGTGGCAATTATGCTTGCACACTTTCATCTTTTATTCATTTTTTCTTTTCAGGTCTTTTTTTTTTCTAAGTCCTTTGATTATTCTTTTAGGACATTTTACCCTCTTTTTTGATTTTTTTGATTTTTTACAAAATATGTGAATACAACTTGTAGAAGGCAAAGTATGTATAGATTTACAAGATTATCAACAGTCAAGTCAAAATTATGACCCCTATATTATATGTGGCTAACACACAGCCGATTTTTTATGAAAAAAACTACATAGAAATTAGGAAGATGGAATCTATCTGGTCTTTTAGGTTTGACTCCATTCCATGAACTTTGAGTTTTTAGAAATTTTTTTCCCCCAATTCAGTTTCTGATCATTCTTCTGAGTGAAAAGGATTTTGGACCCACAAAAAATAGTTATATGATGATATTTTAATACTCTTCTCTTTTGAAAGTTCTATCAACTTTATTCTACTAGGAAAAATATCCATGACAACCACTTTCGTACACTTAGATGCCTTCCCTTGCAAATGGCTTGGCAGCTCAACTAATGTCCTCCTTTCAAAGTTGTCCCAATCCAGCACTTGTTGGTGGCTTGTTGACTAATCAAAAACCTTCTCATACCAAAGTGATCCCTTGGTGCTTAGAAAGGTGACTGACGACTTTCCCACTCAGAATCATTTTCCCGCTTTGCACACACATGCATTTGATGCAAACTACTCCTTGGAAACCACTTTTCTAATTTAAACCCATATGAGTGAACTAAAATAATCACTTCCAATATCAGTAACACAAATAAAATAAATTACCATTATTTTACCTCCATGGTACCAAATTCCACATCTCGAAGAATGCATTCTCCATCTCTTTCGCTTCTTGGTGTCAACATATAAAATGGTCTAAAATGTCTATTGTTTTAGCTGTAATTGTTTTTGTAATATGCCTATTTTTACTACTTTTATTAGACACCTGAAAATCTTAAAGGTTAAGTGGATGTAAAGGAAAACAATATTTGTGGACATATAAATTTTTTTAAATTTTATAAATGTGGAATTTTAATTGTTGTGCAAAGACTAGAGTATATTGGAGACCAAGATTTGAAGTCCATGAGGATGAAAATAAATCCAAAGACTTTCCCAAATTCTCAAAAAATCCTTGGAGAAAATAAATAAATTAAACGTATTATATTGGAAATAAAAATCTAAAAGATACCTGAGTAAAGTGGAAAGTTACTAAAAAGAGGTCAAATAAAACTAGAAAGAGGAAAATGCCAGTTTTAAAATAATTTTGTGGAAAAAACAAAAGTAAAACCTAGGCAAAAGGAAAACAACATCCTCATTTAACTGGACGTAGTTATGGAAACATGATGAAGGGAAAGAAAGCTTAAATAATTCATTCCTCAGTAGACAAGGGGTTGTTTACACTTTCAAGGAATTGGTCTCTACTCGGGGGGGGAACTATTGAGAGAAAGCTCAAGGTTGGATGGAAAATAATCTTACCAAAATTGGTATGCACAAGTAATTTAATTCGGTTTTGTGAAATTGTTCTGATGATGAAAGTTACAGTAATGATGATTCATGTAGAAGAAGTGGAAAATATCTTTTTATATTATTAAATTATGTAAAATTTGAAGTTATATAGTCTGATGTATTTAATAGAACATACTATAATAGATATAGTTAGCTCTGTATAGTTACATAAACAAATGAAATTAGTAAACAAACACATATAATGTCCAAACCAAAATAGTAGGGTTTAAATCTACTCTTAGGTTGAAAACATCAAATTATTATGTACAATAGCTATATTAACACATGTTGAAAAAATAAGAAGGATAATTTATTTTTCTAAGGTGTAATAAATCATTAATCATAAATATATGTGCAGTTAGCGAAAATTGTCAATATAATAGGAATTGTTATTGTACAAATTAAATTTACATACACTATTATATATTAACAAGAGGGGTACATCTAGTTATTCATCCTTTTATTGACTAAGAAATACATAATAAAGTACTAGAGGATAGTATACAAATATATTGCCAATGATTATAAAAAATAATATTTATTATTATAACCATAACATAACAATTATATTATCAATGACATATATTATCATTTCAATTTATCATAAATTCTTGACAAAGTCCATGGTATTGTATAAATCATTACAGAAATAAAAAATAGGGACATAGTCCTGACTTCAGTGGAGTGAATTCTATAGATGATATGGACCAACCTGTAAATTGAAGAAAGTCAAATACACTCTCAAATATTGACACAATGATTGTTCAAAATTGGGGAATGATAAAACTAGTGAAGAGAAATACCTGCACAAAAATAACATATACAAGGATTAATATATGTGTATAGAATAATAAAATGAATTATATAAATTACAGTAACTTTACTAAGGTAATTTTAGTATAATTTACCTTGTTATTGTATTATAAAGAGTGAAATAATTCTTGTACACATAGAGAGAATTGAATCAGTTCATGCATGTAAATGAACAAGAAAATAATGTGGAAACTGTATGAGAATATAGAAAGGAAATTACCTGTAATCTGATAGACAGGGCATGTACTAGGAATCTGTAAAATTTTGGTTGGAAGAGCTTGAGTTCCTGTACAATTCATTATTTTATTAATTTGAGAAAATTAATAAAATAAGAAGTACTAATTAAGAGAAAATTTTCAAATTCTCTTCTAAAATATATTACTGAACAAGTACATAGAAATATAATTAATTAAAAATAAAATACAATTCTATAAATGAATACAGAGTTATTATAATTATATATCTGTGTATACATAAATGAAAAAAATGAGATTTAAACTATAAAGAAAATGAAAATGCTATGAAAAAATGTGAGCTAACAGTTGAATTCATACGTGACAGACTTAGACTATGAAAAAAAATAAAGAAACTATACTAAACAATGTAAAAGTCTGCATTGTCACGAAAAATTTGGAATTAAATAATTGATTTCAAATTTGTTTCCTCCAGTAGGGTTACAGTGACAAATAGCCATTTAAATATCGTTGACGAAAAACTATGCATGTATATGTTAGAAGGAAAAATTATTATTGAAAAGAGTTATTCTACTACCCAACAAATGACTGTAATCAAGAATAATCTATGCATAGTGGACAAAAATAAGTATAAATGAATAAATAAACTCTGGCATTAACAATGTATGTTCTCTATGAATTTCTCAGAAACATGAGAATAGAAACAATAATACGATGCGGATAGGAGTGCTTAGCTAATTGGAAACAAAACAAAGAAAAAAAAAATCATTCTTAATAAATACATGAAAATAAATCTCTGTGGAAGAACATAAATCGATTTGGGAAAAATCGAATTCATAAACCAAGCATTAAATGATTTTAACAAAAATCATATCACTGTATAACGATGGAACTCAATAATAGGTAATTAAACCCAAAATCATTTAATTGAGGAACTATATCGAGATACAAAGAAAAAAATTACACAGCCAAAATCTCATCTCTGTGTATCCAGTAAATAAATTGGGGCAAACTAATACTCATTACCGTAAACTATTTTAGAGTGATAAACCCTATATCTAGATAAATATTTAATTCACAAATACGAATGATAGGAATATATTTCCACAGAGGTAATGGTATTAAACCGAGAGAATTTTTGTTCAAACATAATGAGCCCGCATAATAACTTCCTAAATGAAACAAATAGATGATAAAAATGAGTTTATGAGAAGTACGCTAACTGAATTCAGTCATGGCCATAGACAATAGCACCAAAACTAGATTGGTATTCATAAAGCAGTGGAAGATCATACCTAGTAATTATGAAACCTGCGTTACCTCAATCTTAGGACGAAGAGAGGGCACGAGGAAAGTGGAAACAAGTTTTTTCAAACGAAGTCGTGCAACCATTGAATTAAAACGTAATAAGTTGCAGAAGAAACGACAACCAAAACTAAGAAAAACAAAAATTTATACAGTGGCAAGAATTTATCAAATGATGACGTCTAGTTACCTGATGTGGAATGAGTAACTGTAAAAAAACGAGCTGGATACGAGAAGGCTCAGTGGCCTAGGTGGAGAGCTATTGTCGAGGCTTTTTTGGTATGGACAAATGAAAATGAAAATTCGAAAAAGGGGAAGTCATCAGAAAACCAAATGTAGATTACAGAAGGAGATGATACGACATCATCCTCGCTATAAACATCGCAGTCATCCATAGTGCAACAAAATCAAAAAACACCAAGAGGCATACAATTAAAAAATACATAGGGGAATTTAAATTAACAACTTAGTGCAATGTTATCATGAGGGAAGAACTACATGGGAAATAAGAAATATATAGTATTTGAACCTCAGAAATCATACATATAACTACATAATGCTAGGGTATAAGCACGACTTAATGTTAAGTGGCAGAACTACAATGTAATTTGAAAAATGATTTAGGATATTGTAAGGGTAGTGTATTAAATGGTCGTATGATATTCATTATTAATACGATCCACATACCTTTTTAATAATTATGTTACATATGTTAATTATTGGGTTAAGAGCTAAATTCCATATCTGGATAAATAGTCTCGACATTAATCCTCAAACATAAATTAGAAAGGTTGTGTAATTGGAAGGTATGAGTAAAATGTGGGAAATAATTAGAAGGGAAATATTTGAGGATAATTAGAATGTTAAAATATGAGTACATGTTCGAACATAAAAATTGATGTGACTATTTCAATAGGAATTCTAGAAGATGTATAATCGTTTGAGGATATAAGTGATTAGTGAAATAAGTTACAGTATTAAAAAAAATGGTGAAAAGTACATAAATGTCACAAATGACAGTTGAGACTGAAATAAAATGGTAAAATCACTGAATGATGGTATAATAATGATTAAGCATAGAGGTTAATTCTATTCACAAATAATGGTGTCATTAGCAAAAGTGTAACAATAGAAAGAATACATATGTTGAAACATCATAATATGACGAAATGTAATGAAGTTAAATGACGACAAAGTAGCATAAAGAGTATAAATAGAAAAAAAAATTGGGTAAGCAGAGTTGTTAAAAATTGTATTAGAGATCATGTTGAAAACACTAGGCCTATGTGTTCCCACACAAAGAAACAAAAAAACCCAAATTATGTTGTTTTAAATTATTTACAATTTTGAAAAAAAATTACACTAATTTATTTCTATGTATAGTGATTTAGTGCAGAAAGGTACAAATTTTATCATGAGTGACGAAGGAGGGCTATACGAAGATTTGGGTGTTGATGGAAATCCATGAGATCAAAATGCTCAGTTGCTGGATATGGTCAAGGATATGCAATGAGAATTGATTCAACTGAGAACCATCAATGAACGATTTTTGAAAGCGAGTGAAAAGCAAGAGAGGTTGATCAAGGAATTAACCTCAAGGTCTAGTAATGAAAGAGCATACCTTGGAAAAAAGAGTAAAGAAGCTGAAACCAACTCAGAAGGATCTGATGATGGTGAAGCATTTAGACAATAGTCTAGGAAGAAAAAGGAATTGCAAGGAGAATTCTGAAAAATCAAACCTCCACTTATGATGGTGAAAAGAAGGACGATGCAAAATCTTGACTTGTGAACATGGTTAAATACTTTCAAGTCTATGAATATGGAAGTAACCTGAAAGCCTGATTGGCCATTTACCAACTATAGAGTAAAGCTACCCTTTGGTGGGAAGAAACCAAAATGGTACGTGTGCTAGATGAGAAAACTGTTACTTGGGAGGAATTTCAAACAAACTTCAAGTCTAGATATCTAAATGAGAGATATTATGATGAAAAAGCCAAATAATTTCATGAGATGAGGTTGAGACACCTCACTATTGATGATTTTGTTACCAAATTCACTAAATTGCTTCGCTATGTCCCTTACATCAGATAGGAAAAGGAAAAAGTACAATGATTTTTAAACTTCCTAACTACTATATATAAGGAGAGAATATAATTAGACAATCCCAAGACAACAATGATGGATTGTAGATTTCTGTGGTGTATATTTTTAGAATCAAAGCTCAGAATCTCCACAGTTCTCATTTTTCAATCTATGTTTCGGGTCTAAAGCAAGAACCATCATCAGGACAAATCCCAAGACAATGGATGAAGCTTTTCACAACGCAAGACTATGTTATCAGAAATTCAAAGGCATAAATGACCAGCTAAAAAAATTCAAAAATAAATAAAAAAGGGAAAGGTGACTCTAATGTAAAATGAGTAAAACCAACATACTTGAATTTGTTTGGGAAAAACCATCGAAGGAAATTTTTTAACAAAACTAGAGAAAACTAGCCATCACAATCACAAACTGGGCCTAAGCAGATGGATGAAAACAAGAAAAATGAAGGAACTGAAAAAATGAAAGAACCATTAAAGTGATCAGGATGTGGAGAACCTCACATGTTACGTCATTGTCCTCATAGAACAGTTCAGAATATTCATGTATTATGAGAGGAGACTACTGTAAATGACATTTCTAGAAACATTGCAAGGATCAATGTTGCACTTGAGGACCCCCAAGTTGAAGAGCAATCAACCATGATAGAAATCGAAATTATGAATTTTGAACAATGTATTTCTGTTTTAATAGATCGAGGAGAAAATTTAAGTTATATAAGTCCTGAGATGGTGGAAAAGTTCAAATTAAAATCAGAAAAAATTCAGCATGCATGGTTATTTAAGTTAGCTAATGGAAAAAAAAGAAAAGTTACCCATAAACTTCCAAAAACTTATCTAAATTTAAATTGGTATGAAACTGAACTAAATTTAAATATTTTTCCTATAGGATCACATGATGTGTTATTGGGAATGGACTAGTTAGAGAAGCAGAAAGAAATATTTAATTTCTTGGATAAAACAGTTCATTGTATGGATGGTGAGGGAAAACCTTTGATAGTGAAAGGAAAACGAAGACCCATATCAATCAGGCATATTTATGCACTACAATTAAAGGGGAAAGAAAGAAAAGGTTGTGAAGTATATGTTGTACAAGTGGAGGAATTGGGACAACAAACTGAAAAGAAGCTGTAGAAAATTTATGAGTAATTAGAGAGTTCAAAGATGTAATTCCAGAGAAAATTCCCCATCTACCCCTTAAAACAGAAATTGAAGTCTCAATTGAATTGGGAATATGAGCTACGTCGATCTCTAGAGCACCATATAGAATGAGTATTCCTAAATTGTTAGAACTAAAACTGCAATTACAAGAGTTATTAGACAGAGGATACATCAGACGAAGTGTGTTTTCTTGCAGAGAACCGATATTGTTTGTCAAAAATAAAGATGGCACATTCAGGATGTGCATAGGCTATATAAAATTGAATAAATTGACCATAAAGAACATATAGCCTTTGCCTAGAATAGATGACTTATTTCGTTAAGTGAGAGGAGCAACTATCTTCTCAAATATTGATCTAAGAAAATGATATCGTCAACTCAGAATCAAAGATGATGACACCAATAAAACAACATTCATGACATATATGTACATTATGAATTTTTAGTTTTACCTGTTGGAGTGACTAATGCACCTACTACATTCATGTGTTTAATGAATAGTGTATTGCAAACATCTCAAAATTTTCCTACAAACACTTAGATAACATAAGTTATATTCCAAGCTCAGTAAGCACGAATTTTACAAGGACAAAATTCAGTATTGGGGTCATGTAATTTGAGACGATGGATTAGCAGCAGACCAAGAGAAAATACAAGCCATTATGGATTGGCCTGTATCTACTGATGACCCAGCCATAAGATCCTTCATGGGTATTTCTAGATACCATCGAACATTTGTACAAGGAATTTTAGCCTTAGCCTATCTTATTACTTCTTTACAGAAGAAAGGAGTAAAGTTTGAGTGGACAAAAAAGTGTGAACATATTTTTGAATAGTTAAAACTTAAACTAAAAACTGCCCCTGTTTTGAAGATTGTTGATCCAAACAAAGATTTTGTTGTATCTATAGATGGATGTGCAAAAGGATTAGGAGGAGTATTGCTACAAGAAAACTCGGTCATAGCATATGAGTCAATTAAATTGAAGAAACATGAGCAGAATTATACTGTATATGACTTAGAATTAGATGTTGTGATACATGCATTGAAGATGTGGAGACATTATCTGTTAGGAAAACATTTCTTACTAATGACAGATCATATAAGTTTGAAATAATTCTTCACACAACCTAATTCAAATGCTAGACAAGCTAGATGGTTATCTTTCCTTAATGAGTTTGATATGAAAATCAAACATATTGAAGGAAATCAAAATAAGATTGGAGATGCTTTGAGTAGGAATGATCATCAAATTTTGAATAATTCTCAAAGTAGTGTAAAATTTGACCATGAAGAATTCATACAAGAAGTGGTCAGGCAAGATCCAAACTATGAGAAACTATAAGAAACATTGTAGAAAACTAAATTATTGGGATATACTCAAAATCAGAAGGGGTTGATTTACTATAAAAATAGATTATATATTCCAAATATGACATCAGTAAAACAAGAAATTTTAGAGGAGTACGATAAAAGACCTTATGCAAGACATCTTGTTTATCAAAAACTGATTTCAGCATTGAGAAAGAGCATGTTTTGGCCAGGTACGAAGAAATATGTGGCAGATTGTCTATCTGGATGCCTATAATGTTAGAAAGTAAAAGTGGAATATCAACATCCAACATGATAATTGAACCCTTTATCTATTCCAGAAGGGAAATGGGAAGTGGTTTCCATATATTTCATCATTGGATTGCCTAGAAATAAATATCAGCATGACTCTATAATGGTGGTTGTAGACACATTGACTAAAGTTTCACACTTCTTACTAGTGCAAGTCACTTTTGGTACAGCTCGAGTAGCTAATGTATTCATGAAATAAATTAAGTGGCTACATGGAGCTCCTAAAATGATTATACCAAATAAAGGTGCAAAGTTTACTTTAGCCTTTTGGAAGGCTTTGTTTGGAGGAATGGGTACCAAGTTAAACTTTGGTAGCGCATACCATCCTCAAACATATGGACAAACTAAAATGACCAACCAGATTTTACAAGACATGTTACACATGGATGTTATGAATAGACCTACAAGATGAGAATATTTTATTCATCTAGCATAATTTCCATATAATAATAGTTATCAAGATTCAATAAAGATATATTTTTGAATCATTTTATGGCAGAAAGTGCCACACTCCACTTAGCTAGAGTGAACTAGAAGATATGTTAACTCTTGGACCTGATGCATTGCAGGATATGGAAATAACTGTTAAGAAAATTTAGCAAAATATTAAAACATTGCAAGACAAACAAAAGAGCTATGTAGAGACAAAGAGAATTAATAGAGAATTCAAAGTGGGGGACCATGTTTACCTGAGGATTAAGCCTAAAAATAGTACCTTATATACAAGTAGTTGTGCTAAGTTCACACCATGCTACAATGGAGCATTTGAATTTCTAGAAAGTATGGGGACAGTACCTTATAAATTGGCTCTACCTAGTCACGTTAAGGTTGATAATGTTTTTCATGGTTCCTTATTGAAAACATATGCACATGATCCTACTCATGTAATTGATTGGATTGTGATACAGCTGGAAACAAAAGGGGAATTTCTTCCAGAGCCCCTTTGTATACTGGCATAGGAAGAAATCGAGCTCCAGAATAGAACGATAGCTAAGGTGAAAGTGTAGTGGAAGCAATTTATACCTGAAGAAGCTACTTGGGAGTGAGAGGATGAACTAAAAGAGAAATATCCATCACTGTTTGAAAAGTGAACTGATATTTTGCAGCACTAAGTACGGTGTTTTTTTTATAGGGGGAATATGCAATATCCCTATTTTTACTTCATTTATTAGACAATTGAAAGTCATAAAGGTTAATTCGACCTAAAGGAAAACAAAATTTGTGGACATATTATATTTTTTTAAATTTTTAAATGTGGAATTTTAATTATTGTTCAAAGACTAGAGTATATTGGAGACCAAGTTTTGAAGTCCATAAGGATGGAAGTAAATCCAAAGACTTTCCCAAATTCTCCAAAATTTTTTGGAGAAAATAAAATAAATTAAAAATATTAGGTTGTAGATAAAAATCTAAAAGATATCTCAGTAAAGTGGAAAATTACTCAGAAGAGGTGAAATAAAATTAGAAAGAGTGAAAATCTTGTTTTAAAGTACGTTTGTGGAAAAAAAAAAGTAAAGCCTAGGAAAAAGAAAAACAACATCCTGATTTAACTGGACATAGTTATGGAAACATGTTCAAGCAAAAGAAAGATTAAATAATCCATTCCTGGGTAGAAAAGAGGTTTTCTACACTTTGGATGAATTGGTCTCTACTCTGGCAAAGCTGTGGAGAGAAAGCTCAAGGTCGGGTCGCAAATAGTATTATGAAAACTGGTATGCACAAGTAATTTAATTTTGTTTTATGAAATTGTTGTGATGATGAAAGTTATAGTAATAATGATTCATGTAGAAGAAGTGAAAATTACCTTTATGTGTTATTAAATTCTATAAAATTTCAAGTTATACAATCTAATGTATTTAACAAAACATACTATAATAGATATAGTTAACTCTGTATAGTTACATAGACAAATGAAATTAGTAAACCAACAGACAGAATGTCTAAACCCAAATAGTAGAGTTTAAATCTATTGTTATCTTGAAAACATCAAATTATTACGTACAAAAATTATACTAATACACGTGGACTAAAATAGGAAAAATAATGTATTTAACTAAAGTTTAATCAATCATTAAACAAAAATATATGTGCAGTAAGAGAAAATTGTCAATCTAATAGGAATCATGATTGCACAAATTAAATTTACATACTCTGTTGTATAATAACAATAAGGTTACATCTATTCATTAACTCTTTTATTGACTAAGAAATGAAATATGAAATACATAATAAAGTACTGGACGATAGTAGAAGAAAATAGTGTAATGAAGTACACAAATACATTTCCAACGATTTATAAAAATGATTGTTTATTATTATACCAATAACATAATAATTATATTATCAATGAGAGATATTATCATTTTAAACTCTCATAAATTCTTGACAAAGTCTATCGTACTGTAAATAATTACAAAAATTATAAATAGGGACATAGCAGTGAATTGAGTGGAGTGAATTCTCTAAATGATATGGACCAAATTGTAAATATAAGAAAGACAAATACACTGTCAAAGATTGACAGAATGATTGTTCAAAATTCAGGAATGATAAAAGTAGTGAAGAGAAATACCTACATGAAAATAACATATAAAATAATTAATATATGTGTATAAAATAATAAAATTAATTATATAAATTATAAGAACTTGAATAAGGTAATTGGAATAGAATTATTACCTTGTTATTCTATTATAAATAGTGGAGTCATTCCTATACACATAGAGAGAACTGAATGAGTTCATTAATGTAAATGAACAAGAAAATAATATGGAAAATATATGAGAATATAAAAAGGAAATTCTCTCTAATCTGATAGAGAGGGCATGTGCTGGGAATCTGTAAAAATCTTGTTGTAAGAACCAGAGTTCCTGTACAATTCATTATTTTATTAATTTGAGGAAATTAATAAAATAAGAAGTACTAGGAGAAAAATTGCAAATTCCCTTATAAAATAAATTACTGAATAAGTATATATAAATATAATTAATTAAAAATAAAATAGAATTCTGTAAATTAATACAAATTTATTATAATTATATATCTCTGTATACATAAATGAAAAAAATGGATTTAAATTTTAACGAAAAATTAAAACCCTATGACAAAATTGAGCTAACAGTTGAATGCATACTTGAAAAAATTAGTGTATGACAAAAACTAAAGGGACTACACTAAACGAAGTAAAATTCTGCATTGTCATGAAAAAATTGGAATTAAATAAGTAATTTGTAGTCAGTTTCCTCCAATAGGGTTACGGTGACAAATAACCATTCAAATATAGTTGAGAAAAAATGATGCATGTATATGCTAGAAATCAAAATGATTATTGAACATAGTTGTTCTACTATGCAACAAAGGATGGTAATGAAGAATAATCTATTCATAGTGGAGGAAAATTAAATATAAATGAATAAATCAACTCTGGTATTAACAAGACATGTTCTCTGTTAGTTTCTCATAAAGCTGAGAATTGAAACAATAATACGATGCGAACATGAGTTCTTAGCTAATTAGAAATGAAACAAAGAAAATGAATTCATTCTCAACAAACACATCAAAATAAATCTTCGTGGAAGAACATAAATAGATTTGGGGAAAATTGAATTCATAAACCCAACATTAAATGATTTTAAGAAAAATCATATCACTGTATAACGATGGAACTCAATAATGGGTAATTAAAAACAAAATCGTTTAATTGAAGAACTGTATCAAGATACAAAGAAAAAAATTACAGAGCTGAAATCTGATCTTTGTGTATTCAACAAATAAATTGGGGAAAAATAATACTCATTATCGCAAATGAATTTTATAGGGATAAACAATATCTCCAGATAAATACTTAATTAACAAAAATGAATGATATGAATATATTTCCATAGAGGTAACAATATTAAATCCAGAGAATTTTTCTTCAAACAAAATGAACCAACGAAATAACTTCCTAGAAAAGACTAAGAAATGATAATAATGAGTTTATGAACAGTACACTAACCGAATTCATCATGACCATAGACAATAGCACCAGAGATAGATTGGTATTCGTAGTACGATGGAAGAGCATACCTGGTAATTATAAAACCTATGTTACCTTAATCTTAGGATGAAGAGAGGGCATGAGGAAATTGGAAACACATTCGATCAAACGAAGCCCTATAAGCATTGAATTAAAATGTAATAAGTTGCAGAAGAAACCACAACCAAAACTAATAAAAACAAAAATGTATAGGGTGGAAAGAATTAATCAAACGAGGACATCTAGTTACCTGATGTAGAAAGAGTAACTGTAAAAAAAAAAAAGACTATGAGAAAACTCAATTGCTTGGGTAGAGAAGCAGATTCGATGCTTTTCATGTATGTAAAAATGAAAATGAAAAGCCAAAAAAGGGTACATCATCAGAAAACCAAACAAACATTACGGAAGGAGATGATATGACATCATCCTCACCCTAAATGTGGCATTCATCCACGGTGCAATGAAATCAAAAAACACCAATAGGCCATGTGAAGAGTTTATTAACAAAGTACCCTACATTAAAAACTTGATAACATCGAGCAGAGGCATGAAATCCAAGATATTTTCAACATTTATGGAGGGATACGATGAAATCCCCATACAAATTTCCATATCCAAACAATTAAACCTTATCACAATATGTCACAACAATTAAAAGATACATAGGAGACTTTAAATGAACAACTTACTGCAGTGTTATCATGAGGGAAGAAAATGATAGAAAATAAGAAATATATTGTATTCAGACATCAGAAATCATATATATAATTATGTAACGTTATGGTATAATCACAACTTAATGATAAGTGGAAGAACTACAATGGAATAAAAATAGTGCTTTAGGATATTGTAAGGGTAGTGTATTGGATGGTCTTATGATATTCATTATCAATACTATCAATATACCTTTTTAATAATTATGTTACATAATTTAATGATTGGTTTAAGAGCTAAGTCCATATGTGGATAAATATCCTTGAAATTAATCCTCAAAATTAGATTAGAAAGGTTGTGTAATTGGAAGGTATGAGTAAAATGTGGGAAATTAATTAGAATGAAAAAATTTGAGGATAATTAGAATGATATAATATGAGTAGATATTATAACATAAAAATTGATGTGATTATGTCAATATGAATTTTATAAAATGCATAATCATTTAAGGATATAAATGATTGGTAAAATAAGTTACTAGTATAAAAATAAATGGGGTGAACAATACAGAAATGTCACAAATGACAGTCAATGTTAAAATAAAATTGTAGAATCATTGAATGCTTGTCTAAGAATCATTAACCGAAGAGGTTAATTATGTTCAAAAATAATGATGTCATTAGCAAAAGTCTAACGACATAAATAATACATGTCTTCAAAAATCGCATTATGACAAAATGTAATAAAGTCAAATGATGACAAAGTAGCATAAATATTATAAATATAATTTTTTTTTTGGTAAGTAGAGTTGTTACACTTTTTGGATCTTGTCCACTTTCCACTTTTTGATTCCATCATCCTTAACATTCATTCCATGATTTCAGAATGAAGGCTAATCATGAGCCACTCACTCAAGGGTGGATCTTCCGAAATCCTGAGACATCTTGTCACAAGAAAAACCATTAACTTGGAAAGCACATTATGCAAGAAACACAACATGATGACCTCTTCCATTTTATCCTTCAAAGAAACAAATGTAGCATCTTGTGAACATCTCCATGCATTCATAAATCTTGACGTAAAAACCCATCGACCAAACACAAGTGGAAAATACATGCCTCTCAAACAATTGACTCTCAAGTCAAACAAAAGCATGGACAACAACTTGACGATTCTTTTCTCAAACAACAAGAATTTCACATGTCATGAAACAATTCATCAACATCTCCCTTTCATGCTTGGATACTAATTCAAATTCTTCCAAGTCGATAATACATACATGTTTTTAACACTTCGTCGAATCTTTGAGGCTGAGAAGAGACCTCCAAAGGTAATGACAGACCAAGCTCTCGCTAAGTAGCTAGCCTTACTAGGCAAGAGAGGGATCTCTCCAAGAGATCATGACCAAGAGGGTTGGATCAATTAGGCTTTAGGATACATATATTAGCATAGTGGTTTTGATTGGTTGATTTTGGTGCTGGATGAGTGAATTAGGTCAAAGAGTAAATTTGGTCGGGGAAAAAGGACCAACAATTGTAGACATTTGATGGGGCAAGGTAGGTAGGTACATTAACACTTTAAGGAGGTTTTGATGGAATTAATAAACTGATGAGGTGCTCAAAAGAGAATTACCTAAATTAATTCTTTTTAAACTGAATAAATGAACACAAGTATTGTTGGAACAAGGTTCCCTAACCGCAATTTTGGTCTAGTTTTGTAAAATTTTAGTGATACTTGGTCTAGCATAGGGGCTTTAGGGTGGGTCCAAGCCCCGATGTTTTGTAATGGGTGAAAGGGTAGACGAGGATTCCACAAAAAATGGTTTGCAGACCATAGAAGTAGTATAGGCTAAGATGCTATAAATATATAGATAAATCAAGTCTAGACATAGAGAAGAAAAATGTAAATTATGTTTGGATATGGACTTGTGATCTTTTGTGTCGATTTTCCAGGTAAGGGCTCCTGTTGGCTGTGTGAATGGAGACCCTGATGTCCTACTGTATGCAGATCTCGCTGGATGTGGGTGGGGGATGGTCATCGAGTCTGTAAGTTAGATCTGGATATGAATGAATGAGAAGGCTATTGATGATGTTTTAGTTTTCCCATGTTCTAATTATTGACTATGTTTATGTGTTGAGATTATGTTGGTTACTGAATATTGATAATAAACTGGTGCACATGTGGATGCGATATAATCAATGCGTAACTATAATTAAGGAACTCTTCTTATGTTACCTGTTAATTCTGATCTGGGCTTAACTGATATACTGTTAAAAAGGTTTTATGTTTGGATCCTCTTGCGCAATACTGTTAGATCTGCAGGGACCCCTTTAATTAACTCTCTCGCTCTGTCTCTCTCTTAGGGTGTGGAAACCTAGTTCCAACACCCTCCCATACTACTTTGGGTGAGACCTTGACCTGTGTAAGTAGGCCATTGTCGAAAGGGCTAGTCATATCAGGGTTTGTTGGAAAAATTTAAAATCGAACCTGGGTCAAGACCCCTAAAGCCAAAAAATTGTTCTGTTGCCGGGATTGGGATAATTTTGAGAGATGGATTGGGTAATGCCACAGGGTCATTGGAAGCCATTAAAGTTTGAGTTAGAAAACTGGCACAAAAATAAGATTCAAGAATTTTCCCTAAAAGAGAATAGGGGTAAGAAGTTCTCTGCGAAAGAGTGGAAAAACAGGTACGTAATGACCATCTAATGCCCTGGGCTCATGAATTTCTCAATCTTTCTCAGGAGTTAGAAGGGGTCGCGCCAGAGTTGAACCAGACCTTGGACAGTGTCACCCCTTCAAATGAAGACCCAACTTTGTAGAAGCTAGTTGCAATTATGCAGACTGCAGCCATGCAGAGCATCCATGTTCTACTCCCGTTGACCCACGTGATTGAGGAGATTAAGGAAATGATGAATACCCCACTGGCATTGTGATTCTGGATGAGTCACAAGATTTGTTTGGGGGACTGTTGGAATGTGGTTCCCTAACTGCATTTTTGGTCCACTTTTGTAATATTTTAGTAATACTTTGTCTAGCGTAGGGGTTTTGGGGTGGCTCGAAGCCCTGATGTGTTGTAATGGGTCAAAGGGTAGACCAGGAGTCTGCAAACCACAGTTTGTTGACCATAGAAGTACTGTAGGGTAAGATGCTATAAATATATAGATAAATCGAGTCTAGATTTAGAGCATGAGAAGTAGGTTAAGTTTGGATACAAACTTGTGATAGTTTGTGTCGATTGTCTAAGTAAGGGATCATGTTGGCTGTGTGCGCGAAGATCCTAAAGTCCTGCAGTGTGCAGACCCTACTAGATGTGTGTGCAGGTGTTGTGTAACCAGCACCAAAAATAGAAGAAAAGAGATATCAACGCCTTAGAAATGAGCAACTTAGAGGGGGAAACCTCCAATACATTACATAAATGAACAATTCTTGGATGATACAAATGAAAAAAACCTCCTTCTATATATAGGAGTCCATGGGGTCACAATATAATCCTAGTGGGCCACAATGTAATCCTAGCCAACCTAACATTAATAATTTAAGGGCACAATAATAATAAAATGGGGGTTACAAGGGTAAAATAATAACAATAAGGGGGTTACACTAACAACAATAAGGGACTATACTAGTAATATAGGGACCTAACATGCCCCTCTCCTTCAAAAAAGTGTTTTGCTCAACACTTGAGTAGCTCTGGGTGCTTCTGTATAAAATTCTCATCCTCCCATGTAGAATCTTCAGTGGGTAAGTTCTTCCACTTGATGAGATACTTTGAAATAGATCGATTCCGTAGTTGTCGAGTTCTTTTTTCCGTGACCGCCTCAGGTTCCAATATGATTTTTCCTTCCTCATCAAGTTCTGGTAATATTTGTTGAACTGGAATATTTTCACCGATAACCTTCTTTAAGCATGAAACATGGAAAATTGGATGTACTCGCGAAGAAGCAGGAAGCTCCAATTTGTATGCCATAGTACCAATTTTTTACAACACCTTGTAAGGACCATAGTACTTTGGCGATAATTTATTATCCTTCTTTGCTTGCTTGAGGGGCATTTGTTTGTATGGTTGTAGCTGTAAAAATACCCAATCTCCTACATGAAAAATTTTCTCACTGCGATGTTGATCTGCCTATTTTTTCATTCGATTTTGTGCCAAATTCAGGTTATCGTTTAAGAGTTGGAGAACTTCTTGCTGATGCTCAATGTGATTTTCCATTGCTTGAACCTTTGAATTTTCCCTTAAAGATGATGTGATGGATGGTGGATGATATCCATAAAGTGCCATAAATGGGGTCATTTTTGCTGCAGTATGGAAGGAAGTCTTATACCACCATTCAGCAAGAGGTAACCACTTGACCCATTGTGTTTGTTTATCAGATACAAAACAAAGAAGATATCCTTCCAAACATTTATTTACTATCTCAGTTTGACCATCAGATTGAGGATGATAAGATGAGCTATGAGCTAATTGAGTACCCAAACAAGAAAATAACTCCGTCCAAAAATTTCCAGTAAAAATGGGATCTCTGTCGCTCAAAATAACCCTTGGGCTTCCATGTAGCTTTTGAATTCTATCCATAAATGTAGTAGCAACTGTACTTGCTTTAAATGGATGAGATAATGCACAAAAGTGTGCATACTTGGTAATTCTATCAACTACCACCATGATGACACTCTTTCCTTCAGACTTAGGTAAACCTGTCATACAATCCATTGAAATCTCGTCCCAACGTTGACTTGGAATGGATAAAGGTTGTAGAAGTCCTGGGGTCTTAATTGTTTCCACTTTGTTCTGCTGGCAAAGCAAACATTCCTTAAAATTTGGTCTCAGACAAGCACCATCTAAAAAGTCTTTCTTCTTCTGTGATGGTTTCAAAATCTGGGTGTCCTCCTAAGGAAATGTGAAATTCAAGAAATATTTTGTTTTAGTTATAGAATTATTTAAATATTATAAGCAATATTCTTCTGTGAAATCATTTTTTCAACTAAATGTATAGGATGTAACCACTCACTATATTTTGATCAATGTATTGCATCATCATACTTCAATTCATATCTTTATTAGGTTATTAATCTGGTTGGATAACAACAATGTTTTAAAACAAGTACTACCTCTTCATTATTTTATTTGAGTATATGCAACTACATTAAACTATTTTTGTAGATTATTTCAAAGTATATTAAATCTTTAACATTAATTTTACTAATATTTTATTAACGATAGTGTTTTCAGAAAAAGTGTTCATTCTCTTGAGTCAGTTTTTACCTTGAAGTGTCTTCACATTAGGTAAGTTCTCCATTTCTTTAGTGCATGCAATATTTCTAACATTTCCTTCTCATAAATAGGTTTCTGTAAATACTTTCCTTTGATTGGACGACTTTCAAAAGTAATGGGTCTTCCTTCCCGCATTAAAACTGCACCAATTCCATTTCCTGAGGCATCACATTCCACAATAAAGGTTTTTGTGAAGTCTGGCGTAGCTAAGACCGGTGCTAGGCACATTGCCTCTTTAAGATGTTCAAAGGCCTTAGTTGCTAGAGGAGTCCATGAAAATGCATCTTTCTTCAATAATGTTGTTAGAAGTGCTGCTATTCTCCCATAATTCTTAACAAACTTGCGATAATACCCTGTTAACCCAAGAAATCCTCGCAACTGCTTTATGGTTGTGGGGACTTTCCATTCCTTAATGGCTTTAATTTTGTTAGGGACTACTTTAACACCCTCGTGAGATACAATATGACCCAGATATTCCACCTCTTGTACTCCAAAGAAACATTTGGATGTTTTTGCATATAATTGTTTCTCCCGCAATAGTTTGAGCACCCTGTCAACATGTTCAACATGATCCTTCCAAGACCTGCTGTAGATTAGTATATCATCAAAAAATACTAGCACAAATTTTCTAAGGAAGGGTTTGAAAATGGAATTCATCAACCCTTGAAAATGTAGAAGGTGCATTGGTAAGGCCAAAAGGCATGACCAAAAATTCATAATGACCCTCATGAGTTCGAAATGCTGTTTTTGGAATATCTTCAGTCTTCATTAATTTGATGATATCTTGAACGAAGATCCAACTTGGTAAAATAAATTTCTCCATGTAATTCATCCAATAATTCATCAATCCCAGGAATGGGAAATTTGTCTTTAATGGTGAGCTTATTGAGCTCCCTATAATCCGGACACATTCTCCATGATCCATCCTTCTTGTGTACCAATACTACAGGAGCAGAGAAAGAACTTTGACTAGGTTGAACTATACCCGCCTCTAACATTTCTGAAATCATACGTTCAATTTCGCTCTTTTGGAAGTAAGGATAGCTATAAGGCCTGATGTTTGGAGAAACACTTCCTGGAATCAAATGAATAGCATGATCATGATCACAAATAGGTGGGACTCCTTTCAAAGTTTCAAACACCTTGGAATGATTGTCCAAGACTTGTTGGAGATCTGTAGAAATAGATGATTTTGATGCCAGAACTTCTAGTGAGCATAATTGTGCAATTATGCCTCGTTGTTCTTTCTTTAGAATATTTGTCATGACATTAGAGCTTATTATCCTTCCCGGATTCCCTTCAATACCCTGTAATTCGACTTCCTTTCCTTCTGAAAAAAAATTTCAAGAAAAGTTCTTGAAAATTAAAATCTACCATCCCCAAAGATTGTAACCATTGTACTCCTAGTACAACATCAGCACCTCCCATAGGAATGGAAAGCATTGGACTAGTCAATACATATTCCCCATGGTTAGCTTGATATTATGGAATTTTCCAGAGCAATTTATAGTTCCTCCATTTGCAACCATCACTTGACATTCTGGTGCTGGTATAGGAAACAATTTAATTCCTTGGCTACCTTATAATGAATAAAATTATGGGTGCTACCTGAATCAATCAACACTATTACCCTTTTCTTCTTTATATGTCCTTCTATCTTGAGAGTTTGAGGAGTGGTAATTCCCGCCAGTGCATTACACGATATGGTCGGATTCATTTCTTCCTCTTCTAGGGGTGGTTCCTGGTGTATATCCTCTTCTTGTTCATTTTCTTCTTCTTCTTCACAATCTATGTAAAATAATTTCTTCTCAGCACACTTATGACCTTTAGTGTATTTTCTATCACAACCGTAGCAAAGCCCTTTTGCTCTTTTTTCTTCCAATTGTTGTGGTGTCAACCTTGTAGGTTGTGGAAATCTAGGCGTAGCAACACTTCCTTCTTTATAGAATTGAGTGGTAGGCTTCCTTGTCGCCATAATTCTACATTCAACTTTTCTTGCCAACCTGAATGCCTTCTCCAATGAATCAGGTTCCAAAACGCGAACTTCATGTTGGATGTTATCCTTTAAAGTGCCTATGAAGAGGTCAATCCTGTGTTCCTCCGGAATATCAGTTACCCTTATATTCAATTTTTGGAAGTCCTCAATGTGTCGCCCCACTAAACCCTTTTGTTTGAGATTTATCAATTGGCTAAAGAAGGTGTTTCTCTTTGTATCCTCATAATGTGCTATCATTTCCTCCGTAAAAATTGACCAAGTGACAATTTTTTTAGGGGAGCAAAGCCATCGATACCATACAAATGTATTTTGTTCTAAATGTAAAGTTGCAATGCGTACCTTTTGTGTGTTTTGCACGTTATGGAGATCAAAATATTGCTCCATCTGTAGTATCCATGTTACAGGATCCTTTCCATCAAACTTCCTCATATACATCTTTGGAATATGGTGGTTCTTCCCACCAAAATTAGAGTTTATGAAATCACAATTAACATTTATTTTGTTCTCATCATGAGGTTCTTCTACTATCTTTTCACCATTAGGAAACCTTTCTTGTATCAACTTTGTCAAACCTTCCATGTCTGCTTTTAGAAAATTCTTCATGTTTTCCATTTTCTCATCGATCTTAGCTTCCATGTCATGCATATTAGATTCCATGCCAGCCTCCATGCCACCCATATTAGCTTACATGCCATCCATCTTAGCTTCCATGTCTTTCTTCAAAACTTCCATTTCATTTTTTTTTGCTCTTTGCGAGAGTGAAATTTGTTGCACTTGCTCTTGTAATTTTGATAGATCATGTTGCAATTCTTCGTCTTCATGAGTCATAGTAGAGCTTTCCAAAGGCTTAATGGGTGTTGAATTATTTTTTTGGGCCATTTTATAATCCAATACTGATATCTATTCTACAATATTCCCTTGCAATCAATTGAACTTGATTCTTCAAACAAGACTTATGCAATTCGGAAACAAAATACACACCTTTTACTTGCTTTTGAGGAGCTCGATATTGAAATTGTATTATCTCTGTGATTGCGGCTCTTATATATCTCAAATTCAGCACTAAATTAGCCCTCTGAATTCTCTTTTGAATGCCATAGGTCTGACCTGATTTGGATTCTCCAAGACAAATTTTTGTCCAATCTCCCACAATGACCTAATTATGGACTGGTTCAGTACAGTGAACTTGTATGACTTTCCACGTGTCACTGTTTTGTCATTTGTCTCTGAAATTGATAGCAAAGAAACTACAGTCTGTGTACTTACAACCACTTTTTATGGCACTCGAATTTGATGCCCAGAGAGAGTTTTATTGAAATTTTCCCACGATCACCTCTTTGAGATGAAATTCAGGAGCCTGAAAAAGCACTACCTTCCACATATCATATCTCCAAAAATATTGCGAACCAAGCTCTGAAATTTTTTGACGACTTTCCTCAGGATTTCAGCTTCGTACCCTAAACATTGTAGCTTCTGAAACTTCATAGATAAAATGTTATAGCGAAAATTCCACAATGACCTGTTTGGAGCAGCGAAACCCTAGAATCCAAGGCTCTGATACCAAATGTTGTGTAACCAAATCCAAAAATAGAAGAAAATAGATATCAACGCCTTAGAAATGAGCCACTTCGAGGGGGAAACCTCCAATACATTACATAAATGAACAATTCTTGGATGATACAAAATGAACAAAACCTCCTTCTATATATAGGAGTCCATGGGGCCACAATATATCCTAGTGGGCCACAATGTAATCCTAGCTGACCTAACATTAATAATTTAAGGGCACAATAATAATAAAATGGGGGTTAAAAGGGTACAATAATAACAATAAGGGGGTTACACTAACAACAATAAGGGACTATACTAGTAATATAGGGACCTAACAGCAGGTTGGTTAAAGAATCTATAAGTTAGATATATATATGAATGAATGAGAAGGCTATTGATGATGTTCTAGTGTTCCCATTTTCTTATTATTGACAATTTTTATGTGCTGAGATTACGTTGTGTACTGAATATTGATAATAAATTGGTGCGCATGTGGATGTGATATAATGAATGTGTAACTTTGATTAAGGAAATCTAGTTAATTTACTTGTTAATTATGATATGGGTTTGACTGAGATACTAGTAAAAACATTCTTTATTTGGCTCCTCTTGCGCAAGACTGCTAGTTCCATAGGGACCCCCTTAAGTAACTCTCTCTCTCTCACGGTGTGAAAACCTAGTTCCAGCACCCTCCCATACTACTTCGAGTGAGACCTTGACCTGTGTAAGTAGGGCATTGTCTAAAGGGGTAGTAGTATATGGGGTTTTTGGAAAACCTTAAAACCAAACCTGGTTCAAGACCCCTAAAGCCAACAAGTATGACGATTCTCCAAAAACATAGAAATAAACATGAATTATGCTTATCTCACTTAAGAATAAACAAATTATAGAAATGACATGATCATGGAAAGTAAAAAAAATCATACATATGCAAACAAAAGAATAAACTATGTCAAAATATAGTGCACAAGAATCCTACCAAAATAGATGCAATTTTGTCAATAACTTCCCGCCAAAAGTCTGATACAATAGTGTTCTATGATCAATACAACAACATCCAACCTTATCTATCCTCATTTGTATCGAACATAGAAATATATAGTCTCAAAAGAACAAATCCACACCTCTAGGTGTCGAATCCACCTCTTTAGGATCTAGAGACACCTTTTTCTCTAACAAAAACCCCAATCAGGGAAGGTTCTAATCATTCCTTGACTTTTCTCCAACTAGATAAATTTGACTTTACATCATTACAATTAAATTATTTCAAGCTATTAGACCTTATACATACTTAATACATCATATTACATCATTATTCCTCATTGGAAAATTGAATTTCACCCTAAGAATACAAAAATGACTTTTTGGTGAAAACGTAGCGTGAAAATTTCTTTTGTGTGGTGTGGAATTTTTTAGGTGATTTTATGGTGATGCTATTGGGAAAAATAATGAGAGGGATGGGGGGCATGAATTAGTATTTATAACTCACTGTAAACGTTTACTTTTTCTTTACTGATTTCTATACATGACTTTAATGAACCAACTCACATATGCACGTGGATATCTTTAAGTAAACTTGTGTATGTGGAGAGATTTCGTTATGCAAATAATTATTTACTTAGATTAGTGCATCATTCATTCATCATATGTTTAGTATGTAGTAAGCATGTGTAGTAAGAACAAAATAAATCATCACACATAAGAAACACACATGAACACCAGGATATAAGGTGGAAACAAAAATCGGGAGAAAACCACCATTGTTGTGGTCTCTGTCTTCAATATGTATTATAAAGAAAACTTCTTATAATCTTGCACTGGTACAAACTCATACCAGCACGCAGGCACCCACTTGCAGAAGGCTGCAACCTTCTCTCATTCTCCAGCTTCTACTGGTAGGGAGCTTCAACCCCCTGCTTCTTGTTTACCAACCACTACTAGAAGGGAGCTACTACCCCTTGATCTCATTTACCAGCAACCACTGGAAGGGAGCTATGACTGCCTCACTGAAGGCTTCGACCCTCAGCACCACCGCGGATGAAATTTCATCAATTTTGACACTGGATCCAACAACTTCCACACATTACACCTTGTATGCCTCTTTTCAACATATTTTCAGACTGGACCCACTCCACACATTTAAGCTCAAAGAACATACATTAAACTGAAACCTATACCATTATCAAATCATTCACTTAATCATCAATCAACCAATCAATAAATGATCTTTAATCATAATCAACTAGCAGCATAATCAATATTCAAACAACCCAGATTTATATGAAGAAATCAATGACAAACAAAAATAATACAACAAAACAGATCAAAAATTTCCCTTCACACACTTCAGCAAAACCCTTGATTCCATATGCAATTTTTCTGAAAAGAACCAACATATATATGCATTTTTAGAGATACGAACCTGCGTATATATCTGCAACTATTTCAGGACTATGCAACTCTTTAGAATAAAAAATCTGCTCAGATCTCACCCTTGACTTCAGCAAACTTTCTCCAGATCATGGATCTAAAAATTTCCTAAACAGATCTAGAAAATACATATTCATTCCAGATCTAGAGATCCTTATCCATAATTTTATTCATAGGTGCATTATTACTTCAGATCTATCAGGAAAATGTGTCCCATTCCATGCAGATATACTTCAGAGTGAAGTATTAGTTCAAATACCCAAACACATGCACACCATGCAATATGATCTTCTTCTCCTTATATAGTTGTAGCCTTTACCAATACCATGAGCCAAAATGACACAAGTGCCGATGGTATTCTTAGACGGAATTAAATAGAAGACAGAGTGCTCAATACTTTGGGCTAATACCATGGTAATGCCCATTGGTAATATAATTTTAGAGTGCAAAAGGCATAAGCGAATTTTCTTTTTGTACCCATGTGCATACGCGACTTCTCTTCATAAAAACTGTGAATATACTAATTATGGATGTATACATGGCTTTTCTATATACCAAGTATCATATGCATGTGGGTTTCCTTCATCAAACCTATGCATACATTGTGACATATTATATTTATCATTTCTTTGATCATAACTAGATTACCTTTCTCTGTCACTTCTGAACTAACCTGTAGATACATCATTTTTACATCTTTAACACATAGTTTTCTTATCAAAATGAAACTCATCAAGTAGGTTTCAATCAAGGAAAATTTTATCAAGTAGGTTGCCATCAAAGAAAGCATATGGCATCATATTGCGAACAAATGATTTGGTAAATTTTACCTCTGAAAGATGCTAGAGGTTGATGAGGGTGTATTCTATTTCTACAAAGTGGTTTTTCATCACAAAAAATCCATCAATGTACTCAAAAGATGCACTTCCCAAAACTGGTATCTTAAGGTAGCGTGAGTGCTGAAATTAGGGAAGACAACTATCTTTTTGACACTTCTGTGAATTCTTGTGTAAAACTGACTACTCGTGAAGGAAACTTAGTGTAGGTCATTAGAATAGAAGAAAATATATTTTAAAAAATGCAACCCATTATTTATTTATATGCCTCCATCAATAAGGGTAGCGTGGGCACGCTACCTATTTCCCCTTACAGTAGATTTCAAAAAAATGGTGAGTTTACAAAAACTCTCCAAGCGCCTTCAAGATTAGTTGAAGGTGTTACATTGGCTCATGAAAAAATCCTCTTCAACCTTCTAGTTAAAGGTATCCTTGGCTCTTTGTCTACCTGTTTTGCCTTCTTATCTTTTTCTTCCACATCGACAACCACACTTTCTCCTTTGTCAAGTGATACCACTGTGCTTGATTTTATATTTCCAACCTCTGCTTGGATTTTCAAGAGCTTCCTGTTCTTTTGTTGTAAAATAGCCACCATGTAGTTGGCTTTAGCAAGCCTCTTCTTTAACTCAAAAAATTGAGCATCCTTCTTAACAATGATTTCCTTAGTTGTTTCAAATGTCTATGATTATGTTTGAATATCCTCATAAGGTATCTATTCCTTTTCCTGTTTTTCTTCACTTTCACATCGACCTTCATCTCTTAAAACTGATGTCTTGTTGGTCATTAAAGGAGAAGATGCATTCTGCTTGTCATCAAAACCAAAGGTGACCTTTCTAACTCTTCTTTTTTTCATTACCTTTTACTCCCTCAAAAGTAGGTGTAGCTTTTACTTTACTAGATGAACCAACCTCTTGAGGCATGGAGGTTGAAGGTGATGAAATAGAAATTTTCTATACAAATGCCTCCCAAGGCATGCCAATAGTTGATAACTAATGGAGGATAATAACTTTAATCAAACAGTGATGGAATAAACTACTATAGTGATCTGCTACCTTACTTCTCACCTTCAGACAATTTAATAAGGCTCTTGTACAAAAAATGTGGCAGGTTCATCTTCTTGGCAGAGCTAAAATGCCTCAAAAGGCGGATATGATACTGATATAAAAGAGAATGTATGCCTTCACAAGTAAAGTATGACATTACCACCATCATCAAAGGCATGTAATTTTCTCACAAGTGTGTCATATGAAATGTAGCTGCAAGAGCTTCTTTATATGGTGTTTTCAGGAAAATCTTGTAACATTGTAGGTCAAGATCAGCCCTTTTGAACCAAATCTCCCCTTGAAGAAGTATTGTGGTAGAAAAAGAAATGACTTAAGGATATATCATGAGTTTAATCCCTAAAATTATGATCTCATTCTCTTTAAATAGCGTAGAAAATACACTAGTCAACTTCACATTGAATCATACCTCTTGTATTTTCTTTCAAAAAGGGAGGAAACTAGCTTCTTCAAATAACATTATCACTTAAGGGCATTGCATAATCTCAACGATTTAATGTGGCTCAATCTAGCTTAATTTTTCTCCTTTATTATAAGATTTTTTCTCCTTTTCAGTTCTCATGATGACACCTTTCTTGTTGTATTTGACAAAACAAGGCAGGGAAATAAGGGAGTTTCAATGTTTGATGAATGGATGGGGATGAAAAGGATAAAATGAGTTTTATATTTTTGATAAAATTTGAGGGATTGAGGAGGGATATTAGGAAGGATATGGAAGTGGAAGGGACGAAAAAGGATTACGGGAAGGGGTGGAGAAAGTCGACACAGATGCCTCGTATTTAAAACGTAGCGAGGCTTTTTGGAAAAATGGGGAAAACATAATATATGTGGAAAAAAAACATTTAAAAGAGATGGGAAAGGTGATGAGATGATTTATTAATGTATTTTTGTCAAATTTTAAAGAGTTTTTCTATAACTTGAGTCAAAATATTCAACACAAGAAAAATTTGGCCATGAGACCCTAGTAGACTGTTGAATTTGGCATTATTGATAATTTAGGAGGAAACCACTTGAAATGTTGATAAAAATACCTATTCAAAATTTGTTCTTCAATACTTCTATTTTTGAAGATGCCGAGCTCCTAATTTTTCCCTTGAATGAAAAAACTGAGTTTTGATGAAAACGTAGTGAGCCTGGCTGAAAAACGTAGTGTGGAAAAAGCTCTACTACATTCAAGGTTTCCTAAGCTAGATTAAAATATGTGACTGGCTTCAAAATATTTAGGTGAAACTTCTGTGTTCGGAAAACCACCAAGGAAGAGTGTTTAAACGATGGTTTCAACAGAAGAGCAACGACACACTACCTTTTCACCCACAATTTGATGTTTTGGCCAATTTTGTGTTGCTGAGAAGCAATAAAGGCCTAGAAGAGGAAAAATTAGTTTTATTAATCAAAATTGAGGCGAATTTAATCCTTGTTGAGCTTTTTGAGGATGGATTAATTGAAAGAATAGCGAAATCATGAAAACATAGCGAGCTGGCCCTTTCTATAGTGAGCTGGCTAAGGTTTACAAATTTTAAGTGATGGAAGGCATTGCTGGAGGATGAGAGGTCTTCTCAAGCAATGGAGGAGGAAACTGAAACTTTTATGTAGTTTTTATAGCTTTATACCACTTTTGATGATGATAGGTTGGCTCACTGATTCACCTTTAATAGTTATCTTTGAGTGGCATTAGGAACCTTTGGAGCAGCTTACATTTGAACTTTAGAACATGTTGCACATGATTTGAAATGATTTAGTACCAAATATTTTGAGAAAATACTTCTTCCACTCATGGTGACCTATCATGACATGACCTTAATTCTTTTTTGATGATTTTACTCCATCATGACACATTACATACTATGAAACCATGAACTTAATCATAACATATTGAAATGACAATTTGAACATATAAATATGACTGTCATGAAAGTTACGTCAATGAATCATGACTTATAATCTTTCATGATGGCAATAAAAAATAATTTTTTTATAATCCTAGTCATGGTGGAAGAAGAAAACACCTAACAACCTAAAGCAACGAGAAATTTTTTATTTTAAGACTTGATGAAATACTAAAATCTAGAAATAAACTCAGACATATTTATAAAGATCATACCTAGTTGATCACTGGTAACAGGAAAACTTGACTAACACTAAAACATGTAACATGCAATGGACCAACACAAGTTGACAATCATGCATGTGAAAATTCTTAGCATTGTCATGTTGAAAAGCATACATGATAAACAAAACAATCAACCAACACAAGTCAATCACTCATGAATGTTCAAGCACAATGAAACAATAAAAAATTCCATTGTTCACATACACAAGCTCTCATGCATGTATACAATGCTCAAATCTCTCACAAGTGCAATCACAAGTACAAGAATCCCACTGGTATGTACGACTACCTAAAGAGCTGAAATGACCAAATTTTTGCAAGAAAGTGAGTGAGCATGCACCACTTTAAAAATACCTTCCTGGCATAAGCATGCAATATGCATTATAGATAAAAATAAATGCATTGACATGCAAGTTGTAACTACAATTTTCCATCTTTGCGGCATCTAAGTGGGTCAACATACCAATATTTTTCCAACACCTTGCTTCGTGCAATATGAAACATACTTTGAAGAGAAAATAAATGCATTGGATTGGCAAATAAATGCATCAATAAGGCAAGATTTGCAGCAATTGTCAAAGTAAATGCAAAGCCTTAATTATTTAATAAATCTAACCATATCTTTCTAAACCACTTCAATGGCACTCCTTTCAGCTACACTCCATCTTGTGTATCATCCTGATCCACATCAGTTATGAAATTCTCTTTTCCATTGTTGTCAATCTCTCTCCACCTTCTTCAAATGTCCTACATGACTTGTTGGATACAAAGCCCAAAACTTGTCTACAAGTTGACCCTGCCTATGGTAATGAATGAAAAATTATTGCATCTTCTTTTCAACATGGTTTTCATTGTCCATTGGACCTTTGGCTTTTGGTTTGCCTTGTTTTGTAAGTTTCCTAGGTATGGCTATATTCTTCCAACTCCTCAAAATAGTATGGTTATTCAAATAAAAAAAGGAACATGTAAAATTTCTCAAAATCTTATGTAAGGATTTTGCATATTTATCATAGTTAAAAGAAACTTTATTAAAGGCACATTTATACCTTGCACATTCACCTTTGTCACCTTCTTGAGGAGACAAATTTTATGAGGTAGTGGCTCTCTTTCGAATACCAGAAATGGATTCAATGATTTTAGAGCTTTCAACATCCTCTTGTTTTCCATAATCATTAGTTGCATGCTTATGAGCATCTTATTGCAAATTTAGTGTAAAGCTTCTGCATTCCTCATGAAAAAAAAATTCACAATCTTGAGGTAATGAACATCTGATGAAGCTCCTTCTTGGAATAACTTCATATGCTTCCTTGGCTTTGGAGAATTATCCATCTTGTTGTTCATAACCAAGACCGAAATACCTAGTCCTTTCCTCAACAAAAATTGTCTCAACTATGGCTTGTGCATGTTTTCTTAACCCTTTACCTTCCTATCCCATGCTCATAAATAATTTGGACCCTATTCCTCTAGTGTGTCTTTTAAAAGCGCCTACACATTCATTTTGAGAGAAAATAAAAGATAAAATTGAATTGCATAGAAATTTTTCATGCACATTATTGGCTATGGCTTCCATGGCATCATGGAGTTGAATCTCCATATCATGCATCATTGCTAGGGTTTCATTTGAAATATGGAGTTGAGTCTCCATCTCATGCATCCTTTCAAGAAGCTCCTAGTTCTCCTCCTTCATGGCCATTAATTTCTCTTGAAGTGTAGTTCTCTCCTTCTTATCTTGAACCATCTCTTGCACCATATCTCTTATGATGGAGAGCTTCTACAAAATATGCCTATCAAAGAGTCTTGCTAAGGAAGATGGATTAGAAACATCACTTGATGAACCTGCCATCAAAATTGTAATTCATAAAAGAATTATTTGTTGTTGTTTGAGGGCTAGGTCCTCAATATTGACCTTCCCCTCAAGAGAGGAGATACACATTAACTTGTGTTAGACTCCTATACCAATAGGTGCCATATTTCATGATTGACTTGATGGGCTATTTAATATGTTCATACCTTTTTGTTGCAAAGGTTCTCCATATTATTCAAAAAACCAAAAAATTTAAAAATGTAAAGAGGGTATACCCTAAAAGAAAAATCAAAGGGTGAAAAGAATAAAATGGTCAAAAAAGTGAAAGAAATGAACCCCAAAAAAAAATATACTAGGAAAGTGTGCAAGTCTAAATTCCACTACTATTTCATTTTCTGTAATAAGCTATTTTGTGCAGCTTGTCAAACTTTTGCTACATTTTATGAAGAGTCAAACTGTTTAAACTTGACTCTTTCATTTTTTAATTTCATGTTGTAGAATAGAGAATAAATATCTGGCCAAATAGTTTAATCTTGGCAGATAAGTAGATATGTAGAGTTAATAAAAGGTGCTCAACAGTTTAATATGAGCCCTTGGATGTAATAAGGTTAGAACTAGATAGATTTCCATATGTAAAAGAGAAAGTGTGATAAGGGTTTGCCAATCTAAGTGCACCCTAATAAAGAAGAAAAAATGGTAGAGTAAAGTAGGTAGGGTAGGTAGATGTTGTTGCAGAATTATATGTGATGAAAGATGGTTCTAAATGTGTTCAATTTTACTTTCATCGCAAGTGCAAAGGCAGACACTCCACTGGGAGAATTTCAAAGCAAGGCAAAGTCAAATTATTAACTTCCCTTTCATTTTTCCCTAAAATTTCACTAATTTCCATTAAGTACTAAGGTGTTTGAAGATTAAAAGGGCTCGAGGCATTTCCTTGACTTTTGGAGGGACTGGACCCTTGGCCCAATAATTGGAAAAAACCTAAGTACTTAAAATCATTGATCATCACACTCATTTACTTCAAAAAATTCTTTCCTAAGTAAAATCCCATTTTACTTAGGAAAATCATGAGATATTTCATAATAAACCCTCAAAATCACATTTTATCCTAAGTTTAAGTGATGAAGTGATTATAATGTAATTTGCTTCTAAAAAATTCACTTTCTTAGTTATATTAATGTATTTTGAAGTTTACATTGTCCCCTTGTCATATTAACATTGATTTTATTTATTAACTCCTTATAGAAATGAACTTCTCCTATTATATATAATTCCTTTTATGTAATATCCCAAAAACTGATGTATTATGATTTTAACCAAAGTATTTATTCCTCACTCATTCAAATAATATACTTTGTTGAGGACTATTGCATACCAGTAATCTAGAGTTCGTCCGCCTCAACGAGTACCTGTCCAAATTACTGTACATTCCCAAAAACAGGTATTTAACCGAATTTCCACTGAACTCTGTTAGAATATTGGTTTTTGTTTAAAGAACTATATACAAAAAACTCAAACAGGATTCTAAATTGTTCTCCCTGAGTTCCCAAAACTGCAATTAAATCCCCAAAACCTAAGACTGTCCCCATTTCTTAAAAAACCCCGCAATTCATTTCTGAATCCGCAAGAACCAGAAATGGAAATTCCCTTGGCTTTAAATGTCACCCCATTGAACGCCCCTCATAGAGACTTGGATTATTTATCATTAGTCGACAAAGATTTCCAAATTAAAAACCTGGTTTTTAGTGATATTCCTCTTCGAATTTTTTTGTCACTGCAGAGACAATTATTTGAATGGCTTGGATATGATTGGGTTATGGGAATCTAATATTCCCAGGTACCTCTTTCCCTCTGTCCATATTTTCCCTGAGATAATCCATTACTGTCATGCGAACTATGATCCCACTCAACGAGCAGTCTTATCTCCAAAGTCAAAATGTCTTTTTTCCCATTACTGCTCAGTCTATCAATGAGATGCTATATTTTCAACCTGATCAATCCCTCACTCCCCTGTCCATGGGATAATTACTTGAGAAATCCAGCAAAATATCCCATGAAGAATTAAGACACATCTGTTAAACCTTTATGTTGCCTGATCATTAGCCTAAAGGCCCTCCCCCTTATGGGTATGCTTTTTTCACTAAGAAGGGTAGACTTGTTTTGGATATGATATCCTTTATAATGGGCTTTAATACTAGTGAATATGTTGACCATTTAATTCTAGTATTATTGTCTATTTTTACCCCTGGACAGCCTCTTGCTATCAAGTACGACTTTGCATCTTACATTGCAGACAAAATCCATGATCAATTCATGAGATTAGAGAATGAGAAAGTGTTCAAGTATTCTTTCTTCATTTACCATCTCATGCTCTATTACCAGTTAGAAAATATCCCTTTCTATATCAAAAAGCTTGATGCCGAAGGGAATCCTAGGTCTGTTATCTTTTGGTCATCCATCACTCATAGTTCTCGAGATTCTCCCTATTCATATAATGAGTTAATTGATCTTTTTATACACCCTGCAACCACCTTGTTGACATGAGTTTCTCCTCCAAGGCTCAGCAATGAAATCAAGAAAACTTTACAGCTCTCAAAACAATACAAAGTTGGTGATTGGTACTTATACCAAAATCACACAGAAGTCAGAATATATGGATGTGAATTATGTCCATTCAAATTGCCAAAATATGTGCCCATGAGACTCTTTGCATTAGAGTATTTCAGGCATATGAACAACTTTGATATAATTAATTTTTGTAATGCAAAGAAGAAGGCTCAACTCCGGATCAAAAGTAAATTAGGTCCCTTTATCTGTAACTCTAGGGATGCAGGGGAAGAAGCTGAAAAGATATTAGAAAACCATTTCAGATTACAAAAGAGTTTCTATTGGGTACCTTATGACCCGTTCAACTTCATTTGTGATAAAAGAATGAAAAATAAATCAGCAGCATACATGCATCAAAGAATCCCAGAGATTGAAAAATATGCTAATACAGATGCATGGATAGAAGGAAAATTGATAGAGCAGGATAGTGAGCAGGTCAATGTAGAAAATTTTATGAAATATCTTCAAAATATGCTTAACCTAGACTCTTTTGCACAGGTACCAAGATCAGAGGTTGGTCCTTCCTCATCTGGAATTTTTCAGCAGAAGTTACAAGAAAACATTACAGTATCATCTAAGGGAAAAGAGAAAGAGCTTGATATACAAGTTAAAGAAACATTCACTATGACAGAACAACCTCAAACTTCCAAGGGACAGGATCAAGTACAGGTTTCTTCTTTTCAAACCAATCCAGTAGAAATTTTAATTTTGTAGACTCCATTAAATGTAGAAAAGGGCAAAAAGAGAGATGCTGAAGCTGCTACCCCTCTCACTGGATCTTCACAACAGCCTCAGGCCAAGAGACAGAAATTGAATACTCCTCCAGAAGTAGAATCTATTGATGAAATCCTTGATAGTCAAGGACAAGAACAATTGGGCAGTCAACAAATAGGTACAATCAGTGGAGCATCTACTACCTCACAAAGGAAAGAGCTACAAAAGCAACAGAGTGTTGAAATATCTTCTTTCAAAACACCAGTTAAAGATGCAGGAGATATAAAGAAAACATTTATCAATATAAAATCCAGGAACGATCCTTTAAGAATATAGGTTTATAATCAATATTTGAAGATGGCTCCTAAGAATCAAGAAAGATTGATGTCAGCTTATGACATTCAGCAAGGCAAAATGATAATGAGTCACTTCAAACCCAAAGTGCAACAACCTCAAACAACTGCAGATTATATCAGAACAAATTTTGAAGTCTTAGCAAAGGGTATTCATCCTTTAGATTAGATTGAGGTACATAAGCAGACTCGTGAAATGATCTATTCTACTTTGACTGATAAGGAAATGGTAGCTCACAGGTTACAGGATTCTTTGGAGAATACTAGTAAAAAATTGCAGCTTGAAAAGGCTTATTCTCAAGCCAAAGAAAACGAGATAAAAAAATTGGAGGAAACAATTATTGGATTAGGTCATAATCCAAAGGATGTCAAAGTTATAGAAGCTCTAATGAAGAAAAAATATGATGACATTGCAACTTTGAGAAAGCAGTTGAAATCTCCAGCTTCAAGACATCCTCAGACTGAAGAAGTAATAAAGAAGAATTCTGAAGAAGAAATGATGGACTTGCTTTTGAGGTTGAATGAGAAACTGATTGAAACAGAAAAAGAGCTTGAACAAGAATTAAAATACAAGCAGTCCAGTGTTACAGTATCTACAGCAGAGGTTATCACAGGTACAACAAGTCAGCCAACAAGTCAACCAACAGGTCAACGAACAGAGCCATCACAGGTAAATACTTCAAATTTGAGTACATAAGAACTAATAAAGTCAATGAATGACTTGAAACTTCGAGTAACAAAAATTCAGCACACAAAGTTACAGCTTATTAATTTGAAATAGAAATATGATATTTCAAAAACGACTGTTGCTGACAAAACAAGAGAAGTCAAAAATTTGGAAAATTTGGTTGAAGCTTTGGAAAAGGATCTAACATTGGAGAAACCTTTAAGAGAAATAAATGACATTCTTTGGGATAATATTATCCAGTAAATAAAATATATCTGGTCTTCAATTCATATAATATACGAGCAGAATGATTTGGTCAAAGTAGCTCTGGATGAAGTTGAAAATACAAGAGAAGAATTAGGAAAAAGGCCTGAAGAAGCCAATCAGCTCATACAATTTTTAAACACCCAAACGAGACAACAACTTGCAGATATGGGTATTCAAGACAGAACTGGAACAATCTTAGAGATAAAAAGAGTTTTTACTAAAAGAAATCTTATGCAAAATTTATAACGAAGGTGCTTTGACATGCAAGGAGAAATCATTGCTTTCAGAGAAAGGTGTGATGTTTTATTGAATAAAGGGTTGCCCAGCCCTATGGTTTCATAAGATAAAATAATGAACCTGGAAAGTTATGTTGAGAAATTGGAAAAACATGCTCACAATCAAGCCAGTTCTTCAACCATTTCATCAGAAGCAACATTACCTACAGGAAGGAATCTTCATGACAGATTAGAAAATCTGTTTTATCTTGAATATGAAGTAAAACATTTGTTTCCAAATCAGCCTAAATTCTTCAGATATACCGAAGCTGATGAAACATTAAGGAAAATTCAACGGACCAGAATAGCAGAAGATAAATGGTGGGAAGATCTATTGGAACTTTTGTAAAATTTATCCTTATATATGAAATTTTTCCTATTTACTACAGTATAAAGGATAAAGGGATAAAAAAAGGTCAAAGAGTATCGGTTCAGTTAAAAGTGTATCAGTAAGAACAAAGAGTATCAGTGAAGCAAGGCAGTTAGAAAAAAAATACTGATGAGGACAACGATGAGCCAAAATATAGGTCCTACCTCCAACACATTCTCAAAAGGAGGAAACAGCACAACATCAATTTCTTTTTGTCTTATCTACGAGACCATTTGTCTCTATTTTTATTATAACTTATTTTTGAGTCATCTTAGATTATATCTTGTTTTGTTAAGAGATATTTTGTATGATTTTTTGTATAAATAAGCCCTCAATCGGATTATTGAGGGTGGATTCTTATACTTTGATGTAACATTAAATATTTTTGAATAAAGAGCTTTGGAGAAATTTTTCATGGCAAAACTGGACAAGGAATTGAGGCAGAAGACTTTTCTCAGGATTCATGTGTCAAATGAAGGATCAATAAGTCATCTCTATCTAATGTTTTGAAGTTTCATATTTGTTTAAAATATCATCTGTATTTTATTATCTTAATATTTAACGAAAAGGATTAAATCAGAAAGTACTTAGGTGTAATCTGATTTCAGTCGTTATTATTTTAAATGTTTTCTTCTAAACTGGTTTAAACAGCTAATTCTTAATTTCCCCTGTTTGTCTAGTTCATACATCTTTGGTTATTCAGTAAGGAATACTTAACTGCTCTTTATTGATAATCAATCTATTTCTCTTCTCTTGAATGTGTTGAAAGATTCTTTATTGCCTTTCATCCATTTGAATTCCATTCCATTCACTTTAGATCTATAATTTTTTCTAGTTTGATTATATTGCCCTAAAATCATCTTTTATTAAAAAACTTAAGCCAGTGCAGCCAATTCTTTGACTCCATCAACCTAAATTCAAAAAAAAACCTTGGAATTTATAACTAGCCTAATGCCTTGCAAAAAAAAGATAAATTTTACAGAGAGAACCCTCTTTGGGTACAGTTTGGCTAGATTCTATACCTAAAAGATTGGTTTGTGGTTACCTCGGACCCCTTTCCTCTTCCAACAACTTCAAGGAAAATCTGAGTGATAACATAGTGGCGACATACTGGGGATCTGAATCATTTTTAATATTTTTTGACTTATAAACTACAGACGGAGCTTGAAGATTAGCCAGGTAGCCTTTGAAACACTTTTTCTCTGCAATTGCATAGTAAATAAATGCTACTTCAGTCAATCTCCAGTCTAGTTTCTAGACTGAACTTTAGTTTCAGACATTTAATCAGTTTCTCTAGTTCAATAAATCTTTGAGAAAATTATAACCCAAAAATCTTAAATTTCTTGAAGAGTTTGTTGAAGTTGTATTTTTCATTCCATTTAAAACAAAAAACCAAAAATATAAATCATTCAGAAAACTAGCTTCAGAAAGGACTCATTATACCAGGTCAAATCCTGACCCTAACCTACCACCAATATTTGAGAACCCAAATCTGATTCCTAGAATTTTGAGAATACAAGAGAGTCAAGAAAGCTCTAGGATTTCTCGACCTCTTTTTAGATCAAACTCTTGTCCTGTGAAGTTTGTGTATCTTGAAGACGAACCATTTGGTGAACATTTTCAAACTTCTCTATTCATATTTTTTTTTGAATCTGAGTTGTATAATCTGGTTCCTAATCAATTATTTCTTGAAGATTTGCAATTTGAATTTTTCACTTCACAACTTGACAAACATCTACAAAATTCCATTCAATCTGAGGTGACCGTTGAAGAGATTTCAAACACTTATGTGATTACTTCAGATTCCCCTAGTTCATCTGCTTTTCCCCAAACTTCTCAAACAAAAAATACGTCTTCTTCCCCTCCACCCACTACTTCCAGACCATCATCACATGTTATTCCATTACACCTTCCGATGGAAAATAGATATGCTCCTTTAAGATGGCCAGCAAACCCTGCTGGTTTGCCCCAAGACTCTGAGAGTAAAATCACCCCTTTCGATGGTTTTGGTACTTACACTGCTCAACAATATACCAAAAGGATGACAGATTACTTTGAATTTTATGAAATAGACGCTGATGATGTGAGAATGAAAATTTTTGTCCAGAGTCTTACTCGAGAAGTCACGACATGGTTTAGGGCTCTTGCTCCAAACAGTGTTGCTGACTTACCAGCCCTTTATAGAATATTTTTAAATAGATGGGAAAAGAAGAAAGATCCTCTTCAAATCTTATCAGACTTTGGAAAATTGAAGAGAGGACCCAATGAAGTAGTGCAATATTATATCATTAGATTCAACGAAGCTTGCAATGTTGTTCCCCAAAACCTTAGACCTCCTCCGGATTCAATATTGGTTAAATTTTATGATGGGTTTGATTCTGACATAGCATATTCACTTAGGGAAAGAGCTCCTCAAACTCTAGAAGATATGCAAATCATAGTTGTTAGTGTTGAAGATAACCTAATAGAAAAACGAGCTAGAGCTAGAGCTGAAAGAAGGATTCCTATAAACGAAGAGCCTTCGGCTTTTGAAAGAAAGCTGGATGCAATTATTAAAGGGATGGAAAGACTAGGAGACAGAGTAGAGAAAATCGAAAGGAAGTCTTCTGGCGATGGTCAAAATGTTGTTAGAAACCCAAACTTCAGAAGAAATCAAAACCAAAATACTAGAAAAAATGTTACTGACCAAAACATCAGGCCACCATTCCAGGAAAATTTCGTTGAAGGTTCATCTTCTGAGGAACCAACCGAGGATGTTGAAATAAATAACTTGACTGAAAACAAGAATGAACCATAATTTTTCATATCTCACGATGATCAAGAAAATCACATTCTTGAAACATTTAAAACTCATTCAAGAGAAACTTTTGATTTTAAGGAAGGATATGACTTAGCAATTTATGAAGTTCATAAAAAGTACAATTTGAGAAGTAGAAAGATTAACGTGCCAGAAAATAGCAAACAAAAAGCTGTAAAACAAAACATCAAAGGTAAAACTAACACTTCTCCTATACAAATTCTTTCTAGAGCAAGTCCTAACCCCACTAACCCAATAATTGAAGATGTGTCTGATAATCAACTAAATAATAGACAAATTTCCAATACTTTTCCTTCTACAAGAAACGTAGAGGAAAAGAAATAAGTTAATTCAGAAACAACTTCAACTCATAATCCCACTCCTGAAAAAGAGAAAAACACTGAAGACACAAAAAATAGAGAAAATCCAACTGTTCAAAATACTAGAGCTCAAACAGAAAAATCTTTCAATGTAGAAGCTGAAATAGGCAAATTAAAGATAGTTGTTCCATTGGCAGAATTAGCTAAACATGATGTATATAGAAGCCAAATAAGCATATCCCTTAACATTACTGGAATGGATGATTGAGTAAATGTTTTTGATGATCAACCCAAAATAATTTTTGGCCCTGAAGTAAATGGAAAACAAGAAAGTGGAGGAACTCCTCCATTTTATGTGAGTTTGAATGTACATGACAAAATATTTCATAATGCCATGCTTGATTCCGGAGCGTCTCACAATTTAATGCCCAAGGCTGTGATGGAAAGATTAAACCTAGACATTACCAGACCATATAAAGATCTCTTTTCTTTTGATTGAAGTCAGGTAAGATGTTTAGGTTTGATTAAATATTTGTGTGCTACTTTGGTGCAATACCCTGCAAAATCTATTTTGATGGATATAGTAGTGGTAGATATTCCTCCCAAATATGGTATGTTGTTGTCTAGATCCTGGGGTGGAAAACTCGGAGGATCTCTTCAATTGGATATGTCATATGCTACTATTTCAGTATTCAGTCAACCTAAAAGACTATACAGAGAAACTTTGATGAAATATTTAGTCAGTAGTCAGGAGAAGCCTGAAAACTTCCTCGTCTACTCAGTACATTCTGATATGGACTCATTCATCCTTTATAATGTTGAGTTTGACCTTCTTACTGGATTAGAAGCACCAGAAACAAAAACTGAAAATAAATCTACTGTTCAAATCGAAGAAATTTCTAAAAACAAAGAAACATGAGATATTCAAGAAATACCAGAAAAAACTAAAAAACCAGATCTCCTTGTTAAGAAAGTTGTTAAAATAGTCGATGAAGATTATGAACATGAAATTATTTGGCATTTGGAATTTGATGGTTCAGTAAACAAGTTAGGAGCAGGAGCTGGAATTTGGATACACAACATTGAAAATGATCATGCTTAAGGCCATGCTTATAGATTGAACTTTAGATGCACTAATAATATGGCAGAATATGAGGTTCTTTTGCTAGGGCTTAAACATGTCAAGAAATTAGGAGCAATTAGAGTATCAATCATAGGAGACTCTGAATTAATTATTCAACAGATCAATGGTGAATGTTTGACAAAAGACCCCAGATTAAGAGAATACAGAGGAACATTTGTGGAAATTCTTAATACTTTTCTATAGGCTCAGCTTGCCAAAATTCCTAGAAAACAAAATTTGCATGCTCATAGTCTTGCAATGTTCGCTAGCACTTGTAAATTACCTTTTGGACCTAATCATCAGTTCACAGCTGAGATTAGACATAGACCTGCTATACTAGATAATCTTATGAATTGGAAATTGGTTGTAAATAATAATCAGATAAATAATTTTTTGACCTTAGAAAATGAATTCTCTAACAGTAGTATAGATGAAGACACAACAATTAATGAATCTGATCAAATAGATGAACAAGAAACAGATATTTCAGAAGAGACTGCAATTCACATGCTTCACCCAACTAAATTCACCAAAAAAGATATGCAGGATCTGAAACAAATGGAAGTCGATGAGATTATAGAAGATGAATATGAAATTATTAATCTGAAAGATAATCATTTACCTAAAGGATTAACTCCTTTGGAAGATCTTTTTGACTATAATGACATTCCATTTAAACCCAAAATGGAACCGTTAAAATTTGATATTGAAGAATACAATTTCGAAACTGGAGGAAAACCTAAGATGGTTAAATTATCTAAATCTCTGCCAACGGATCAAAAAGTTAAATATGTTTAACTTTTAAAAGAATTCCGGGATGTTTTTTCCTGGAGTTATGAAGATCTGAAATCATATGATACATCAATAATTCAACATACTATACCTTTGAAACCAAATCAGAAACCATTTAAACAGAAACTCAGAAGGATCAACCCTGTATTGCTACCTTCAATTGAGAAAGAAATTAAAATAATTTATGAAGCAGGAATAATTGTTCCTATTAGGTTTTCTGAATGGGTTTCTAATTTGGTACCAACAAGAAAGAAGACTGGAGAGATTAGACTATGTGTTGATTTGAGAAATTTAAACAGAGTTTATTTAAAAGATAACTATCATTTGCCTAAAATGGACCATATCGTACAAAGGGTAGTAGGTTCTTCAAGGATTTCTCTTCTGGATGGATTCTCAGGATACAACCAGATTCTGGTTCATCCCGATGATCAAGACAAAACAGCTTTTACAACACCATGGGGCACATTCAAATATATTAAGATGCCTTTTGGACTCAAAAATGCAGGAGCGACCTTCCAAAGAGAAATGGACATTGCCTTTGCCAAAAAAATTCATGATTTTCTGGTTATATATTTGGATGATTTGACTGTTTTTTCCAAGATAGATCAACAACATTTGGACCATCTTATACAGGTGTTTATAAAATGCAGAAAGTATGGCATTTCTTTAAATCCGAAAAAATCATTGTTTGGTCTTGAAGAAGGTAAACTCCTAGGTCATATCATTTCAAAAGATGGCATCAGAATTGATCCTGAAATAATACAAGCCATATTTCATATACCTCATCCCAGGAATATTAAAGAACTTCAAGCTTTCATAGGAAAGATCAATTTTTTGAGAAGATTCATTTCTAGTTTAGCTAAATTACTTACACTTCTTACTAACATGTTAAGAAAGGATTCAACTATTAAGTGGACAGTAGAAGCCAAGAAATCATTTGAAGAAATCAAAATGGCTTTGACCAGAACACTAGTTCTTACCAGTCCAAAATTTGATAGAGATTTCATAATTTTTTCATTTGCTTCTGAACATATAGTTGTAGTGGTTTTATTACAAAAGGATGATCAAGGATGTGAAAAACCAATAGCCTTTTTTAGTAAATCACTTATATGAGCATCATTAAAATACAAGATCATGAAGAAACAAGCTTTTGCACTTGTGAAAGCAATTAAATATTTCAGAATTTATATATTGTATTCTCATGTGATAGCTTATGTACCTAATGGTCTCGTTAAAGACATCTTAACTCAAGATGGAATTGAAGGCAAAACAGGTAAATGGATAGCTACCATATTAGAATATGATATTGAAATAAGACCTACAAAACTCATATAAGGACAAGGTTTGGCTCAACTCATGACTGAAACAAATTGCCAAGCCTTGAATATTAATGAACTGGATGACGAACAAGAGATGACGACTCCACAAATCAGTCAAGCCTTTTTAGACTCACCTTGGTATGTTGATATAATTTATGTTTTGTTAAACCTGCAAGATCCTCCAGGGTTATCTAGAACAGAACAACGGTTTTTGAAAATGACATCTTTAAAGTATTGTGTTTTAGATAATTTTCTCTTTTGGAAGAATCATGATGGAATTCTATTAAATTTTTTATTAAAATATGAAGCTGACAAGGTTCTCAATGAATTCCATGCAGGAGATTGTGGTGGACGCCTCTACTAGAAGTCAACTGTAGATAAGATCTTAAGGTCTGGTTTTTATTGGTCAACCTTGTTTTCAGATGTAAAGAAATTTTTAGCTACTTGTCATAAGTGTCAGATCTTTGAAGGCAAGAGAAAATTATTACCTTTACCATTGAAACCAATTTCCACCGAGAAACCCTTTTAACAATGGGGCCTGGATTTTATTGGAGAAATCCATCCTCCTTCTTCTAGCCAACACAGATGGATCCTCACTGCCACAGATTACTTTACTAAATGGATTGAAGCAATCCCATCCAGACAAGCCAATGATTATGTAATAATAGGATTCTTAGAAACCAATATACTATCAAGATTTGGTTGTCCTGAAAAAATTATAACTGATAATTCTACTACCTTTAAATAAAAAAAGATGATAAGTTTCTGCAATAAGTATCATGTCACTTTAGGCCATTCCACAACTTATTATCCTCAGGGTAATGGACTGGCCGAATCTTCCAATAAAAGTCTCATTAGTATCATTAAAAAATTATTGGAAGAAAATAAGAAGAATTGGCATAAGAAACTTACCAATGCATTGTGGGCAGACAGAATTACTACCAGAAAATCAATTGGGACCAGTCCATATGAATTAGTTTATGGTATTGAGGCTATATTTCCATCATCTTTAGGAGTTCTTGTAATGAAGTTACTTCAGGAGGCTCAAGTAGAACCAAATGATATGCAGAGAAGAATAAATCAAACAATTCACTTGCAGCAAACCAGAGAAGAAGTGTATCAACGATCCCAAGTTTTACAGGAAAAATTAAAGAAGATGTTTGACAAAAGGACCAAAGCAGAGGATTTTCAACTGGAAGACAAAGTTTTAAGATGGGATTCTAGAAGGGAAGATAAAGGGAAACATGGGAAATTTTATTTCTTATGGAAAGGACCCTACATCATTCACGCCTTACAGGGAAATAACACATATTTTTTGAATAATTTGGATGGTTCAGAAGATGAGGAAGGACCAGTCAATGGTCGAATGTTAAAACACTACTTTGATCCTATTTACTAGGATGTTCTGATTCTTTAACATGTACATAATATATCCTTTGTAATGCATCATTGTGGAGTGGATAGTGACCTACTGGAGTTGAAGCCCGAAGGGAAGGCCCTAAGCTTCGGAAGTTTTACTATCATATATATAATAAAGCAATGAGTGGGAGAAAATTTCATGGTTCAGTCAAAATCATTCTAAGGGCGGCTGATCTAATGTTCTTGACTTTTCACAAGGAAAAGCCATCCCCAAGTGGAGCCAGTGTTAGACTCCTATACCAATAGGTGTCATATTTCATGATTGACTTGATGGGCTATGTAATATGTTCATACCTTTTTGTTGCAAAGGTTTTCCATATTATTCAAAAAATAAAAAAATTTAAAAATGTAAAGAGGGTATACCCTAAAAGAAAAATCAAAGGGTGAAAAGAATAAAATGGTCAAAAAAGTGAAATAAATGAACCCCAAACAAAAATAGACCAGGAAAGTGTGGAAGTCTAAATGCCACTACTATTTCATTTTATGTAATAAGCTATTGTGTGCAGCTTGTCAAACTTTTGCCACAATTTATGAAGAGTCAAACTGTTTAATAAGCTATTGTGTGCAGCTTGTCAAAATTTTGCCACAATTTATGAAGAGTCAAACTGTTTAAACTTGACTCATTCATTTTTCAATTTCATGTTGTAGAATAGAGAATAAATATCTGGCCAAACAGTTTAATCTTGGCAGATAAGCAGATAGGTAGAGTTAATAAAAGGTGCTCAATAGTTTAATCTGAGCCCTTGGATGTAATAAGGTTAGAACTAGATAGACTTCCATATGTAAAAGAAAAAGTGTGATAAGGGTTTTCCAATCTAAGTGCACCCTAATAAAGAAGAAAAAATGGTAGAGTGAAGTAGGTACGGTAGGTAGATGTTGTTGCAGAATTACATGTGATGAATGATGGTTCTAAATGTGTTCAATTTTACTTTCATCAGAAGTGCAAAGGTAGACACTCCACTGGGAGAATTTCAAATCAAGGCAAAGTCAAATTATTAACTTCCCTTTCATTTTTCCCTAAAATTTCACTAATCTCCCTTAAGTACTAAGGTGTTTGAAGATTAAAGGGGCTCGAGGCATTTCCTTGACTTTTGGAGGGACCGGACCCTCGGCCCAATAATTAGAAAAAACCTAAGTACTTAAAATCATTCATCATCACACTCATTTACTTCAAAAAATTCTTTCCTAAGTAAAATCCCATTTCACTTAGGAAAATCATGAGATATTTTATAATAAATGCTTAAAATCACATTTTATCCTAAGTTTAAGTGATGAAGTGATTATAATGTAATTTTCTTCTAAAAACTTCACTTTCTTAGTTATATTAATGTATTTTGAGTTTTACCTTGTCCCCTTGTCATATTAACATTGATTTTATTTATTAACTCCTTATAGAAATGACCTTCTCCTATTATATATAATTCCGTTTATATAATATCCCAAAAACTCATGTATTATGATTTTAACCAAATTATTTATTCCTCACTCATTCAAATAATATACTTTGTTGAGGACTATTGCATACCAGTAATCCAGAGTTCGTCCGCCTCAACCCGTACCTATTCAAATTACTGTACATTCCCAAAAACAAGTATTTACTCTAATTTCCACTGAACTCTGTTAGAATCTTGGTTTTTGTTTAAAGAACTATATATAGAAAACTCAAACAGGATTCTAAATTGGTCTCCCTGAGTTCCCAAAACCGCAATTAAATCCCCAAAACCTGAGATTGTCGCCATTTCTTCAAAAACCCCGCAATCCATTTATGAATCCACAAGAACCAGAAATGGAAATACCTTTGGCTTTAAATGTCACCCCATTGAACGCCCCTCACAGAGACCTGGATTATTTATCATTAGTCGACAGAGATTTCCAAATTAAAGACCTAGTTTTTAGTGATAGTCCTCTTCAAAAATTTTGTCACTGTAGAGACAATTATTTGAATGGCTTGGATATGATCGGGTTATGGGAATATAATCTTCTCAGGTACCTCTTACCCTCTATCCATAGTTTCCCTGAGATAATCCATTACTGTCATGCGAACTATGATCCCACTCAACGAGCAGTCTTATCTCCAAGTCAAAATGTCCTTTTTCCCATTACTTCTCAGTCTATCAATGAGATGCTACATTTTTGACCTGATCAAGCCCTCACTCCCCTGTCCATGGGAGAATTACTTGAGGAATACACCAAACTATCCCATGAAGAATTAAGCCACATCTGTCAAACCTTTATGTTGCCTGATCATCAGCCTAAAGGCCCTCCCCCTTATGGGTATGCTTTTTTCACTGAGAAGGGTAGACTTGTTTTGGATATGATATCCTTTATAATGGGCTTTAATACCAGTGAATATGTTGACCATTTAATTCTAGTATTATTGTCTATTTTTACCCCTAGACAGCCTCCTGCTGTGAAGTATGACTTTGCATCATACATTGCAGACAAAATCCATGATCAATTCATGAGATTAGGGAATGAGAAAGTGTTCAAGTATTCTTCCATCATTTACCATCTCATGCTCTATTACCAGTCAGAAAATTTCCCTTTCTATATGAAAAATCTTGATGTCGAAGGGAATCCTAGGTCTGTTATCTTTTGGTTAGCCATCACTCATAGTTCTCGAGATTCTCCCTATTCCTATAATGAGTTCATTGATCTTTTTATAAACCCTGCAACCACCTTGTTGACTGGAGTTTCTCCTCCAAGGCTCAGCAATGAAATCAAGAAAACTTTACAGCTCTCAAAACAATAGAAAGTTGGTGATTGGTACTTATACCAAAATCACACAGAAGTCGGAATATATGGATGTGAATTATGTCCATTCAAATTGCCAAAATATGCCCCCATGAGACTCTTTGCATTATATTATTTCAGGCAGATGACCAACTCTGATATAATTCATTTTTGTAAAGCAAAGAAGAAGGCTCAACTCCGGATCAAAATTCAATTAGGTCCCTTTATCTGTAACTTTAGGGATGCAGGGGAAGAAGCTGAAAATATATTAGAAGACTGTTTCAGATTACAAAAGAGTTTCTATTGGGTACCTTATGACGCATTCAACTTCATTTGTGATAAAAGAATGAAAAATAAATCAACACCATACATGCATCAAAGTATCCCAGAGATTGAAAAATATGCTAATACAGATGAATGGATAGAAGGAACATTGATGGAGCAGTATAGTGAGCAGGTCAATGTAGACAATGTTATGAAAGATCTTGAAAATATGCTTGACCTAGAATCTTTTGCATAGGTACCAAGATCAGAGGTTGGTCCTTCCTCATCTGGAATTGTTCAGCAGAAGTTACAAGAAAACATTGCAGTATCATCTAAGGGAAAAGAGAAAGAGGTTGATATACAAGTTAAAGAAACATTCACTATGACAAAAAAAACTCAAACTTCCAAGGGATACGATCAAGTATAGGTTTCTTCTTTTCAAACCAATCCAGTAGAAATGTCAATTTTGCAAACTCCATTAAATGTAGAAAAGGGAAAAAAGAGAGATGTTGAAGCTGCTACCCCTCTCACTGGATCTTCACAACAACCTCAGGCCAAGAGACAGAAATTAAATACTCCTCCAGAAGTAGAATCTATTGATGAAATCCTTGATAGTCAAGTACATGAACAATTGGGTAGTCAAAAAATAGGTACAGTCAGTGGAGCATCTACTACCTCACAAAGGAAAGAGCTACAAAAGCAATAGAGTGTTGAAATATCTTCTTTCAAAACACCAGTTAAAGATGTAGGAGATATAAAGAAAACATTTATCAATATAAAATCAAGGAACGATCCTTTAAGAATCCATGTTTATAATCAATATTTGAAGATGGCTCCTAAGAATCAAGAAAGATTGATGTCAGCTTATGACATTCAAGAAGGCAAAATGATAATGAGTCACTTCAAACCCAAAGTGTAGCAACCTCAAACAGCTGCAGATTATATCAGAACAAATTTTGAAGTCTTAGCAAAGGATATTCATCCTTTAGATCATATTGAGTTACATAAGCAGACTAGTGAAATGATCTATTCTACTTTGACTGATAAGGCAATGGCAGCTCACAGGTTACAGGATTCTTTGGAGAACGCTAGTACACAATTGTAGCTTGAAAAGGCTTCTTCTCAAGCCAAAGAGAACGGGATAAAAACATTGGAGGAAATAATTATTGGATTAGGTCATAATCCAAAGGATGTCAAAGTTATAGAAGCTCTAATCAAGAAAAAAAATGATGAAATTGTAGCTTTGAGAAAGCAGTTGAAATTGCCAGCTTCAAGACATCCTTAGACTGAAGAAGTAATAAAGAAGAATTATGAAGAAGAAATGATGGACTTGCTTTTGAGGCTGAATGAGAAACTGAATGAAACAGAAAAAGAGCTTGAACAAGCATTAAAAGACAGGCAGTCTAGTGTTCCATTATCTACAGCAAAGGTTATCACAGGTACAACAAGTCAGCCAACAAGTCAGCCAACAGGTCAACCAATAGAGCCATCACAGGTAAATACTTCAAATTTGAGTACAGAAGAACTAATAAAGTCAATGAATGACTTGAAACTTTGAGTAACGGAACTTTAGCACACAAAGTTACAGCTTATTAATTTGGAACAGAAATATGATATTTCAAAAATGACTGTTGCTGACAAAACAAGAGAAGTCAAAAATTTGGAAAAATTGGTTAAAGCTTTGGAAAAGGATCTAACATTGGAGAAACCTTTAAGAGAAATAAATGACATTCTTTGGGATAATATTATCCAGTCAATAAAAGATATCTGGTCTTCAATTCATATAATATATGAGCAGAATGATTTGGTCAAAGTAGCTCTGGATGAAGTTGAAAATACACGAGAAGAATTATGAAAAAGGCCTGAAGAAGCCAATTAGCTCATACAATTTTAAACACCCAAACCAGACAACAACTTGAAAATATGGGTATTCAGGATAGAACTGGAACAATCTTAGAGATAAAAAGAGTTTTTACTAAAAGAACTCTTATGCAAAATTTAGAACGAAGGTGCTTTGACATGCAAGGAGAAATCATTGCTTTTAGAGAAAGGTTTGATGTTTTATTGAATAAAGGGTTGCCCAACCCTATGGTTTCAGAAGATAAAATAATGAACCTGAAAATTTATGTTGAGAAATTGGACAAACATGCTCACAATCAAGCTAGTTCTTCAACCATTTCATCAGAAGCAACATTACCTACAGGAAGGAATCTTCATGATAGATTAGAAAATATGTTTTATCTTGAACATGAAGTAAAACATTTGTTTCCAAATCAGCCTAATTTCTTCAGATATACCGATGCTGATGAAACATTAAGGAAACTTCAACGGACCAGAATAACAGAAGATAAATGGTGGGAATATCTATTGGAACTTTTGTAAAATTTATCCTTATATATGAAAATTTTCATATTTACTACAGTATAAAGGATAAAGGGATAAACAAAGGTCAAAGAGTATCGGTTCAGTTAAAAGTGTATCAGTAAGAACAAAGAGTATCAGTGAAGCAAGGCAGTTAGAAAAAAATTACTGAAGAGGACAATGATGAGCCAAAATATGGGTCCTGCCTCTAGCACATTCTCAAAAGGAGGAAACAACACAACATCAGTTGCTTTTTGTCTTATCTATGAGACCATTTGTCTCTATTTTTATTGTAACTTATTTGTGAGTCATCTTAGATTATATCTCGTTTTGTTAAGAGATATTTTGTATGGTTTTTTGTATAAATAAGCCCTCAATCGGATTATTGAGGGTGGATTCTTATACTTTGATGTAACATTGAATATTTTTGAATAAAGAGATTTGGAGAAATTTTTCGTGGAAAAACTAGACAAGGAATTGAGGCAGAAGACTTTTCTCAAGATTCATGTGTCAAATGAAGGATCAATAAGTCATCTCTATCTCATGTTTTGAAGTTTTATATTTTTTTACAATATCATCTATATTTCATTATCTTAATATTTAACGAAAAGGATTAAATCAGAAAGTACTTAGGTGTAATCTGATTTCAGTCGTTATTATTTTAAATGTTTTCTTCTAAACTGGTTTAAACAACGAATTCTGAATTGCTCCTGTTTGTATAGTTCATACATCTTTGGTTATTTAGTAAAGAATACTTAACTGATCTTTATTGATAATCAATCTATTTCTCTTTTCTTGAATGTTTTGAAAGATTCTTTATTTCCTTTCATCCATTTGAGTTCCATTTCATTCAATTTAGATCTATAATTGTTTCTAGTTTGATTATCTTGCCCTGATAAACCATCTTTTGTTAAAAAAATTAAGCCAGTGCAGCCAATTCTTTGACTCCATTAGCCCAATGGACTGAAACTATTTGATCTTAATCTCAGCTAAATAATTCCATCAACCTAAATTCAAACAAAACCCCTGGACTTTATAACTAGCCTAATGCCTTGCAAAACAAAGCTAAATTTTACAGAGAGAGCCCTCTTTGGGTACATATTGGCTAGATTCTGTACCTAAAAGATTGGTTTGTGGTTACCTCAGGCCCCTTTCCTCTTCCAACAACTTCAAGGAAAATCTGAGTGATAACATAGTGGCGACCATGCTGGGGATTTGAATCATTTTTACTATTGTTTGACTTATAAACTACAGACAGAGCCTGAAGATTATCCAGGTAGGCTTTGAAATGCTTTTGCTCTGCAATTGCATAGTAAATAGACGCTACTTCAGTCAATCTCTGGTCTAGTTTATAGACTGACCTTTAGTTTCAAACATTTAATCAGTTTCTCTAGTTCAATAAATATTTGAGAAAATTATAACCCAAAAATCTTAAATTTCTTGAAGAGTTTGTCGAAGTTGTATTTTCATTCCATTTAAAACAAAAAACAAAAAATATAAATCATTCAGAAAACTGGCTTCAGAAAGGACTCATTATACCAGGTCAAATCCTGAACCTAACCCACCACCGATATTTGAGAATCCAAATCTGATTCCTAGAATTCTGAGAAGACAAGAGAGTCAAGAAAGCTCTGGGAGTTCTCGACCTCTTTTTAGATCAAACTCTTGTCCTCTGAAGTTTGTGTATCTTGAAGATGAACCATTTGATGAACATTTTGAAACTTCTCTAGTCATAAATTTTTCTAAATCTGAGTTGTCCAATCTGGTTCTTGATCCATTATTTCTTGAAGATTTGCAATTTGAATTTGTCACTTCACAACTTGACAAACATCTACAAAATTCCATTCAATCTGAGGTGGCGTTTGAAGAGATTTCAAACATTTCTGTGATTACTTTAGCTTCCCCTAGTTCATCTACTTTTCCCCAAACTTCTCAAACAAAAACTACCTCTTCTTCCCCTCCACCCACTACTTCCAGACCATCATCACCTGTTATTCCATTATACCTTCTGATGGAAAATAGATATGTTCCTTTAAGATTGCCAGGCAACCCTGCTGCTTTGCCCCAAGACTCTCAGAGTAAAATCACCCCTTTTGATGGTTCTGGTACTTACACTGCTCAACAACATACCAAAAGGATGACATATTACTTTGAATTTTATGAAATAGACGTTGATGATGTGAGAATGTGAATTTTTGTCCAGATTCTTACTGGAGAAGTCAGGACATGGTTTAGGGCTCTTGCTCCAAACAGTGTTGCTGACTTACCAGCCCTTTATAGATTATTTTTAAATAGATGGGAAAAGAATAAATATCCTCTTAAAATCCTATCAGACTTTGGAAAATTGAAGAGAGGGCCCAATGAAGCAGTGCAAGATTATATCATTAGATTCAATGAAGCTTACAATGCTGCTCCCCAAAACCTTAGACCTCCTCCGGATTCAGTATTGGTTAAATTTCCTGATGGGTTTGATTCTGACATAGCATATTCACTTACGGAAAGAGCTCCTCAAACTCTAGAAGATATGCAAAGCATAGTTGTTAGTGTTGAAGCTAACCTAATAGAAAAATGAGCTAGAGTTAGAGTTGAAAGAAAGATGCCTATAAACGAAGAGCCTTCGGCTTTTGAAAGAAATCTAGATGCAATTGTTAAAGGGATGGAAAGACTGTGAGAAAGAGTAGAGACAATCGAAAGGAAGTCTTCTGGCGATGGTCAAAATGCTGTTAGAAACCCAAACTTTAGAAGAAATCAAAGCCAAAATACTAGAAAAAATGTTCCTGACCAAAACATCAGGCCACCATTCCAGGAAAATTTCGTTGAAGGTTCATCTTCTGAGGAACCAACCGAGGATGTTGATATAAATAAGTTGACTGAAAACAAGAATGAACCAGAAGTTTTCCTATCTCAAGATGATCAATAAAATCACATTCTTGAAACATTTCAAACTCATTCAGTAGAAACTTTCGATTTTAAGGAAGGATATGACTCAGAAATTTATGAAGTTCATAAAAAATAAAATTTGAGAAGCAGATGGATTGACGTGCCAGAAAATAGCAAACAGAAAGCTGTAAAACAAAACATCAAAGGTAAAACTAACACTTCTCCTTTACAAATTCTTTCTAGAGCAAGTCCTAACCCCGCTAGCCCAATAATTGAAGATGTGTCTGATAATCAACTGAATAATAGAAAAATTTCCAATACTTTTCCTTCTAGAGGAAACGACAGAAGTTAATTCAGAAACAACTTCAACTCATAATCCCACTCCTAAAAAAGAGAAAAACACTGAAGACATAAAAAATAGAGAAAATCTAGCAGTTCAAAATACTAGAGCTCAAACAGAAAAATCTTTCAATCTAGAAAATGAAATAGGAAAATTAAAGATAGCTATTCCATTGGAAAAATTAGCTAAACATGATGTCTATAGAAGCCAAATAAGAAGATCCCTTAACATTACTGGAATAGATGATTCTGTAAATGTTTTTGATGATCAACCCAAATTAGTTTTTGGCCCTGAAGTAAATGGAAAACCAAAAAGTGGAGGAACTCCTCCCTTTTATGTGAGTTTGAATGTACATGACAAAATACTTCATAATGCCATGCTTGATTCCGAAGCGTCTCACAATTTAATGCCCAAGGCTATGATGGAAAGATTAAACCTAGACATTACCAGACCATATAAAGATATCTTTTCTTTTGATTCAAGTAAGGTAAGATGTGTAGGTTTGATTAAATATTTGTGTGTTACTTTGGTGCAATACCCTGCGAAATCTATTCTGATGAATATAGTAGTGGCAGATATTCCTCCCAAATATGGTATGTTGTTGTCAAGATCCTAGGGTGCCAAACTCGGACGATCTCTTCAATTTGATATGTCATATGCTACTATTTCAGTATTCGGTCAACCTAAAAGACTATACAGAGAAACTTTGATGAAATATTTAGTCAGTAGTTAGGAGAAGCCTGAAAACTTCCCTGTCTACCTAGTACATTCTGATATGGACTCATTCATCCTTTATAATGCTGAGTTTGACCTTCCTACTGAATTAGAAGCACCAGATACAGAAAATGCAAATAAATCTACTAATCAAATCAAATAAATTTCTGAAAACAAAGAAACATCAGATATTCAAGAAATACCAGAAAAAACTAAAAAAACAGATCTCCCTGTTAAGAAAGTTGTTAAAAGAGTCGATGAAGATTACGAACATGAAATTCTTTGGCATTTAGAATTTGATGGTTTAGTAAACAAGTTAGGAGCAGGAGCTGGAATTTGGATACACAACATTGAAAATGATCATGCTGAAGGCCATGCTTATAGATTGAACCTTAGATGCACTAATAATATGGAAAAATATGAGGCTCTTCTGCTAGGGCTTAAACATGTCAAGAAATTAGGAGCAATTAGAGTATCAATCATAGGAGACTCTGAATTAATTATTCAACAGATAATTCGTGAATGTTCAACAAAAGACCCCATATTAAGAGAATACAGAGGAACATTTGTGGAAATTCTTAATACTTTTCTACAGGCTCAGCTTGCCAAAATTCCTAGAAAACAAAATTTGCATGCTCATAGTCTTGCAATGTTCGCTAGCACTTGTAAATTACCTTTTGGACCTAATCATCAATTCACAGCTGAGATTAGACATAGACCTACTATACCGGATAATCTTATAAATTGGCAAGTGTTTGTAAATAATAATCAGATAAATAATTTTTTTACCTTAGAAAATGAATTCTCTAATAGTAGTATAGATGAAGACGCAACAATTAATGAATCTGATCAAATAGATGAACAAGAAACATAAAATTCAGAAGAGATTGAAATTCACCGAAAAAGATATGCAGGATCTGAAACAAATGGAAGTCGATGAGATTATAGAAGATGAATCTGAAATTATTAATCAGAAAGATAATCATTTTGCTAAAGGATTAACTCCTTTGGAAGATCTTTTTGAATCTAATGAAATTCCATTGAAACCCAAAATGGAACCGTTAAAAGCTGATATTGAAGAATACAATTTGGGAACTGAAGGAAATCCGAAGATGGTTAAACTATCTAAATCTCTGCCAGTGGATCAAAAATTTAAATATGTTGAACTTTTACAAGAATTCCGGGATTTTTTTTCCTGGAGTTATGAAGATCTGAAATCATATGATACATCAATAATTCAACATACTATACCTTTGAAACAAGATCAAAAACCATTTAAATAGAAACTAAGAAGGATCAACACTGTATTGCTACCTTCAATTGAGAAAGAAATTAAAATAATGTATGAAGCAGGAATAATTGTTCCTATTAGGTTTTCTGAATGGGTTTCTAATTTGGTACCAACAAGAAAGAAGACTGGAGAGATTAGACTATGTGTTGATTTGAGAAATTTAAACAGAGTTTCTTTAAAAGATAACTATCCTTTGCCTAAAATGGACCATATCCTACAAAGGGTAGTAGCTTCTTCCAGGATTTCTCTCCTGGATGGATTCTCAGGATACAACCAGATTCTAGTTCATCCCGATGATCAAGACAAAACAACTTTTACAACACCATGGGGTACATTCAAATACGTTAAGATGCCTTTTGGACTCAAAAATGCAGGAGCGACCTTCCAAAGAGCAATGGACACTGTCTTTGCCAAAGAAATTCATGATTTTCTGGTTATATATTTGGATGATTTAACTGTTTTTTCCAAGACATATCAACAACATTTGGGCATCTTAGACAGGTGTTTATAAAATGCAGAAAGTATGGTATTTCTTTAAATCCGAAAAAATAATTGTTTGGTCTTGAAGAAGGTAAACTCCTAGGTCATATCATTTCAAAAGATGGCATCAGAATTGATCCTGAAAGAATACAAGCCATATTGTAGATACCTCATCCCAGGAATATTAAGGAACTTCAAGCTTTCATAGGAAATATCAATTTTTCGAGAAGATTCATTTCTAGTTTAGCTGAATTACTTAGAATACTTACTAACATTTTAAGAAAGGATTCAAGTATTAAGTGGATATTAGAAGCCAAGAAATCATTTGAAGAAATCAAAATGGCTTTGACCAGAACACCAGTTCTTACCAGTCCAAAATTTGATAGAGATTTCATAATTTTTTCATTTTCTTTTGAACATATAGTTGCAGTTGTTTTATTACAAAAGGATGATCAAGGATGTGAAAAAACTATAGCCTTTTTTAGTAAAGCACCTAGAGATGCATCATTAAAATACAACATCATGGAGAAACAAGCTTTTTCACTTGTGAAAGCAATTAAATATTTCAGAATTTATATATTGTATTCTCATGTGATAGCTTATGTACCTAATGCTGTCGTTAAAGACATCTTAACTCAAGATGTAATTGAAGGCAAAAGAGGTAAATGGATAGCTACCATATTAGAATATGATATTGAAATAAGACCTACAAAACTCATAAAAGGACAAGGTTTGGCTCAACTCATGACTAAAACAAATTGCCAAGCCTTGAATATTAATGAAGTGGATGACGAACAGGAGATGGCGACCCCACAAACCAGTCAAGCCTTTTTAGACTCACCTTGGTATGCTGATATCATTTATGTTTTGTTAAACCTGCAAACTCCTCCAGGGTTATCCAAAATCAAACAAAGGTTTTTGAAAATGACATATTTAAAGTATTGTATTTTAGATAATGTTCTCTTTTCGAAGAATCATGATGGAAATCTATTAAATTTTTTATTAGAAGATGAAGCTGACAAGGTTCTCAATGAATTCCATGCAGGAAATTGTGGTGGACACCTCTACTAGAAGTCAACTACAGATAAGATCTTAAGGGATGGTTTTTATTGGCCAACCTTGTTTTCAGATGTAAAGAAATTTGTAACTATTTGTCATAAGTGTCAGATCTTTGAAGGCAAGAGAAAATTATTACCTTTACCATTGAAACCAATTTCCACCGAGAAGCCATTTCAACAATGGGGCCTGGATTTTATTGAAGAAATCCATCCTCCTTCTTCTAGACAACACAGATGGATCCTCACTGTCACAGATTACTTTACTAAATGGATTGAAGCAATCCCATCCAGACAAGCCAATGATTTTGTAATCATAGGATTCTTAGAAACCAATATACTATCAAGATTTGGCTGTCGTAAAAAAATTATAACTGATAATGCTGTTGCCTTTAAATAAAAAAAGATGATAAGTTTCTGCAATAAGTATCATATCACTTTAGGCCATTCCACAACTTATTATCCTCAGGGTAATGGACTGGCTAAATCTTCCAATAAAATGCTCATTAATATCATTAAAAAATTATTGGAAGAAAATAACAAGAATTGGCATAAGAAACTTACCAATGCATTGTGGATAGACAGACTTACTACCAAAAAATCAATTGGGACCAGTCCATATGAATTAGTTTATGGTATCGAGGCTATATTTCCATCATCTTTAGGAGTTCCTGTAATTAAGTTACTTCAGGAGTCTCAAGTAGAACCAAATGATATTCAGAGAAGAATAAATAAAAAAATTCACTTTCAGTAGACCAGAGAAGAAGTGTATCAACGATCCCAAGTTTTACAGGAAAAATTAAAGAAGATGTTTGACAAAAGGACCAAAACAGAAGATTTTCAACTGGAAGACAAAGTTTTAAGATGGGATTCTAGAAGGGAAGATAAAGGGAAACATTGGAAATTTTATTTCTTATGGGAAGTACCTTACATCATTCATGCCTTACAGGGAAATAACACATATTTTTTGAAGAATTTGGATGGTTCAGAAGCTGAGGAAGGGCTAGTCAATGGTTGAATGTTAAAACACTACTTTGATCCTATTTACTAGGATGTTCTGATTCTTTAACATATACATAATATATCCTTTGTAATGCATCAGTTTGGAGTGGATAGTGACCTACTGGAGTTGAAGCCCGAAGGGAAGGCCCTAAGCTTCAGAAAATTTCATGGTTCAGTCAAAATCATTCTGAGGGTATCTGATCTATTGTTCTTGACCTTTCACAAGGAAAAGCCATCCCCAAGTGGAGCCAGTGTTAGAATCCTATACCAATAGGTGTCATATTTCATGATTGACTTGATGGGCTACGTAATATTTTCATACCTTTTTGTTACAAAGGTTTTCCATATTATTTAAAAAATCAAAAAATTTAAAAATGTAAAGAGGGTATACCCTAAAAGAAAAATCAAAGGGTGAAAAGAATAAAATGGTCAAAAAAGTGAAAGAAATGAACCCCAAAAGAAAATAGACCAGGAAAGTGTGCAAGTCTAAATGCCACTACTATTTCATTTTCTATAATAAGCTATTGTGTGCAGCTTGTCAAACTTTTGCCACAATTTATGAAGAGTCAAACTATTTAAACTTGACTCATTCATTTTTTAATTTCATGTTGTAGAATAGAGAATAAATATCTGGCCAAACAGTTTAATCTTGGCAGATAAGTAGATAGCTAGAGTTAATAAAAGGTGCTCAACAGTTTAATCTGAGCCCTTGGATGTAATAAGGTTAGAACTAGATATATTTCCATATGTAAAAGAAAAAGTGTGATAAGGGTTTGCCAATCTAAGTGCACCCTAATAAAGAAGAAAAAATGGTAGAGTAAAGTAGGTACGGTAGGTAGATGTTGTTGCAGAATTACATGTGATGAATGATTGTTATAACTGTATTCAATTTTACTTTCATCACAAGTGCAAAGGCAGACACTCCACTGGGAGAATTTCAAAGCAAGGCAAAGTCAAATTATTAACTTCCCTTTGATTTTTCCCTAAAATTTCACTAATTTCTCTTAAGTACTAAGGTGTTTGAAGATTAAAGGGGCTTAAGGCATTTCCTTGACTTTTGGAGGGACCGGACCCTCGGCCCAATAATTAGAAAAAACCTAAGTACTTAAAATCATTCATCATCACACTCATTTACTTCAAAAAAATCTTTCCTAAGTAAAATCCCATTTTACTTAGGAAAATCATGAGATATTTCATAATAAACCCTCAAAATCACATTTTATCCTAAGTTTAAGTGATGAAGTGATTGTAATGTAATTTTCTTCTAAAAACATCATTTTCTTAGTTATATTAATGTATTTTTAAGTTTACCTTGTCCCCTTGTCATATTAACATTGATTTTATTTATTAACTCCTTATAGAAATGACCTTCTCCTATTATATATAATTCCTTTTATATAATATCCCAAAAACACATGTATTATGATTTTAACCAAAGTATTTATTCCTCACTCGTTCAAATAATATACTTTGTTGAGGACTATTGCATACCAGTAATCCAGAGTTCATCCGCCTCAACCAGTACCTGTCCAAATTACTGTACATTCCCAAAAATATGTATTTACCCTAATTTCCACTGAACTCCGTTAGAATATTGGTTTTTTCTTAAATAACTATATACAGAAAACTCAAACGGGATTCTAAATTGGTCTCCCTGAGTTCCCAAAACCACAATTGAATCCCCAAAACCTGAGATTGTCCCCATTTCTTCAAAAACCCTGCAATTCATTTCTCAATCCACAAGAACCAGAAATGGAAATTCCCTTGGATTTAAATGTCACCCCATTGAACGCGCCTCACAAAGACTTGGATTATTTATCATTAGTCAACAGAGATTTCCGAATTAAAGACCTGGTTTTTAGTGATAGTCCTCTTCGAATTTTTTGTCGTTGCAGAGACAATTATTTGAATGGCTTTGATATGATCAAGTTATGGGAATATAATCTTCCCAGGTACCTCTTATCCTCTGTCCATATTCTCCCTACCATAATCCATTACTGTCATTCAAACTATGATCCCACTCAACGAGCAGTCTTATCTCCAAGTCAAAATGTCCTTTTTCCCATTACTGCTCAGTCTATCAATGAGATGCTACATTTTCGACCTGATCAAGCCCTCACTCCCCTTTCCATGGGATAATTACTTGATAAATCCACCAAACTATCCCATGAAGAATTAAGCCACATCCGTCAAACCTTTATGGGTATGCTTTTTTCACTGAGAAGGGTAGACTTGTTTTGGATATTATATCCTTTATAATGGGCTTTAATACTAGTGAATATGTTGACCATTTAATTCTAGTATTATTGTCTATTTTTACCCCTGGACAGCCTCCTGCTGTGAAGTATGACTTTTCATCCTACATTACAAACAAAATCCATGATCAATTCATGAGATTAGAGAATGAGAAAGTGTTCAAGTATTCTTCCTTCATTTACCATCTCATGCTCTATTACCAGTCAGAAAATTTCCCTTTCTATATCAAAAAGCTTGATGCTGAAGGGAATCCTAGGTCTGTTATCTTTTAGTCAGCCATCACTCATAGTTCTCAAGATTCTCCCTATTCCTATAATGAGTTCATTTATCTTTTTATACACCCTGAAACCACCTTGTTGATAGGAGTTTCTCCTCCAAGGCTCGGCAATGAAATCAAGAAAACTTTGCAGCTCTCAAAACAATACAAAGTTGGTGATTGGTACTTATACCAAAATCACACAGAAGTCAAAATATATGGATGTGAATTATGTCCATTCAAATTGCCAAAATATGTCCCCATGATACTCTTTGCATTAGAGTATTTCAGGGAGATTAACAACTCTGATATAATTCATTTTTGTAATGCAAATAAGAAGGCTCAACTCCAGATCAAAAGTCAATTAGGTCCCTTTATCTGTAACTCTAGGGATGCAGGGGAAGAAGATGAAAAGATATTAGAAGACCGTTTCAGATTACAAAAGAGTTTCTATTGTGTACCTTATGACCCATTCAAATTCATTTGTGATAAAAGAATGAAAAATAAATGAGCACCATACATGCATCAAAGAATCCCAGAGATTGAAAAATATGCTAATACAGATGAATGGATAGAAGGAACATTGATAGAGCAGGATAGTGAGCAGGCCAATGTAGATAATGTTATGAAAGATCTTGAAAAGATGCTTGACCTAGACTCTTTTGCACTGGTACCAAGATCAGAGCTTGGTCCTTCCTCATCTGGAATTTTTCAGCAGAATTTACAAGAAAACATTGCAGTATCATGTAAGGGAAAAGAGAAAGAGGTTGATATTCAAGTTAAATAAACATTCACTATTACAGAACAACCTCAAACTTCCAAGGAACAAGATCAAGTACAGGTTTCTTATGTTCAAACCAATCCAGTAGAAATGTCAATTTTGTAGACTGCATTAAATGTAGAAAAGGGAAAAAAGAGAGATGATGAAGCTGCTACCCCTCTCAGTGGATCTTCACAACAGCCTCAGGCTAAGAGACAAAAATTGAATACTCCTCCAGAAGTAGAATCTATTGATGAAATCCTTGATAGTCAAGGACAAGAACAATTAGGCAGTCAAAAAACAGTTACAGTCAGTGGAGCATCTACTACCTCACAAAGGAAAGAGCTACAAAAGAAATAGAGTGTTGAAATATCTTCTTTCAAAACACTAGTTAAAGATGCGGGAGATATAAAGAAAACATTTATCAATATAAAAGACATGAACGATCCTTTAAGAATCCAGGTTTATAATCAATATTTGAAGATGGCTCCTAAGAATCAAGAAAGATTTATGTCAGCCTATGACATTTAGCAAGGCAAAATGATAATGAGTCACTTCAAACCCAAAGTGCAACAACCTCAAACAGCTGCAGATTATATCAGAACAAATTTTGAAGTCTTAGCAAAGGATATTCATCCTTTAGATCAGATTGGGTTACATAAGAAGACTGGTGAAATGATCTATTCTACTTTAACTGACAAGGCAATGGTAGCTCACAGGTTACAGGATTCTTTGGAGAACACTAGTACACAGTTGCAGCTTGAAAAGGCTTCTTCTCAAGCCAAAGACAACGGGATAAAAACATTGGAGGAAACAATTATTGGATTAGGTCATAATCCAAAGGATGTCAAAGGTATATAAGCTCTAATCAAGAAAAAAGATGATGACATTGCAGCTTTGACTGAAGAAGTAATAAAGAAGAATTCTGAAGAAGAAATGATGGAATTTCTTTTGAGGCTGAATGAGCAATGGACTGAAACAAAAAAAGAGCTTGAGCAAGCATTAAAAGACAAGCAGTCCAATGTTCCAGTATTTACAGCAGAGGTTATCACAGGTAGAACAAGTCAGCCAACAAGTCAGCCAACAGGTCAACCAACAGATCCATCACAGGTAAATACTTCAAATTTGAGTACAGAAGAAATAATAAAGTCAATGAATGACTTGAAACTTTGAGTAACAGAACTTCAGCACACAAAGTTACAGCTTATTATTTTGGAATAGAAATATGATATTTCAAAAATGACTGTTGCTGACAAAACAAGAGAAGTCAAAAATTTGGAAAAATTGGTTAAAGCTTTGGAAAAGTATCTAACATTGGAGAAACCTTTAAGAGAAATAAATGAAATTCTTTGGGATAATATTATCCAGTCAATAAAAGATATCTAGTCTTCAATTCAGATAATATACGAGAAGAATGATTTGGTCAAAGTAGCTCTGGATGAAGTTGAAAATACATGAGAAGAATTAGGAAAAAGGCCCGAAGAACCCAATCAGCTCATACAATTTTTAAACACCCAAACCAGACAACAACTTGCAGATATGGGTATTCAGGATAGAAATGGAACAATCTTAGAGATAAAAAGAGTTTTTACTAAAAGAACTCTTATGCAAAATTTAGAACGAAGGTGCTTTGACATGCAAGGAAAAATCATTACTTTCACGGAAAGGTTTGATGTTTTATTGAATAAAGGGTTGCCCAGCCCTATGGTTTTAGAAGATAAAATAATGAACCTAGAAATTTATGTTGAGAAATTGGACAAACATGCTCACAATCAAGCCAGTTCTTCAACCATGTCATCAGAAGCAACATTACCTACAAGAAGGAATCTTCATGACAAATTAGAAAATATGTTTTATCTTGAAAATGAAGTAAAACATTTGTTTCCAAATCAGCCTAATTTCTTCAGATATACCGAAGCTGATGAAAAATTAAGGAAACTTCAACGGACCAGAATAGCAGAAGATAAATGGTGGGAAGATCTATTGGAACTTTTGTAAAATTTATCCTTATATATGAAATTTTTCCTATTTACTACAATATAAAGGATAAAGGGATAAACAAAGGTCAAAGAGTATCGGTTCAGTTAAAAGTGTATCAGTAAGAACAAAGAGTATCAGTGAAGCAAGGCAGTTAGAAAAAAATTACTGAAGAGGACAAGGATGAGCCAAAATATAGGTCCTGCCTCCAGCACATTCTCAAAAGGAGGAAACAGCACAACATCAGTTTCTTTTTGTCTTATCTACGAGACCATTTGTCTCTATTTTTATTGTAACTTATTTGTGAGTCATCTTAGCTTATATCTCGTTTTGTTAAGAGATATTTTGTATGATTTTTTGTATAAATAAGCCCTTAATTGGATTATTGAGGGTGGATTCTTATACTTTGATGTAACATTGAATATTTTGGAATAAAGAGCTTTGGAGAAATTTTTCGTGGCAAAACTGGACAAGGAATTGAGGTAGAAGACTTTTCTCAGGATTCATGTGTCAAATGAAGGATCAATAAGTCATCTCTATCTCATGTTTTGAAGTTTCATAATTGTTTACAATATCATCTGTATTTCATTATCTTAATATTTAACGAAAAGGATTAAATTAGAAAGTACTTAGGTGTAATCTGATTTCAGTCGTTATTGTTTCAAATGTTTTCTTCTAAACTGGTTTAAACAATGACTTCTTAATTGCTCCTGTTTTTCTAGTTCATGCATCTTTGGTTATTTAGTAAAGAATACTTAACTGCTCTTTATTGATAATATATCTATTTCTCTTCTCTTGGATGTGTTGAAAGATTCTTTATTACCTTTCATCCGTTTGAATTGCATTCCATTCACTTTAGATCTATAGTTGTTTCTATTTTGATTATCTTGCCCTGATAAACCATCTTTTGTTAAAAAACTTAAGCCAGTGCAGCCAATTCTTTGACTCCATTAGCCCAATGGACTGAAACTATTTGATCTTAATCTCAGCTAAATAATTCTATCAACCTAAATTCAAAAAAAACCTCCAGACTTTATAACTAGCCTAATGCCTTGCAAAACAAAGCTAAATTTTACAGACATAGCCCTCTCTGGGTACAGAGTGGCTAGATTTTGTACCTGAAAGATTGGTTTGTGGTTACCTCGGACCGCTTTCCTCTTCAAACAACTTCAAGGAAAATCTGAGTGATAACAACTTGCACACTGTTAAATTCTCTTTTCACAAATACAAAACCAATAGCTATACTTCTAGCTAACCTTGGTAAGTGGTGACATAAACTTGGGCTAAAAAGAACTAAATTGTGCTTTGATAAAAACTTGATATGAATATGGACAAACTAGTTTTGTTGTGCTAGATTCCTCATTAGTATAGAGCAAAGGTGTGCTTAAGGATTGTCTCAAATAGAAATTTATGAGAGGGTTTATGTGTAAATTTGTGTTTCTTTTATGAGAAATTAATGAGGTAAATTACCTTTAAAAACACATAACAATAGGTAGATTTTGGAGAATACAATATAGAAACACATTACACAGAGCTGATAAAGAATTTGACCCCTAGTAGGCTACATCTCCTTGGACATGCTTCAATATATTGACCCTCTTTGTATTAATGGTAATTATCTAATTACATTCACCTAAATTTCTCCAATGGATTTCCAACCTACTCCAATAGATTTTGAACAACCAAAAACCCCTAAGTAACCTATTCAGGCTCTGCAAATAGTTTTAAGATGAAGCAGACATGAACTCCTTTCCTAGTGGCCTTAGGCATCTTTAATATTGAAACGGGAAAAATCACATCCAAAAGTGCTCCTCTGCCTCTAAAACCTACAGCAAAATGCTCAGTGCATCCAAATCTGCTACGATAGACTCTTTTGGAGCCTAATTTGGTTGAACTTTGCTCATGTTATGGCTTCTTCAGTTTGTCCTTCGAGAATTCCTCCAAAACTTGCGCAACTCTAGCTAATTCCACCAAATATGGAGTTTCCACCAAAATTGGCGGGCTCGTCCAACTTAATCCACATGGATAAGGGTGACTAACTAGTGGATAAGTGCAGTTTAACTGAGGTTTAGGTGCATTAAGAGAGTTTAAAAAAATCTGAATTAAGATACAAAATAATGCATTTAAACCTTGATAATGGGTTAGTTAACTTACTTTAATGTTAAACCTCGCTCTTTATGCTTAGGCCTCATCCTAGTCACGGGTGTGCGGTCCTATGGTAACTGGCTGGCCCCATCGGGCTGGGCTCGCTTACCACCATCGAAATATTTTTTTTTAAAATAGAATAATAAAAACTCTGCTATATATTAAGACTCAATGCAGTAGTCTAATGGTATGTTGTAGAGTTTATGTGGGGGAGGTCATGGGATCGAGCCCGACCTCCACCAGGCCACCATATAATTTTTTTTCACATGACATAATATTATTTTGACCATAAAATAGCTAAACTTCAGCCTTTAGGAGGGGCACATGGTGGCCTCCGAGCTGGTCACGTGTCAACATCCCATTATCTCATTCATAACCAACCAAAAACTTCCATGTAGCGCAAAAATTTTGGCCAAACATAATTCGAAATGTGTCAGCACAGCACTTTCCAGAGGAAAACCAGAAATTTGATGCCTATGATCATGTTTGACCTTCTCTTTTTTAAATTCTTCTATTTGGAAAAGAAAACAATAGACTCTAACTTTAACATACAAAGTCAATTTTTGATGTAACAAAGTGCATCGAAATCTCGAAGGCGAGACCTATCCAGTTGTTCAAGTTCCACTCCATTCTGAAAAATTGGATGTTTTAGCAATTTTTTTCTAAAATTCAGTTTTCGATCACTCATAAGTCACATTGGTCTTAGTAGAGGTTAATCATCATCATCATAATCATAATGTTAAGTTACACTTACTCAATGAAAACATTGATATGTTTATTAAAGTGATGTATATTTATTTAAGTCATAAATGTGACAAAGATGGTTAAATGATATATATTTATTAATGTCATGTATATTAATTGAAGTCATAAATATGATTAAATTTAATAATGTAAAAAAGAAATATTAAATTTGCATGAAAATACTTATAAATTTTGAAATGAAAACATTTATATTTTATTGCAAAAAAATAATGGAATGTGATATATTTATTAAAATCATAAATGCTTTAAATGTGAGAAAATAGTTGAATGTGTTAAATTGATTAAACGTGATAAAGTTAAAAAACTATTTAATTTGGATGAAAACATTTATATAATTGCAAGTAAAAAGAAAAAATCATGAAATATAAATAATTTATATACATAAATGAAATGTAAATTATTTATACACATGAATAAAATTTGAATGAAAATATTTACATAATTTAGAATAGAAATAAAAACAATGCAATTAAATGTAAATTAATTATATACATAGATGAATAAAATTGGATATTAAAATGTAAAAGTAGAATATAAAAGTGATAAATCTAATGTAAAATAAAAACCTTGATATTAACATTGAATGGATGTAATAAATGATTATATAAAATAGTAACAATTATATATGTATTATGAGATAAAAACATTCGTATTAAAATGCTCAAATAATTAAAAGAAATTGTGAAGACAAATATTTACATATAAGAATAAAATGATTTATAAAATCTGAAATTAAAATTGTAATATCTCTTCTATAAGTTAGCCAAAAAAAAAATCTTGTAAAATGAGGGATGTTGAATAATTAAATATTATTAATTATTGTATTAATATTATATCAAGAATGTTGTTGTAATTCTTAATAATAAGAATATTACAAGAATTAATTGTTAATTTTTTTATTTAGAAGAATTTATATTCTTTTACATAAATAAATTACATTTCGAGGTTGGTGTGTTTTAGGATTTTCAGACATAATGAGTAATATTTTTAGAAACATTACGGGTAAGAAATATTTTTACCATCAGAAAAAAAGAAACCTACCTTGTAAAATCATGAGTGATTTATAGATGAATTATGGACTGATTTTAAAATTTATGAAAAATTGCATTTATGGAGTGATTTATGGAATGCATTTAAGATTTATAAAAGCTCTTACATTTTCTTCATTCTATTTATTGTAACGCTATAGGAAAATTAGGGGAGCTAATGATAGAATACATGGAGAATGCATCCAAGAGAAAGGAAGAAGGGATTCCAAGCATGTATCAAAAGATAAGTAAATATGTTCTGTGAAAATTATTTTGTTTGCATACGGGGCATGATGAAATAAGAATTGAACTAACTTGCTTGGAAAATCTCATATAATAAAGAATCAAGATTATTTCTTGAGAAAACCTCTATGGAATTTCTTGCAAGGAGGAATAAGTGTTTTGTTCATTGAATTCTTAACATATTTCATGTGCTTTGAAATCTTAAAAGTTTTTCATGGATAAATAATTCTGTGAATTGCATGAGCTATTGGAAAATATGGTTGAGATATGCCTTTGTATCTCCCAAACCATGATAAATTTGTATGAACTGAAAGAGGGTTTTGTAAATGAGCCCATTCCAGCGGAAAACCTATTTCGTATTTGAAAAATTAGTTTGTCTCGAAAACCATGTCCAAAATTTATGACAAGAGCAGGAAATTAATTCATATCTAAATCTGGAAGAATGGGATGCAGAGATTCATTTGAATCTTCCAAATCGTAAGACCTGTCAAAAAACTGAGAGACATTTTGTTTAATGAAACAATTCCAAACAAAAAATTCTTTTGGTTTTAGAAAAACCATTTCCATATATTCTGAAACTGTTTTCAAAGTTGATGACAAAAACAGGGAATTATTTAATATTTAAATGTAGCGAAATGACCTGAAATGATTCATTAAAATCTTCCAAACAATGACACCTATATAAAAACAGAGATAGGTTTTCTTTAATGAACCAATTCTAAAAAATAGCTCTTTTGGTTTTTAAAAAATAATTTCCAGATGTTCGGAGACTGCGTCCAAATTTCATGACTAAAAGAGGAAAAGCATAGTGCTTCCATTTGATATTTCTGATTGATAATAATAGTTATTTACGTACATAAAGAGATAAATATTATGTTAGTATTCATAAACAAATTATTCGCATGCAAAAAAATAGAAAAATTATACTGATAATTCTTGGAAATAAATAAAGTTATTTTATCTAAAAGATTACTAATGAATTTCTTAGTAGGCATATGCATTAAATTTTTAAAGGGAAATACACATTAAATTGTTAAAGAGAAATATGGGTCTCTTGAAGAGAATATCCACTTCGGTGCACAAGAATAATATCTAGTATTTTTTATCTACTTGAATTGAATATGTGATTTTACATGCATGGGTAGCTTGAGTCATGTAAAAAGAGATAAATAAATTTTTTAGAAAGAGTTCACATAAAATATTTGCATAAAAGACAATTGGTCGCATTATTTTAGAAGGATTTTCTATTCATGTTATTTCTTAAGGAAATATTACAAATCTGTTAGATGTCATAAATGGTAAGAAAATGTGGTGTATTGCATGCAGAAGAGAAAGTGAGTTAGCTAACATTTGGAAAAAGAATAAGTAGTGTCTTAACTTCATTGGAAATTATATATATGTGCAAGGAATCAATTATTATGTTAGAAATCTTAAAAAATAATAAAAGTGAAAAACATGTCCTTGCATGCATTATTGAATTAGATTCTTGGAGAGGAAAAATAGTAATAGCATGGTTTATTATGTTAATATTATTTAGAGAAACGTATACAGTTGTATACATGGAAAAGTATAGTTTTTGAATTAGATTTCTAGAGAAAAGGAAGGTGCAATCACATGATATTGATTGTGTTTGCCTTCTTTTGGGAAAACTAATTTTCATTTTCACACCTAAAGGAATTAACTCTAGAATTATTTTTCTTTTAGGGCAAGATTATTTATAGTTATTGGGCTAGATATTTTGGTAAGATGAAAATGTTCCTCTATGTGTAAGAATAAAAATTATGCTTTTGATCCACTAGAAAAGAAATGTGTTTGTTTTTCCATACAATATTTAGTTAGTTCCCATTGGAAAAGAAAACATAATAGTAGGCAGAAAGAAAAGTGTTCCTTGGGATAGTTATTTTGAAATATTGTTATGCATTTTCATTTAGAAGAATATTATCTAGTATGTTAGCTTTACTTTGGAAGGAATATGAACGAGCATGCAATATTTTGTTAGCCGTGTTGGAAATATGACACTTGATTGTGATTTGTTTGTTACTAATGCATGTGAAGTAATGTGAAATAAGTCATTTCATGATAGTCTCTTTATGTTTTATGCATGCATAAAAATAGTTATTGAAGTGTCGTGAAAAAATATTGATTATTGGTTTCTAATCATGATATGAAGTGTCCTCACGACAAAAATGGAAGGAAATGGTAATGACTTGCGAAAATAATTAGTCATGTTTAACATTGTGGTAGATAAAGATTTTTTGGTCCATACAGGCTTAGGATTCCAATTGTAGGATCACCCACTGTTGGAAACAATCTGACCATAAAGACAGAGATTGAAGATTCATGGGTAAATGGTATGGTGATGATTGTAATTGATTATACCTAGTTATGTTTTGTTTAAGATTATTTTTCTATGTAATATTTTATGGAAATGGTGAAGGGATGGACTCCCTTTAACCACTAAGTTAGCGGTGAACACCCTCATGAGCATTTAATAATAAAATTAAACATTTTTTGGTTTTCACCCTATGGGGTTTCTAGTGTTATAGGTGTCTAATGATATGATTGGTCATTGTTTCATTTTCATGATGTTAATTTATTTCATTATGTGATGTTTATATTATCAAGTAGGTTATTTAATATTTGATTTAAAATGATTGAATTGATTCATAGTTATAGGAGGAAATTTAAGTTAATATGCTACAAACAAGATAGTTAATGGTTCAGTAACTCACTATGCTTTTACTAAATATTCCCTAGGTGATGATGGTTGTTATTCTAATGGTCAATGAGGGAATATAGAAAGTAATTTAGCAAGTTACACATTAGTAAATTTTGAAAAAAGTTCCCAACTCCATGCACTTTCCTATGAGGTTACCAAGGTATGTTACAAATGATATCAAAGAAAATGGTTGCAATACTGGCGCCTTTTGGGAATCATTAAGAAAAAAAGAAGTAGAGGTATTATGGTAGTCAACATCATCTTAGGTGTGATTTTAATTTAACTTGTAGTAGACTAAAGTTAATTGGAGATGCATGATGCATGATTAATGACCATATTAAAGGGTAGAAAGTGATAATGTTTCTTTAAAAGTTGTGCTCGTGACGTTTGAATATAGATCCGGATAAAATACAATAAAAAATTTATTGCACCTATGAACAATCCTCGAAACTCACTAGCTATAGTGTTGATTAAATACCAAGATTTGCATTCATACTATTACAAAAATGATTATTGTGCAGAAGGAAAGAAAAGGAAAAACATGACTAAAGTTATAATGCACTGCTTATAGAGAATGAATGCATGTATGTTTTGTGAGATAAAAAAATAATTTACAAGTTGGGGTTGACCGTGAAGAGGGCAATAGAATGTTGTATAAAAAATAAAATTGAGAGAACCTCTTTGGGTATTAAGAATAAGAAATGAGTCAAGTGGAACTCATACAATGAACTTTAAGTCAATGAAAAACTCATAGTAGCATAATTGTGGTTTTTCTTTCTTCATGTAGAGTTGTAGATGAAATTTTTCATTCCATGTGTTTGAAAAAAGTGGTTAATGAGATCCAAACTTTTGTTGTTTTAAATAGTTCCATCATTAAGAGTTTTGGATGTGATTCATCTTAACATCATGGGGTATTTTTACCTTAAGGTAATGTAACACCCATGTTGATTGCAAGAAAAATTTTTGTTTAGACTTCGATCTATAATCTTGTGGAATTTTCTGATTTGATGCTCTTTTAGGGATTGTTGGTTGTGTTGTTTTGTAGATATTCTAGCATTGATGATATTAGTATGATTCATGCTATTTTTTATAATCTAGTTTTACTATGTCTCTGACAGTTTAAACATATTCATGGAATTTTTTTTCATGTCCACTAACTAGTTGTTAAGATTCATCAATGGTGGTAGATTGCATTCTTGCAAATTGTTTGTAAGAATTCCTCACTAACCGTAGATTTCTTCTTGCAAAATTTTGTTGAAATTCCTCAATGGATGTAGATTGCATGTTTCCAAATATTTAGTTAGAATTCGTCATTGGTTGTATATTTCACACTTGCAAAATATTTGATAAAAGGCCACAGTGGTTGTAGATTGCATGATTGCTAATTGTTTTTGCAAAATTACCCAATAGTTCTTGCTTACATTGCTGCAACCTAATTGTCAAGAAAACAAAAAATTTCATTTTGTGTCCTAGTGTTCAATGGGACTATTATTTCTGTATAATATAGATGGTTGGTAAGGCAAGATCCTAAATAAATTATAATTCTATGGTATGCAAGATATGCTAATTTTTTTTTTTTGAGGTTGCATGATTCTTATTATGTGAAACTTTGGAATGGATACCAAATGTATTACATGTGATTAATTTTTGTCAATCTACTTTGAAGAATTGTGGGACCCATGTTGAGGGTCAAGTATAGATGTGTTAGGTAGCTATAATAATAATGTATCTCCTTAACCTTATTTTTTTTTCTTAGTAATTTGTGCTAATCTATTAATTTTGAGAACATAAAAATAAAAATTTTACAGGCAGGGTCGGTAAGCTATGCTTAACCAATCCCTTCCTTTGTTACACTATTTCTGGTTTGTTGTGGGGGAGGGGGCTGGCCTAGACAAAGCTTGAAAATGAGCATTACATTGTGCATAGTAGCACTGATACATCTAGGAGCTAGAGAGTAGAACAAAGAAGTAAAGCCCTGCGAGAACAGATGACAAAAAAAAAAAAAATTTGAATAGGTACACGTACATTATTCATCCTCATCATCACTGCAATGGGGATTCTCCTCGTTGATGGGATATGAAGAGGCATATGGAGCAACCACTTCCACTACAACTTCCACTTCAGCAGTAGTTCACTTGGGGAGATTTGGAGTCGGTGTCTACTCCTTTAGGGAAGTTCTTCCAAACGTCGTAGAAATCCATAATCAAAATATATGTATCCTCATCACCCTATGAAGGACTGTTCGAGGATGTTGAAATGCTATGCAGAGAGGGGTCTTTGGGAGAGGAGGTGGAACTCCTTGCACCTCGACTTCCCCTTTGCAGAGGCTGCTTGGAGGGATCTGCTCACTACTGAGGGGCAGAATGATGGCTAGTAGGGGTGTTGGATGAGGTGCCTTCAAAATTTGAGGCGGTTATCCTCACTGCAATGGTAATGAACTGGAAGAACCGCTCTCTAGCCATCGCGAATAGTGCACTGCCACATCCTGGGGGCTATTGCGCACATGGGAAGGGAGGCGAGGGTCGCAGATGGTCGGGAGAAGCTGCAAAGGCTAGGGGAAAAGTGCGTCAGATGCACAACGCCTAGAAGAGGGGGACTAGGCAGCTCCACTATGGGACAAAGACTTTGCAACTAATTGAAATGAGTGAGAGTCCATATCAGAAGGAGGAGAGCTAAATGTAACAGGGATCGGATGAGGGAGGAAAGGAGTAAAGGTCAGGAGGATATATAGCATTGAGTATGAATCTTATCAGAGAGGCAATGGATGATCTTCGCACTGTACTATGTGTGGAGCTCAAGCCGATGAGTAGGCGTAGAGGGGTAGCCGTGGGTGCACGACTGGTTAACAATCATGGACATTAATGGTGGTATGGGGGAGGTGATGATCAAGTTCAGGTGGTACAAGGCCTGTATAATCTATGTTATCTCTGGTTCTGCGAGGAGCATGTGAGGAGATCATAATAATTGGATCCGCTGCGGGTGGGGAATTGTGTTGGGGATTCCCACAGTCCATATGAGTTGGGAATTAATGTTCACTCGTATCAAGCATGTCACCTGAATCCAAGGCTCCTTAATTTTATTGTTAGTATATCCCCCTTATTTTTATTATTTTTCCCATGTAGTCCCCATATTGTTATTATTGTGCCCCATAGAAGCCCACTATTGTTATTATTGTGTCGTTACATTGTTATTGTTATGTCACCTAGGATTATATTGTGACCCATTGGACTCCTATATATAGAAATGAGGTTTTTTCATTTGTATCGTCCAATAATTGTTCATTTATCTAATTTAAATGAGGTTTCACCGATGAAGTGGCTAATTTCTAAGGTGTTTATCTCTCCTTTCTTCTATTTTTGGAGCTGGTTTCATAACATTTGATATCAAAGCTTTGGATTTAATGGTTTCACTGCTTCAAATAGATCATCATGGAATTTTGACTATAATTTTTTTCTACGAAGGTTTGGATACAAAAAAATCCCATTTGTGCAGAAATCCTGAGGAATTCATGTAAAAATTTCAGATATTGGTATGCAATATTTTTGGAGATATGATCTATCGAAGTTAGGGTTTTTGTAGGTTCCCGAATTTCATCTAAAGATTTAAGCTTGGGAAAATTGTCATAACTCTTTCTCTAAGCATTAGATTGGAATTATATAATAACTAGCTTTAAGTACACATACTGAAGTTTCCTTTGTATCGATTTTAGAGTTGAAGGTGGCAATATTAACATGTGGCATGTCATACAAGTTCACTCTACTAAACTAGTCAATAACTAGGTCATTGTAGGATATTGAGCATAACTTTTCCTTGAAGAATCAAAATTAGGTTAGAGTTGTGGAATTGGAAATGAAATTCATAGGTATACTAAAGTATCGAAGATAAAATCTCAGCGATCCAAAATTCCAGAGATGCATCAATTTCAATATGGAGCTCCTCCAAATCAAGAAAAAAGTGTGTATTTCTTTCGAATTGCATATTTTTTGTTGGAAAAATTAGTTTGAAGTTATTACAAGGGAATATTGAAGCATATATATCAATATTGAGTTATATAATTCCTCCTAAGAATAATTCCACACACATTAAGCCCTCAAAAACATCTACATTGATGCATGAAGAGGAATAATTGTAGTATGATATATCAAAATTATGGTACCAAGTGAAAACAATTTCGATTATACAAATAGGAATCAAATATGAAGTATATGGTGTAAAAGGAGAAATGGAGGGTTGGACGGTTTGAAGGATCAAATGAAAAACAATATGGATGATATAATGTCGTGTAACTAGCTCCAAAAATAGAAGAAAAAAGATATCAATGCCTTAGAAATAAGCCACTTAGAGGGGGAAACCTCTAGTACATTACAGGAATGAACAATTCTTCGATGATACAATTTACAAAACCTCCTTTATATATATAGGAGTCCATGGGGCCATAATGTAATCCTAGTGGGCCACAATGTAATCGTAGCTGACCTAACAATAATAATTTAAGGGCACAATAATAACAAAGTGGGGGTTACAAGGGTACAATAATAACAATAAGGGGGTTACACTAACAACAATAAGGGACTATACTAGTAATATAGGGACCTAAAATGCTCCTCTCCTTCAAAAAAGTGTTGTCCTCAATGCTTGAGTAGCTCTGGGTGTTTCTGTATAAAATTCTCATCCCCCCATGTAGAATGTTTAGTGGGTAAGTTCTTCCACTTGAAGAGATACTCTGAAATTGATCGATTTCGTAGCTGTCGAGTTCTTTTTTCCATGACCGCTTCAGGTTCCAATATGATTTTTCCTTCCTCATAAAGTTTTGGCAGTATTGTTTGAATTGGAAGATTTTCACCTATAACCTTCTTTAAGCACAAAACATGGAAAATTGGATGCACTCGCGAAGAAGTAGGAAGCTCCAATTTGTATGCCATAGTACCAATCTTTTGCAACACCTTGTAAGGACCATAGTACTTTGGGGATAATTTATTATCCTTCTTAGCTTGCTTCAGGGAAATTTGTTTGTATGGTTGTAGCCATAAAAATACCCAATCTCCTTCATCAAAACTTCTCTCGCTGCGATGTTGATCTGCCTGTTGTTTCATTCTATTTTGTGCCAAATTCAAGTTATCCTTTAAGAGTTGGAGAACTTCTTGTTGATGCTCAATGTGATCTTCCACTGCTTGAACCTTCGAATTTTCCCTTAAAGATGATGTGATGGATAGTGGATGATATCCATAAAGTGCCATAAATGGGTTCATTTTTGCTGCAGTATGGCAGGAAGTGTTATACCACCATTTAGTGAGAGGTAACCACTTGACCCATTGTGTTTGTTTATCATATACAAAACAACGAAGATATCCTTCCAAAAATTTATTTACTATCTCAATTTGACCATCAGATTGAGGATGATAAGATGAGCTATGAGCTAATTGAGTACCCAAACAAGAAAATAACTTCGTCCAAAAATTTCCAGTAAAAATGGGATCTCCGTCGCTCACAATAACCCTTGGGCTTCCATGTAGCTTTTGAATTCTATCCATAAATGTAGTAGCAACTGTACTTGCTTTAAATGGATGAGATAATGCACAAAAGTGTGCATACTTGGTAAGTCTATCAACTACCACCATGATGACATTCTTTCCTTCAGACTTAGGTAAACCTGTGATAAAATCCATTGAAATCTCCTCCCCACGCTGACTTGGAATGGATAAAGGTTGTAGAAGTCCCGGGGTCTTAATTGTCTCCACTTTATTCTGCTGGCAAACCAAACATTCCGCCACAAACTTTTGAATATCAGATTTAAGGCCATCCCAAAAAAATTCTTTCTTCACCCTGTGGTAAGTTTTTTAAAAATCCTGAGTGTCCTCCTAAAGGAGAAGTGTGCAATTCCAGAAGAATCTTTTGTTTTAGTTGGGAATTCTTACAAAGATATAAACGATATTTGTACCATAAGGAATCATTTTTCCAACTAAATGTATCAGATGTACTAGGATCTTGCTGCAACTTTTGAATGAGTGTCCATACATCTTTGTCCTTCTTCGATTCATCTCTTGCTTCGGTTATCCAATCTGGTTGGATAATAGAAATGGCACAAAGCAATGCTTCCACCTCTTCATTCTTTCTTGAGAGTGCATCTACAACCACATTAAGCTTTCCTTTTTTGTAGATTATTTCAAAGTCATAACCCAACATCTTTGTGACCCATTTTTGCTGCTCTTCTGACGATAGTCTTTGTTCCAAAAAGTGTTTAAGTCTATCATGATCATTTTTTACCTTGAAGTGTCTTCCCATTAGGTAAGTTCGCCATTTCTTTAGTGCATGCAGTATTGCTAACATTTCCTTCTCATAAATAGGTTTCTGTAAATACTTTCCTTTGATTGGACGACTTTCAAAAGTAATGGGTCTTCCCTCGTGCATTAGAACATCACCAATTCCATTTCCTGAGGCATCACATTCCACAATAAAGGTTTTTGTCAAGTCTGGCATAGCTAAGACTGGTGCTTGACAAATTGCCTCTTTAAGATGTTCAAAGGCCTTAGTTGCTTCAGGAGTCCATGAAAATGCGTCTTTCTTTAATAATGTTGTCAGAGGTGCTACTATTCTCACATAATTCTTAACAAACTTGCGATAATACCCTGTTAACCTGAGAAATCCTCGCAACTGCTTTATGGTTGTGGGGAATTTCCATTCCTTAAAGGCTTTAATTTTGTTAGGGTCTACCTTAACACCCTCATGAGATACAATATGACCCAGATATTCCACCTTTTTTACTCCAAAGAAACATTTGTATGTTTTTGCATATAATTATTTCTCCTGCAATATTTTGAGCACCTGGTCAACATGTTCAACATGATTCTTCCAAGACCTTTTGTAGATTAGTATATCATCAAAAAATACTAACACAAATTTTCTAAGGAAGGGTCTGAAAATGGAATTCATCAACCCTTGAAATGTAGAGGGTGCATTGGTAAGGCCAAAAGGCATGACAAAAAATTTATAATGACCCTCATGAGTTCGAAATGCTGTTTTTGGAATATCTTCAGTCTTCATTCTAATTTGATGATATCCTGAATGAAGATCCAACTTGGTTAAATAAATTTCTCCATGTAATTCATCCAATAATTCATCAATCATAGGAATGAGAAATTTATCTCTAATGGTGAGCTTATTTAGCTCCCTAGAATCCAGACACATTCACCACAATCCATCCTTCTTGTGTACCAATAATACAGGAGCAGAGAAAGAACTTTGACTAGGTTGAATTATAATGGCATCTAACATTTCTGCAATCATACGTTCAATTTTTCTCTTTTGGACAGAAGGATATCTATAAGGCCTGATGTTTGGAGGAAAACTTCCTAGAACCAGATGAATAGAATGATAATGATCATGAATAGGTGGGAGTCCTTTGGGAGTTTCAAACACCTTGGAATGATTGTCCAAGACTTGTTGGAGATCTGCGGAAATAGAGGATTTTGATGTTGGAACTTCTAGTGAGCATAATTGTGAAATCACGCCTCATTGTTGTTTCTTTAGAAGCTTTGTCATGACATTAGAGCTTATTATCTTTCCTAGCTTCTTGGAAATACCCCGTAATTTTACATCCTTTCATTCTGAAAAAAAATTCAAGAAAAGTTCTTGAAAATTAAAAGCTACCCTCCCCAAAGATTGTAACAATTGTACTCCTAGTAGAACATCAGCACATCCCATAGGAATGGAAAGCATTGGACTAGTCAATACATATTCCCCCATGGTTAGCTTGATATTATGGCATTTTCCAGAGCAATTATAGTTCCTCCATTTGCAACCATCACTTGACATTTTGGTGCTGGATATAGGAAACAATTTAATTCCCTGGCTACCTTACAATGAATAAAATTATGGGTGCTACCTGAATAAATCAACACTATTACCTTTTTCTTCTTGATATTTCCTTGTATCTTGAGAATTTGAGGAGTGGTGATTCCTGCCAATGCATTACACGATATGGTCGGATTCATTTCTTCCTCTTCTAGGGCTGGTTCCTGGTGTATGTCCTCTTCTTGTTCATTTCCTTCTTCCTCTTCACAATATATGTAAAATAATTTCTTCTCAGCACACTTATGACCTTTAGTGTATTTTCTATCACAACTGTCGCAAAGCCCTTTTTCTCTTTTTTCTTCCAATTTTTGTGGTGTCAACCTTGTAGGTTGTGGAAATCTAGGTGTAGCAACACTTCTTTATAGAATTGAGTGGTAGGCTTCTTTGTCGCCATAATTTTTCATTCAACTTTTCTTGGCAACCTGAATTCCTTCTCCAATGAATCAGGTTCCAAAACGCAAACTTCATTTTGGATGTTATCATTTAAAGTGCTTATGAAGAGGTCAATCCCGTGTTCCTCATGAATACCAGTTACCCTTATATTCAATTTTTGGAAGTCCTTAATGTGATGCCCCACTAAACCCTTTTGTTTGAGATTTCTCAATTGGATAAAGAAGGTGTTGCTCTTTGTATCCTCATAATGTGCTATCATTTCCTCCGTACAAATTGACCAAGTGACAATTTTTTTACGGGAGAAAAGCCATCAATACCATACAAATGTATTTTGTTCTAAATGTAAAGTTACAATGCGTACCTTTTGTGTGTTTTGCACGTTATGGAGATCAAAATATTGCTCCATCTGTAGTATCCATGTTACCGGATCTTTTACATCAAACTTCCTCATCCCCATTTTTGGAATATGGTGGTTTTTTCCGGCACAATTAGAATTTATGAAATCATCATTAACATTTATTTTGTTCTCATCATGAGGTTCTTCTAATATCTTTTCACCATTAGGAAACATTTCTTGTATCAACTTTTTCAAACCTTCGATGTCTGCTTTTAGATCATTCTTCATGTTTTCCATGTTGTCTTTCATGTCTTCTTCCATGCCATCCATCTTAGCTTCCACGCATTTTTTCAAACCGTCCATATTCGCTTCTATATCTTTCTTCAAAACTTCCATTTCATTTTTTGTTGCTCTTTCAGAGAGTTAAATTTGTTTCACTTGCTCTTTTAATTTTGATAGATCTGTTGCAATTATTCATCTTCATGAGTCATAGTAGAGCCTTCTGAAGGCTTAATGGGTGTTGAATTATTTTTATAGGGAATATTTTAGAACTCAATACTGATATTTATTCTACAATATGCCCTTGGAATCAATTCAAATTTATTCTTCAAACAAGACTTATGGAATTCAGAAAAAAATACACACCTTTTTCTTCCTTTTGAGGAGCTTGATATTGAAATTGAAAGATATCTGTGATTGTAGCACTTCAAGATTTCAATTTGTGTACCAACGTAGCCCTCAGAATTGTCTTTCTAATTCCACAGGTCTGACCTAATTTGGATTCTCCAAGACAAAGTTGTGTCCAATCTCCCACAATGACCTAATTATGGAATCGTTCAGTAGAGAGAAATTGTACAACTTTCCACGTGTCACTATTTAATCCTTTAGCTATGAAATTGATAGCCAACAAAACTACAGTCTGTGTGCTTGTGACCACTTTTTACGGCACTCCAATCCGATGCTCAAAGAGAGAGTTATGAATATTTTCCCACGATCACCTCTTTGAGATGAAATTTGGGAGCCTGAAAAAGCACTACCTTCCACAGATCATATCTCTGGAAATATTGCCAATCAAGCTCTAAAATTTGTTGATGTGTTTCATCAGGATTTCAGCTTCGTACCCTAAAATTTTTAGATTCTAAACCTTTGTAGAAAAAAATTCATAGTGCAAATTCAACGATGACCTGTTTAGGAGCATGAAAAAAGACCTAACTTCCACAGATCATATCTCTGAAAATATTGTGAACCAAGATCTGAAAGTTTTAGATGATATTCCTCAGTATTTTGGCTTCACACCCTAAAAATTTCAGCTTCTAAAACTTCCTATAAATAACGTTATAGCAAAAAAGCCACGATGACCTATTTCGAGCAGCGAAACCCTAGAATTCAAAGCTCTGATACCAAATGTTGTGTATCCAACTCCAAAAATAGAAGAAAACATATATCAACGTCTTATAAATGAGCCACTTCGAGGGAGAAACCTCCAGTACTCTACATGAATGAACAATTCTTCGATGATACAATTTACAAAACCTCCTTTCTATATATAGGAGTCCATGCGGCCATAATGTAATCCTAGTGGGCCACAATGTAATCCTAGGTGACCTAACAATAATAATTTAAGGGCAAAATAATAAAAAAATGGGGGTTACAATGGTACAGTAATAACAATGAGGGGGTTACACTAACAACAATAAGAGACTATACTAGTAATATAGGGACCTAACATATATTAGTGGAAAAACACATCGACCAACAACAACAAGTTCTCCAACTCTTAAAGGATAACCTAACTTTGGTGCAAATAGAATGAAACAAAAAGAAGATCACATCACAGCGAAAGAAGTTTTGAAGCGATAATAGAAACAAGAACTTGAAAACTATGAAATCGATCAATTTTAGAGTATCTCCGTAAGTGGGAGAACTTACCTGTTGAAGATTCCAAATGGGAGGATGAAAATTTTAAACAATAGCATCCAGAAATAATCACGCATTGAGAACAAGACTTATTTGAAAGAGAGCGGCATGTTAGGTCCCTATAATACTAGTGTATCCTCTTATTGTTATTTTTAGTATATCTCGCTTATTGTTATTTTTTTCCCACGTAGTCCCCATATAATGATTATTGTGCCCCATAGAAGCCCACGATTGTTATTATTGTGTCGTTACATTGTTATTGTTATGTCAACTAGGATTATATTGTGACCCATTTGACTCCTATATATATAAAGGAGGTTTTGTCATTTGTATCATCCAAGAATTTTTCATTTATGTAATGTAAATGACATTTCTCCCTCAAAGTGGTTGATCTCTAAGGTGTTGATCCCTTTTTTCTTCTATTTGTGGAGTTGGTTTCATAACAAGATGCATGGTGTACATAAATATTCCTTTTCTTCAATGATAATGTGCAAATGGAAACTTATGTAAATAGCGATGGACTTTTAGAAATTTACTATTTTTAGACATTGAATTATTATTTGATTGAATGGCTATCAAAGCCATGATGGCCCTTATGTGATGATGTAATATTATATTTTATTATTTAGGTAATTAATATACTGTTTGGGATATTTAGAAAATAACTCTAGAGTTTTAGAAGAATTCTTCTCAGCTTATGAAAATCTATTGGTTGTTAAGTCCAAGATGGACCTTCCCTAAAAGTCTCCTAAAAATACATAGGAAAAATATTAAGGGAAAACATTAACATATTGGGAGAGAAATATTATTTTAGTCACTTACTTAGAGAGAAATACTAAGTGGGGTGAAATAAAGCACAACAAAGAGAAATACGTGCTTTAGGGAAAAATAAAATATTTATTTCGAAAAAACTACAATAAAAAGGCCTAGGCAAGAGGTTGAAGGATCTTAAAGCAGGACACTCCTAAAAATCTACCAGGAAGAAATTTATAAAATAAACCACCAACGAATCAATGATGTTTTTGATACTAGTCTTAAGTAGATATTAGCTTCGTGGGAAAATATTGGAGATAGTTCACACTTGGGTGGAATATGCATTGTTCTAGAAAAATTGATAGAAATTTACTATGGTTAGATGAAATTAGGTCTATGTTCTATTATTTATTTCAAAATTATATAAAGACGTTGGATGTTATAATAGGTTGTAGTTTGAATGTCTCATATTTTTTGGATTTTTTGTAGTTTGACATTCATGATATATTATTTTTTCTAAGTAACAATTTCGATGAAAAAAGTTGTGTTTTTATGTTTTATGAAAAATTAACATGTCAAAAATGGCTTATCTATATGCATGCCTAGATGAAATAAATTGAAATATATATATGGGACTTAAATAATGCGTATTAGATAAAAGAATGAGTTATTGAACTCGAAATTCCTAACAGACTAGAGGAAAATTGTTGGAGATAAATGCAATGAGTTTGAATTTGATTGAAATTATTTTGGAAGAGAAAAAAAATAATTTGGAAACAAAACCACTCGGAAAGAAACATTCTTGTAACTCCTTAATAAAATGCAACATGCGCTTGATATATTTTTTCTTATAATTTTGATGATTAGAGGGCTAGTGCTCCTTGAGTTTTTGTGGAAGTGTTATGAATAAAATCTAATGTTCCAACAAGAGAATAACACTAAGAATGGTGATGTCTTTAAGGGGGGGAGTATGTAATATCCATGGCATAAAATACCGAAAAACTACTCCCAAAAAATGAGGGTTGTTGAATAATTGAATATTATTAATTATTGTATTAATATTACATGAAGAATTTTCTTGTAATTCTTAATGACAAGAATATTACAAAAACTAATTATTGATTCGTTTGTTTAGAACAATTTATCTTCTTCTATATAAATAAATTATATTTCCAAGTTGGTATATTTTATGAGTTTTAGAAATAATGAGTAATAGTTTTAGAAAAACTATGGGTAAGTGATATTTTTTCCATAAGGAAGAAAAAAAAAATCTACCTTGGAAAAACATGAGCGATTTATGGAGTGATTTTAAAATTTATAAAAAATAAGATTTATGGACTGATTTTAGAATTTATGAAAAATCAGATTTATGGAGTGATTTATGGAATGCTTTTAAGATTTAGAAAATATACTAAATTTTCTTAATTCTATTTATTGTAAGTGTGTGGGAAAAATGGGGGAGCTAATGACATAATACATGCATAATGGATCCAATAGAGAGGAAGAATGGATTCCAAGCATGCTTCAAAAGAAGAGGAACTATTCTCTTTCAAAATTCTTTTGTTTGCGTATGGGGCATGATGAAATAAGAATTGAATTTATTTTCTTGGAAATTTTCATATGATAAAGAATCAACATTATTTCTTAAGAAAACCTCTATGGAATTTATTGCATAGAGGAATAAGTGTTTTGTTCATTTAATTCTTAGAATATTTTAGGTGCTTTAAATTCTTCAAAGTTTTTCATGGATAAATAATTTTGTGAATTGCATGAGTTATTGGAAAATAGGGTCCGGATATACCTTTTTATCTCCCAAGCCATGACAGATGTGTACGAACTAAAAGAGGTTTTGCGTAAATGAGCTGGTTCCAACAAAATGCCTCTTTCAGATTTGAAAAATGTGTTTTCCATGTCTCGTAAATCGTGTCCAAAATTGATGAATAAAAGATGAAACTATTTCATATTGAAATCTGGAAAAATGGGATGAAAAGAGTAATTTGAATCTCTTTGTTGGGTCAATTTACTATGTAAACTAACATAAGTATTTATTATCAATCTGGGCTAGTAGGAATTAGAATAATCCCCAAAGTATATGGGTTTCAATTATGATCAATTTAGAAGATGATTTATCAATGATTAAGGAAATGCATATTACAAATATAAATCTAACATAAATAATTTCTAGATTTAAGTGTGCAATGAGGAGAAGAAGAATCTCCTAACTTAAGACATTTTTTTTCCTTCTCTAAAAAGATTACTGTAGGAATTAGAAATCAGAAACTACTAATTAAGTAATAGATTAGGATGCATGAAATAATAATTCAATAGGCCCTTAACTGAAGAGATCCTGGTTATCCTTCATCATCAATTCATTCATCAATAAAGATATTGTTATGAGTCCCTGGTGATGAATTTCAGCTTCCTTGGGTTTGGTTTCAAATTTTACACTTTCAGTCATCATCAAGTTTGTATAAAAGAGGTATGCAAAGTTGATCCTGATATATCCTTAGATATGCTTTAGAAACCTAATGTGATATCGGTGTACTACACTATGTCTGGTATCACAAGTGAAGAACTTTTGAATTATCAAAACAAATCTAGCCCAAGGTTCATTGAACCATTCCCTAGGAATCCCCTTTTACCTGTTAAAGGAACCCTTTCTGTTCTTATCTAGGAAGAAGGTCCAACCCTTGTCCTTGAAATTCAATCCTTTGTGGTAAAGTACATATGATAATGGCAACTATAAGGCTTGAGAAATAGATTCTGGAGTTAAAGGAATGTGTAAACTACCCACCATAGTTTCATCTTATTTGCAATTTTTTATAAAATCCTTTGTGATATATTTATTATGCCCTTTGAATTTTTGAAGGGAACCCATCAAGCCTAATTGATAAAGTTTCTCAACTTTGTCCCTAATCCAATGTTCAATATGAAAATCTTTAGGCTCTTTTCTTGATGTCATATTTTCTGAAAAAAATTTGATGTACCCCTCTACTGTCATTAACTTCATTTTTTTAAAACAAAAATTCAAGTACTACATGTTATCACAGTAGTGAGGCTTACTATTGTTTTCTAATTTTTCCAAGTAATTGAAATCAATCCTCTTTTTTATTTGGAAGAAGTGAGCTTACTGCTTCAACGGAAAAAATATTTGATATAGAGATGTTTATAAACACATAAAAAAAATCATGTTTATATTATCCTACTCTCTTTATTTGATCCTATGTCCCTTAAAAAATAAAAATCCTCTTCCTTCGTTTGGTAAATTTTTTCTCTTGTTTTACTGTGTAAAAAAAAATGAAATAATTTTATACAACAATGTATTATAACCCTTCAATTCCATATAAAATTATTTTTTCTAATGCAAAGAATTATATATCTAATATAAGCTCACTTTTTATGTAAGAGAATTTGAAAAAAATGGGTCACTTATTTCACCGAAAATATCATAAAATTATTTCACTGTATTTTTCAAAATTTTCCAAACTCTCCTCTCTATTATGCAAAAATGTAAGAACATTTTGATAGTGCCTTTTAAATCAAACATTGTCCATAAATCCTGGTTCAAATTCTTTGACTGAGTATGCAAAAGAAATGAATTCACTACAAAACTCATTTAAAATGAACACACTGTGAATTTCAATTCAAAATCTCCACTCTCTGTTTGCATTCAAATTGAAATTGAAGACCGTGCATGAAGACATTTTCTTAGTTTAACTATTCTCTAATGATCCTCATGATTCTTCATTCAATTTTATCGATGTCTCTGCGTTTCAAGCAGTGCAAACTTATCAAAATCTATTTCAATATATTTGGCATTTACTCATTCAATCAACAAAGGACTTAGCGTTGAGTGCTGGCAGAGTGTTTATGAGTGGTGGAAATAACATAATGTAAGGCAATGACAAGTTTTAAAAACTGTGGTAGAACAACTCCATTTATAACTCACAATTTGTTCAACAACCCCCAGATTTTCTCATATGAATAATCATTGTTTTAAACAAGAAAATTTGAGTTTGCTTCTTACCTCGTTCTTCATGGTATTTTTGCCTCCTGTCAACATGTTTGCTTGATACATCTGTAGAATAGGTTTTCTTGAAATATTTAGTCAAATATCCTTATACCTATGTTATTCTCACTGCCATATCTACTACTATCATTTTTGTGTTAAATTTGTTCTATTCTCCTCACAGCGCTCCCTTGTCTTCTCTTGTTTATTCATTTTTCAAAGAGTTTCAAAACAGATGCATGTTTTGATTATACAACATTCATTCTCTTAGTGAGCCTTTGAAAGGAAATGATGGTGAAAAACACAATGTGTTTCAGCAGCTCGAGGTCTTAGAAATGGTGGGAGTTCTTCTCTCAATAGTTTTCAGAATTTTTGGAATATGGCATTATGAAATTTTTTTGACCGTTCATCAACTACTTGACTGGTGCATCTGTGGCTTACCTATCCTCACTGATTTGGCATGTTGACTGCATGGTGTACATCTCGTCCCTGGCTTCACTTATTACACAGTTCCTTTCCACATTTCTTTCTCATGACTTGTGTTGGTCACTTCATTTTCATTCCATTCTCTATTGAAACACATCATACCTCTTGAAATATGCGCCATCATATTTCCGTTTCGTCATTCTATATGTGTCAATGTTTTATCAAATATGTGCCATCATATTTACATTCCACCATTGCATATGTATCTCTACCTCATCATATTCCTATCCATCCATATATGCATCATTGCCACATGTTGTTTTCCATAACATCATTTTGATACTTAGGTTACCTTGTTTCTTATGCATTCCATTGTTTGCATTATGATTGCTCTTTCACTTCATTACCTTAGCTCAAAATCATATTTTTATGATTGCGCTTTTGCACCTTTGTTTTGTGTTCAAAATTTGAATAGTTGTGCTATAATATGATTTAGATTTTAGGTTTTGTCTTTTATTTAATTTTAAATATGACCAATGAAATTGCCATATTTCAAAATAAAATATTTATAATGAAACTAACCTCTTGTTTTTTTATTGTAGGTCCAACAAAGGTTTCATGTTAAGACTTTTTTTACGATTCTTTTGCTTAGGAAAGTAGGGTATGGTATGGTATGGATAGATTATGAAATGTTTATTGAGTGATTAGGATAGTGGTGTGGTTATGGATAAAATAGGGCTAAGAACATAGGTGATGAAATGTAGGTGATGAAAAATGTGGGTTGTAAAAATGCATAACCAATATTAAATTGGCTTTAACAATTCTAAAATATTTTCACAAAAAATTGAAATTTTAAGAGCAACTTTTTACTTATTGTACTTTTATTCTCTCAACCATTTGATGTTCATGATGTTCGACATTGTGTTTGTTATAACGATGGCTCTTCCATAAAATCTAGAGACTTATTTATGTTTTCTATCTATTTTTTTTGAATAATGTTATTTAGGTCCCTTCAACAAGTTAAATTTTGACATTTCAAGTCCCTTCTATCATGATCTCCAATATTGATGTAGCTCATTTCCCTTCTGACATTTTTTATTTTCAGGTCCCTTCTGGCGTAATTTTCAAAAATGTTGGAAAAATTCTTCTGTCGTAATGATACAGGTCCCTTCTAGATAATTTTATCAATAATAATTCAAGTCCCTTTTGTATATGTTGAATGATGCATCAGGTTCCTTTGTAATTGTAATTCATAATCCTTCTTCAATTCGGCTGCTGAAACTATTTCCATTGTTTCGTTACACGCGTTCTGCCAAACTAATGTTAAGACTTGTCCTCAATTCTGACATGTCTCGGAGGGTAAATCTGAAAAAATCATACTGAAGTAAAATCAAAAGAAAAGGAGAATTAATATTAGCCAAATAAGTTGTCTTTCCGATATGAATTTGAGTTTGTATTGTGCCAGTTTCCTTGATTTTCACAACCAAACCCTTTTATTATTTTATTATTTTTATTTTTATTTTTTAATTTTTTTATTCTTCTTCTTCCTCTAGAATTATGGGAGGCATATTTCTAGGCTACCCCATTATTTCCATATCAATATCGATCGAAATTTTTCTCATAAAATTCTCTTTATTTATAGGCTTATTGTAAACCTTAATCCTATGTCCATCAACGACAAATGAAATAGATGCTTTGTCAACTTTTTTTTATCTTGATAGCTCCATTGTCAAATATTTCTTCAATCTCATATAGTCCAAGACAATGAGCCGTAAACATTTCTTTGAAATCTTTGAACTTTGATTCAAACAAGAGTGCCCAATCTCCTTTCTGAAACAATTTATTCTTTATGAATTGATCATGCCATTTGATTCTTTGTTCTTGCACAAGAGATGTGTGCTCTACTTCTTGTTGTCGTATCTCATCGAGTTGATTTAATTCCATAATTCTTTGTTGTTGTGCCTCAGATGATTCTATTCCCAATTCTGTTGCTAGCTTGAATGTATGTATTTGAAATTCTATGTCTAATAGGACTTCTTTTCCATACACTAACTGATATGGACTGAACCTAGTTGTGTTTTTCCATGTTATCCTATATGCCCATAGTACATCTCTCAATTTTTCTGACTAGTCCTTTCTTTTCATGTATATTGTCTTTGTCATAATGTTCTCTAGGACTTTGTTTGTTTATTCCACTTGTCTGTTTGCTTGAGGATGATACGGAGTTGATTTTCTGTGTTTGGTCTTGTATTTCTCTGTAAGATCTCAAACAATATTTGATGTGAATAGTGTACCTTGCTCAGTTATTATTTTTCTTGGAACTCCATACCTTACAAATATCTTTTCAAACAGAAAAGGCACAAAGGTATATTTTTTTGCCTGTGTTACTTTCTTTGCCTCCACCCACTTAGTTACATAATCTGTACATACCAGGATGTACTTCTTTCCATTTGATGGAGGGTTGATTGGTCCCATGAAGTATAAAGGCCACTGTTCAAATGGTTCAATCCGTACTTGTGGCTTTAATGGAATTTCATTTGATGCAACTGTCACATATCTTCACATAGGCCTTGGAGTCTTTGAAGATGGTCGACCAGTAGTAGCCAAGTTTTATCACTTTGTATGTTGTCCGCTTATCTACAAAATGGCCACCACACGGTTTGTCATGACATGCTTTCAAAATATCAATAATCTCATCTTCTCAAACACATTTTATAATCATTATATTAGCACCAGTATAAAACAGATCTCCATTGACCTAACTGTATCTAGAATTTTCTCTAATTATTCTTTTTTTTTTTTGTTTATTTGTGTAATGAGATGGTATTATGGTAGATGCTAAATTGTTGGATATATTTGCAAACCATGGATTTTTTACATTTATAGAAAATAGATGTTCATCTGGAAATTATCTGATACTAGATTTGGATCACCAGGTGAATGAAGTCTTGATAGAAAGTCTGCAACTTGATTATATTTGCATGATCAATCTTGCATAGTAATGTTAAATTATTGCATTAATAACAACCATCTAGTTATTCTTCCATTTGTGAATTATTTTTTCATTAAATATTTTATGGTTGAATGATCCATGTGGATGTAAACTTGGTAACCTATTGTATAATTTCTAAATTTATTAACTGCATGTACTACAACTAACATTGATTTTTCTGTAACAATGTAGCTCAATTCTGCTGGTGTTAAGTTTTTTCTTATGAAATATATGGCATAATTAAGCTGATTCTCTTTTATTGAAAGTGATGCTCCAATAGCAGAGTCAGATTCATCAGTTGAAATGTGAAATGGAAAATACCAATTAGGTCCTCGAAGAATGAGTGCAATTGACACTTTTTCTTTTAATTTTTCAAATGAATTTTCACAATTATTTGTCCATTGGAATTCCACATCTTTCTCTAGTAAATTGAATAATGGAAAAGCTATTTTATCAAAATTTTCAATAAATCTCCTATAGTAGGCTGCATAACCCAAGCTTCTAACTTATTTTTGTGTCATGGGTGGTATTAAATTCACAATGACTTGAATTTTTGCTGGGTCAACCTTGATTCCCAAAGAATAAGTATGGTGTCCCAACACTATTCCCTCGGTTAACATTATAAATTTATTTTCATTACTGAGTGATAGATTTGTCTCTATGCATCTTTTTAACACTTTTTCTAGATATTGTAAACAATCAAATGTTCCGCCATACATAGTGAAATCATCCATGTAAACTTCTACACACTCGTGGATTAAATCAACAAATATTGCGAGGACTCCTCTCTGAAAGGTAGGTGATGCATTACATAAAACAAACGGTAATATGTTTTATGCATATGTTCCCCATGGGCATTTGAAGATTGTATTATATTGATATTCCAATTCTATCATTACCTGATTGTATCCACTAAATCCATCAAGAAATGAAAATAATTTCTTTCCAGCTAATGAATCTAACACCTAATCAATAAATGGTAAAGAAAAATGATCTTTCAATGTAGCTTTATTGAGTTCTCCGTAATCCACACAAATTCTCCATTCCCCATTTTTCTTAGGTACTACAACTAAGGGTGAAACCCATTGAATATCTAAAATAGGATAGATAAATCTGACTTGTAGTAGTTTATGTAATTCTTCTTTCACTATTTCCCTCATCATGGGGTTCATCCTTCTTTGTGGTTGCTATTGGCCCTAGTTTTTTATCAAAATTTTCTTATTAAAACCACCTAATTTACATAATTTTCCACTTTATACCATCCACATATGACATATTTTCACCTTATTATCCATATTCAGGAAAATAAATTATGTTTTTTCAAAGTTTTTCAATTTTTGTAAAAATTTGGTTGGGATAGAACTGGAAATTCTTGTATTTTTGGACGCCTCGGTAGTAGCTGAGCAGATATTTAGAAATTTTGGGAACTAAGATTGGATGTACACCTATTTTTTCAGTAAAAACGAGCTAAAATAGGAGTGGTCAATGCTGGTCAAACAAGACCTATTTTTCAGAAATCCATAGAAAATAGGGCACAAATAATAGATTTTGGGATTTTTCCATATTCGGTGTAACTAATTGGATGAGTTTGAACTAGATGGATGGGATAAGGATAATATAAGTTTGTTAGAGACATTGTATCATATTTTTTTTATTTTTTCTCTATTTGTACAAAGTTTGTGAACCATTTAAACATGTATAATTTGTATGACTTAACATTATTATTTCTGAAACTTTGGAGACATAATTGAAGATATATTCTATTCCATTTGTTGATGTTATATGTTGGTTGATTGAAATAATTTTTAAGTAGCTAAAAACACCTTCAGTGTGCAAGGAAAGGGTGCAGGGCCCCCACACCAAGCTAAGTGAACTTCCTAGTTTATTTGTAGTTGCAATTTCTAAATTAGTTTGCTTATGCTTAACTTGTTTATGCTGATTATTTTTTAGTGTTGATTAGTAGAATGATAATTCTTGTTTTGCATATGAAAGGACAAACAAATGTTAAATTTAAACATTCTTTCTATATAATTAAGATCTTAAGTTAGAATCCATCTTTTCATGCATTTACATGCTTTTATGAATTCTTGTTTCTAACAATAGCATTACTGATAAATGAATCTCTGATGAAGGACAACCAACACCTCTTCAGTGAAGAGCCTCTTCAATTATTGCTTCATTCATCTTAACCTATTGTTCAATTAATATTTTTTTATTTCTAATTCATGGGGTAATCTTGTTAGAGAAGGACAAACAAATCTCTTAAGTTAGGAGATTCTTCTGCTTCTGATTAAACACTTGAATTTAGAATTATTTTAAGTTAGATTTATATTTGTAGTATGAATTTCCATAGTCATTGCTAAAAAATCTTCTAAATTCATCATAACTAAAACCCATATACTTTGGGGATGCTTCTATTTCCATTAGCCCGGATTGATAATAAACACTTGCATTAGTTTACACATTAAATTGACCCAAGATTTTGGCACCGTTGCTGGGGAAGCATATTTCGAAGTGGTCAATTAGGAAGATAAAAAACATATATAAAAACATAAAAAAACAACAAAAACATAGTTTTTCTTTTAAGTTATGTTTATTTATTCCTAGAGATAGAGATTAGAAGGGTAGATTTATTAAACAAAACCCCCCAAGAAAATAAAAGAAAAACTAATTAACTACAAAATCCATTTGTCCAGCAAGATCTCCAAAATATGATGTTAGATAAGTCATTTAGCAAAGGAGGGTATGTCACTACAAGGATCTTCTTAAATCCTTGCCCATAATTTAGAGTCATCACTGGGGATGAATCTTCATTTCAGAAGTTAGAAGAGGAACAAAGCATCCATGGAGAGGATCCACAAGAAGAAAAATTAGAATCTTCTTCTAGTTATCTTAGTAAGGAGATGAATGAGTCATGGATCACATGCGATGAATATTAAATATTAGAACACGAAATTGAAGAAATTCTAACATGTATACCACAAGATCCCTTGTGCATTTAAGATTTTGAACAAGTGCTACACGAAGAACTTTGTGATATGAAAACTAAAGAGAGCCAAGCAAACATAGATCATATTCAAAATTGGTTTCAACTAATCAATAGGTCACAACACCACCCCATTATTCAACATCCTTTAGCATCAAACCTTTATGATCAACTAATTTTTCATGTCCAAGCATTCATTAAAGTATATTTTTCAAACTTTGATGTAATTTTACTTATGATCTTGTTAGGAAAATGGATGCCTTAGAAATTCTCTTATACTTGACGGAATGGCTTATTTTTATACAATAGAGTAGGATAGAATAGAATAAAATAAATAAGTGGGTGGAATGAGTTCACAATAACACTTTTTATCATAATAATTCTACACATCATCATTCAATACTCATTTGAAAGTATTTCATGACAAAATGCACAAAGGACAATCATATTATGGGGAACCCTATAGGATCATTTTTAAAAGCATGTTTTGAAACAAGATATATCTTGAGATATAGTTTTTAGATCCATTTTGAAAATTTTAATTTGGATGAGAAATATTTTTTATTTTTATTTTTAATCAAAATAAACATTAGATTTCAAGAAAAAATTGAAGGACAAAGTTAGTACAACATTGATTTTAGGGTTGTAATGGAAACATTTTTACCTGATAATAATAGGGAATATAGCCCTTGGAATATAGTCTCCAAATAAATTAGAATCAGCTCAATCTGACATTATATGAAAAATATGTACTTATAATACTAATTGTTTGTCGAAAACTCTGCATGGTGACAAGTCTAGGTATTGACTGTTCATTGGCATATTTGACATATCAAATCATCTTCTTTTCAAAACATGTTTCTAATGGAGATATAAATTGAAGTCTAGTTCAAGACACAATTTTAATCATCTCATTTGGAGGCCATGTGAAAACTTTATTCCACATTTAGTGACGGCATGTTGTAAAATCAGCATAGAGAAGCTTTTCTTACTAGGTCTGTTCATCACCAATTTTGTGATATCAAACCTACTGATTTTAAAAACCTGTTTTTGCTAAAAAGAAAAAAATTAATCTAATTTAGTCTTCAAGTGGAATCACATCAATCCAATATTTAACAAAAACGTTACACTCCAAAAAGTGATTGTTGGTTAAGTAAACAAATTCTCAAAAATCTCTATCAAACATTGTACTTCATAATTTTTGGCATATTTTTTTACCGCATTTTGAAAACTTGTTTATAATAGACATAGCCATATGAATTCACTTCAAATTGGTTTTTAAATCACTCTAATTTGACATAAAATAAATATTTTGTAAACAAAATACTGCTAGGAGGTCTACATTGGCGACCATTCCTCAAGGGGCAAACACATGCATTTTCTTTATATATCATATTTGGACTTGTTTTCAAGAATTTATTTTAATTATTTTACATATTCCTTAGAAGAATAGAGATTATACACCTCTCTTCCTCCATCATATAATATTTTATTACATGCAAATGCTATGTTTTTGCAGGTCATAAAAATATTTGAGACGAGAACTCCATGGAAAAAGGACTTTTCAAAGTCAATTCTTTAAAAAATTTCATATTTCACAATATGAATACAAATGGTTAAGTCAAATAAAAGTGGAATTCACAAGATTTTTAGCTCATGAAACTCAAAATTCATGAATCTTGCTTTAAGTGGCTGACCAACAACCCTACAATAAGATCAAGATCGAGGAAAAATACATGAAGCTAATAATAATAAGAAGAAGTCAATTTTTACCATGAAAAGCCACATCCATTTTCAAAGAAGCCTTTCATAAGCCATATTTTTAATGATGCCATTCATCTACCATATTGTATGTTAAGTTTCGCAATCACGCATGTTGAAGTCCAGACTTATTTATATCTATCTATACATATACTCTTAGATGATGAATTCAACCTATCTTACTTACATAGGCATTCCATACTTTCTGACTCCATTATACCCCACCTCCATCCAGAAAATAAAATAAATATAGAAATATAAAAAATAATAAAAGAGCTTTGTTGTGAAAATCCAGGAAACTGGCACAATACAAACTCAAATTCATATCGAAAAACCAATTTTTTTTGCCTATATGAATTCTCTATTTTTTTTTTACTTCATTTTGATTCTGCAGAAATAATCCTCCAAGAAATGCAAAACTTAAGGACAAATCTTAAGATAAGAAAGGGGGAAGTTAATAATAAAACTATGCAAATAATTTGAGCAGTTGTATTGCAGAAGGGACCTGAAACATCGTCTAAAATATCATTGCAGAAGGCACCTGAATCAATAGTAGATGTCAAGAAGAACATGAAATAACATAATATCAAGAGGTTCAAGTAAGCATTTACAATTTTCTATATTCCATCTGAATGCATCTTTGAAGAACCATCATCATGAATCAAATTTGGACCAACTAGCAAAATTCATCATCAAATCAGCATGAACATCAAGCTATGTTGCGAAATGCAAAGTATGGTAAGTAAAAAAAAACTTTATTAGAACCTTTGATTTCAAAAAATTTCTAGAATTGTCAAATTGATTTAAACTTGAATATGTTGCATCCTATCATTCTACTAACATCCTATCATTTACCCTCATTATAATCCTACATTCCATCACAATTCTACATTTATCATAACCATATCCATTACACCGTAATACATCATCATAATATTATAAATTTCCTTACCATTATCCTACCATACCTTTCATTTAACCTACATTAATCCATATATCCCTACATTAACCTATAAGCATTTTCATCAAACGTTAAGGATTTAATATTTTTTCCATAAAGAATTTTTGATTTGCCTAGAAAAGCAACAAGAGTTAGTGTCATGATAAAAAATTTAATTTTAAACATGACCATTATAGGGTCATTTTAAAATTAAATTAAACAAAACAAAGCTGCAAAACCAAAGCTGAAAGGTGCAATGAGCAAATATACATATATATCATTTGATGGAATGGTGCACTAGTATGCAAGTGTTTAAACGATTCATATGCTGGATAATGCACTTGTGACACAAACCTAAGTGAAAATGCAATGAGTAATACAAAGGACATAACCAAAGTTGAAAATGATGCAACAAAATTATGGGTATGCAAAGGAATGAAGGTATGGGCTTATGATGTAACGAAAATATGAGCATTAAGGTATGGGCAATAAGGTATATGCCTAAATATATATGCAAAGAATTACAATGAAAAACATGCCAATGAAAAAATGAAAAAGGAGCCAATGGGCATATAATACAAAGTGGGCATGAAATATAATGAAAGGCATGTATGAAGTAGCCATGAAAAAAGAAAAAAATATGATGTTACAGTGACAAGACAGGCCTGTACACCATGTAATCCGAAGGACGTAGCCATGGGGAGGATGCAGTCATGGTAGGTAAAATGAGCACTAAGTTGGCATAATTGAATAAATTAAACAAAGTTCAAATGCTCTGAAACACAACTATAGTGCTCTGTATTAAGTTTTTTTTTTGCATAGTATAGACTTGCATTACATACTTCTTTCACCATCACAACTCAAATTAAGCTCAGGAAAAGGACGTTAATGCTGTGTAGACAAATAGCACCTCGAAAAAGAATCTGGAACTAAGAAAACACAGAGAAAAATGTTTAAACAGAGAAACCAAATCTAAGGAAGAGCGGTGTAGAAATAAGTGAGGAATTTGTCGAAAAATAAAGAGGTTGAGCATACGTTTTAATGCAGAGTTGAAGGCCAATTTCCTTCTGTGCCGAGTGGATTAAAATGCTTCAACAAACCCTAGGAATCACGTACAAGAACCAAGTAAGGAGATTGATTCTCAATTCAATTTTTTCCTGAGTCTTGAGTAGGATTTGTGGTTAAATAAACTTTGGATTGTGTAAGAGGTGTCACACGAAATTCTAAGTTACAAATTGGGATTCTACCACTATTTAAAAACTACATTTCCACCTTTAACATCTAGACTATGCCGCCAATTAAATCAATTATTTCCAGCTACGAAGAAATGAATCCTCAGATATATCAAAAGGAGAGTTTTCATTAAATTAACATTGTTCAACCACAGGAACATGAGTTAGTAACTTATAAATGTCTTCAAGTCACTACCAGATCAGATAATAGAGCTCAAAACATAATTTTTCTTTCATGCATGGTTGTGAAATTTAAAAAAAAAAAAAATGTCCTATTTTTATACGCACAGAAATCTTCATATACAATGAGCCAAAATAGAAGTCAAGTTACATTGTTGCTGAGTGAAGTTGATGTTAAGGCTATGAAATTTTTTAGTGTTGGAGTTAAACTGTTGGTAAAAATTAAATCAAAATTTCCAAGAGCATAGACATCAAGTTGAGTTTGAATCATAATGAAGTATTAAGTCTGAGAGTTATATGAATATCAGTGTAGGTGAAAGACTCGAGTTCACAATCAAAACTCCAGTTACATTGACAACGTGGAAAAAGTTTGAGCTTTCAACTATGCAGTGGCAATACAAAACTGCATGGAAGCTACATGTGTATAGAATTTATAGTGTCCATTTTTGCATGATGGTATTCTCCCCTCCAGATTTTGATTTTTTCTTTTTTAATATATAGAGAGTGGTGTTGCTATTAAGAATAGATGTCGAAATTACAGAGACATGTTGGATGGTTCTGTAGAAATCGATTTCCAATTGAATACATGCAATGATTTTTTTTGAAATCACTTTCTGATTGAATGCATGCAGTGGTTAATTTTCCAGAAATCGATTTTGAATTGAATGAAAATAAAAAAATTTCATTCCCATAATTCATTTTTTTTAAGAGATGGAGTTTTTCAGAGTTTGAAGGAACAAAATAATTCATCAAATCGATTTTTGAAAATACACACTGGGTAATTCATTCTAAAAAATATCAATGTCAATTTTCGAGAAAGCCATTGTGGGTAAATTCAAAAAATCAATTTCAAGGAAAAGAGGAATATGAAGTTGTGTTAGACACATGAACAATATCGACCTCGGAACAGTTAAATGAGCTTAAAAAAAAAATTGAGTTTCCTCATGCATGATTTTCAACAAACAACAATTTTTTTGCCTAATTTTTACATACAATGAGTTAAAAATTGCCCATATTTAGACATAGTGAACAAAATTCTTCCATTATTTCTACAAGTGTGTATATTTTCTTTTCATTCTCATATACATCGTGGTTAATCCGTTCATTTCTCATACTTCTAGTGATATTTTTATACATACAGAGAGAAGAACTATGCCTATTGTAATACATATGATGGAAAACTTGTCCATTTTACATATGCACAATGAGAATTAAAAAAAAAAAAAAAAAAACAGAGGAGGGGTTTTTGAGAAAAATTTTCCAAAAAAAAGATTGAAACATGAGTTATGGAGCAGTAAAAATAGTATTAAAGTGTTTTTATGATCTTTGTACACAAAAAGATATTTTTTTATTAGTTTTGAAGAGCAGCAGACTCCTTTTTGGAAGAGAAGGGAGAAGACATAGAAATTGAAGGTAGAGAAGGATGATTTTTATTTTTGAGGATTATGTTGCTGAGCATAATTATGATCACCTTGTAGGTTGATTTTAATTTTCCAAGGATCGATTTATCAAAAGGAAATGAATGAATTATTGGTTATGTTGCATGAAGTGGTTAACTTGATCATTCTCGAACATTCAATTTCTCCAAATAATATCACCTTCAACATTTTAATTTCTCCAACATAAAGTAAATCTCCAGCATTTGATTTCTAAAAAGGTAGCTTATCAGGGAGCTTCAACATCAGTAGCCAAAGTCACAGGTACATTAGTAGGGAATTCATCATACATATGCAAAAGGTCAAGGAGACAGAGGCAAGCATCAGGACATGCTTGAGAGTAAGAAAGGGGGAGATGTCGGCCCTGATTTTTTTATCAAGTTTTGCTTATTAAATCCACCTAATTTCAATCATTTTTCACTTTATACCATTCAAATTTGACCTATTTTTTACCTTATTATGCATATTCAACAAAATAATTTATTTTAATTCTTTTTATTTTTTTATTTTTTAAGAATTTTTTGTAAAAAATTGATTTTAAGAGACAGAATTGGAAATTCCCATAATGGCTTCATTGATGTCATACTTGCAAGATAACTGGGCATGAGCTAAGAACATATTCAGAAATATTGGGAGCTAATATTGGACTTACACCTATTGGTTCGATCAAACCAAGTTAAAACAGGCCCCGTCAACGGTGGTCAAACATGACCTGTTTTTCAAGAATCGCCAGAAAATAGGGCAAAAATAATAGATTTTCGGATTTCCAGATTTGGTGTAACTTATTGGATGAGTTCGACCTATATGGATGGGATTAGTATAAGATAAGGTTTTTACAGACATTGTAGCACTGTTTGTTTATTATTTCTCTATTTATACCAAGTTTGTGAACCATTGAAACATGTAGAATTTGTATGATTTAACGTTATTATTTCTGAAACTTTGGAGACATAATTGAAAATCCATTCTATTCCATTTGTTTTTGTTATATGCTGGTTGATTGATAGAGGTTTTAAGTAGCTGAAAACACCTTCAGTGTGCCAGGAAAGGGTGGAGGCCCCCCACACCGAGGTAAGTGCACTTCCTAGTTTATTTTTATTTGCAATTTCTGAATTAGTTTACTTATGATTAACTTCTTTATGCTGATTAATTATGAGTGCTGATGAGTGTAATGATCATTCTTATTTTTTATATAAAAGGAAAAACAATTTTTTAAGTTAAACATTCTTTCCATCTAATTAATATCTTAAGTTAGAATTCATATTTTCATGCGTTTACATGCTTTTCTGAATTCTTGTTTCTAACAATAGCATTACTAATAAATGAATCTATGATGAAGGACAACCAGGACCTCTTCATTGAATATACTCTTTAATTATTTCTTCATGTATCTTAATATATCGTTCAATTATTATTTTTTGATTTCTAATTCATGGGGAAATATTTTTAGAGAAGGACAAACAAATCTCTTAAGTTAGGATATTCTTTTGCTTCTCATTACACACTTGAATTTAGAAATTGTTTAAGTTAGATTTATATTTGTAATATGAATTTCCATAGTCATAGATAAACCATCTCCTAAATTGATCATAACTGAGACCCATATACTTTGGGGATGATTCTAAGTTCCACTAGCTCGGATTGATAATAAATACTTGCCTTAGTTTACACACTAAATTGTCCCAACGGTTTCCTTATAGGTTTAATTTAATAATCAGTGTAAATGTGATGGACACATGTTTTTGCATGAATCCCATGCATATTTGTGTAATCCTAGACAAAAGCTTTTGAATATTTTTATAACATTGTTATTATCTTTTCCTCTTGTGATTATTATAAGTTATTAGGAATATTCAAATGTCTCCCAAGACTGATCTCAATGGTTTTTCTCTTTGAATTGGTAATTGAATTAACAAGAAAAATACTTTCGAAATTATTTTGCAATGATTTTATAGTGCAATTTTCGTTAAAAAAATCATTTAAAATATAACTAGCATCTTCATATTGAATTGTTCTAAACTTCTCTGATATATTGGGTTCTGAGATGAAAAGATCTAATAAGTCCTCATTTTCTTCCTCCTCTCTAAAATAGTAAACTTTATTAAGACTAAGAACACATTGAATCTCTTGTTGTTCCTCTCATTCAAGGCATGATAATAAAGAAGGAGATTGAGCGGGAGGATACAATGTAACATGTTTTCTTTCATCTCCATGTGCAATAATCATACTTCCTGACCTACATCCAATGTAAGCATCTGCAGTGGCTAACCATGGTCTGCCTAAAATTAAGGGATGCCCTCCTAAATTTTCTTTTGGCTGGAAAATCAAGAAGTGTACAGGATACTCCCATGAATCCAATGAGATAATGATATCTTCCAATATACCTTTTGGTACAACTTTAGATCTATATGCAAGTTTTAAGACTGTAGTAGTAGGTCTAATGCTGTTCATATTCAAATGTTTCATAGTCTATGTATTCATAACATTTATAGCTGCTCCCAAGTATATTAAAATATTTGGAACTAAAAATTTGTTAATCGAAATGGTAACCATAGGAATCCCTATATCAACATATTTTTCAATGGTTTTATTTATAGACGTGAGACTAGCTAAACTTCCAATTACCTAAATTTTAGTTGGATCATTATTTTTTCTGCCATATTTCTTAATGTGTAATTCCTTTATTTCTTTTGCATGTATTGGAATATCTTCAATTGCCTACAACAAAGGAAATTTTACATATGCGTTTTTCAATTCATCCAGAATATAAAATTCAGCCAGAGATATTGGGATATTCTGTTGTATTAATCTCTCTGGATATGGTGGATTTTGAGTCATAATAGATTTACCTTTCTAAATTTGTTGTTCTAGTTGTTGACTTTGATCTGCTTGTTCAGTTTTTTCTTCAATTATCAGAGGAGAATGTTTCTGTAACACATTTCCAAACCTTACGTAGACATCTTGTATTGGAATAATTAAATAAGTAATCTAATATGTTGCCTCTTCCACATGATATGTTGTTTTATTGACCTTGTTACTTGGATTAGCTATTCGCTAAGCTGGAAATTGTGTTCGTCTAGGAGGTGGTTGGTTAGTAGGTAGCTGAAGCTGCTGAGGTTTACTTAACATTGGTTGATTTTGAATTGGAAATGACATTGGTTGATGTTGCTCGAATTCTTAGTATTTAGGAAATGGTTGTGGAGGGTATGGTTGTTGATATTGATACTTTTGAGGATACATATGCTGAGGTGGTTGGTTTCCATAACCATATCCTCTCCAACCTTGTGGAGGTTGGTTTTGCTATTTTTTGGTTTCCAAGCCTACCATGGCATGCGTGTATTCAATGAATTTTGAGGATATTGAAAATTATGCGGGTTTTGTTCATGCATCCTTGGTTTCCAAGGTATCCTTGGTTCCATATAGTAGAGATAACATACTCCTTGCAGTTCTTCTCCTTGCAATTCTTTTAATTTTGGACATTTTTCTATTGCATTATTTTCTGTTCAAAGTCTACACACTTGTATACCTTTGCAAAGGACATTCTATGAGTGGACGTTTTTGCCTACACTTTGGATAGAAAATTGCTAATATTTCATATTGTTCTTTTTTCTTGTTCTTAGCTTTCAAGACATCTACTTGTGTTCCCAAAGTGCTCAAGAGATTTTCTTTTGAAATTTTCTAGTAAACTTTCTATTTATGCTCTTGTTACTGCACTTGTTGTAGATTTGGAAGCTTTTGATGAAATATCTCTCTTCCCACTCTTTGCTCTTCTCTAGAGTATTTCGACAGTTCGTAAATTTCTTCAAATGGTAATTTGGAGATATCTCATTTTCCCATCACTTTAACCATGTAAAAATAATCATCTCGATACACTTAAGAAATATGGTATAGATGGTGTCCTGACTTACGTAATGATCTTTGGATTTCTATAAATTGTAAATAAATCTTTCTAGATATTCTTCAAACTTTTATCTTGTTGTTGTTTCATTCTAAAATGTCTTCTTTGACTCTCTAGCCCTAGAGTAATCTTGATACTTTTTAAGAAAAATTCGTCATATCATCCCAAAAAGCTATTGTTATCCTAATCCCATAAACCATTTCGTCATCGCTTTCAAACTAAAGGTGGAAAAGTCAAAGCTTGTGTGTGTCATCCGTATATCCATAAGTTCTACACAAGATATCAAATTTGAACATGAATGCATCGATCTTCTCACGACATTCCATAGAAATTATGAACAATGTAAGGTGGAATGTTTTTCATTTTTATTTCTTCCCCTAATATTTCTCTTGCATTTAAGATTGGAAAGCCAAAATTAGTTTCCTAATCATTGCTATTTTCTTCATAATTTTCTTTTGTTCTATTATTTTCATTTTCTCTTCTTTATTCTTCCTCTATCCTTCTAAGTTCTTCCATTTTGTCTTCCTCTACCTTTCTTTGTTCCTCAATTCTTATTTCTTCCATATTATTTTATTCTCCATTCCCTTTGTTGTCTTTCATATTCAAGCCTTTTTTCAGGGGTCATGTTTAGCCAAATTGATCCTTCTCCTTCTTCGTCCATTTCTTGTTCAAAGATATGTAGTGTTTCAATATGAGGTTGATTATGTATTTCTTCCACTACTTTGATTTTTTCAAGGAGAAGTTTCTCTAGTTGTTCAAAATTTGGTTTTCTTATATCTTTTTATTTCCCTAAGGAAGGGGGTTCTTTAGGTGATTGTTTTCTTTTGACCTCTAAGGCTAACAGGATTTGTCTTTCAACTAAAGTTAACCTTTGTCCTAATATCTATTTTTACTCTAACTCTTCTATAGTAGGTTTTCCAGCAACTGGTGTTCTTAGTCCTGTGAATGAATGAGATGTTGGGAGGTTTTGTTTTACAAATCTACCCTTATAATCTCTATCTCTAGGCATAAGAAAACATAATTTGAAATAAAAACTATGTTTATGTTGTTTTTCATGATTTTATATTTTTTATCTTTTTATCTTCCTAATTTACCATTTTGAAATATGCTTCTCCGACAAAGGTGCCAAAATTTTGGGTCAATTTACTGTGTAAAATAACACAATTATTTAATATCAGTCTGGGGTACTAGGACTTAGAAGCATCCCCAAAGTATATGGGTTTAAATTATGATCAATTTAGAAGATGATTTATCAATGATTAAGGAAATGAATATTACAAATATAAATCTAACTTAAATCATTTCTAAATTCAAGTGTGCAACAAGAAGCAGAAGAATCTCCAAACTTACGAGATTTGTTTGTCCTTCTCTAATAAGATTGCTTCATGAATTAGAAATAAAAAACTACTAATTAAGTAATAGATTAGGATTCATGAAACAATAATTGAAGAGGCCATTAACTTAAGAGATCCTAGTTGTCCTTCATTATAGATTCTGTTAGTCATCAATACTTTTTCACTATATTTAGATGACTATAGGATGTTTATATATTTCTCAAAACAATATTCCTTGAATATCTTGAGTTTCAAAAATCTCACTGCCTTCATTATCCCTATAAACCTTTTTTCACTATTTCTGAGTTAGCCTTCCCAAAGCCACCTTGTTGGTCCTAAAGGACTCATTATGACCTTATGCCTTCCATCCTCATACTTCTTTCCTACCCATAACCTCATTGCCCCATTTTACCTTGTCACTGAACTCCACCTTTCCCCTAGGGTTTCCTATATCTAACTCATTCCCATGTCCTTTGGGCATAATAACCCATAGTAAATATTTTTTTTTCACTTGACAACCTCTAGGTCAAATTTTAGCCAAAATCAGGTCAAAGGACCCTCTCACTAGGTCATTAGGGTTTTTACATTTTTTAAGGTCATCATTGGATGTTTCAGGCACTACTTTTCCTTTGCTATAATTTGGCTCATATGTAATAGAATTTCAAGACATGGTTATTCAATAAGGACCTAAAGGATTTCCAAACAAGATTACCTCATTAGTTCAAAGTCTGCAAATGAGAAAAATCGACAAAGTTTGGCACTTTTTCTGGAGTGTTGAAATTTGTGTCCACATAAGGTACTGATAAGGTGGAATGTATACTTCCCAATTAAAACCCCTATATCCAAGGAAAGGGAAACACTTAGTTTTGTAGATAATTAGGTTTTTGAACGTGATTTTCTAGTAAAGTGCCAAAACAGTCACCACTTGCAGAAATGACTTGGAGGAGGCACACGAAGCCAAACATGAAGAAATTATATCAGAATAGATTGAATAAAAATGGAAAATATGAGGTGAATGGGACATAAATGAATGGAATTAAAAGGGATATAGAGAAATTAGAAGAGAACACTGATGATTGCTGTAAAGAACTGTAGACAACTAGGGTTTTCTATGGAAAAGAGGCATAGGAGAAAAGGATCCATATGGTAGGTAATATCAGAAATTTTGAAGCCATACTAACTCATAAACATCATGCCTCCATAATTTTCGAAGGATTCATCCCAAGAGTCAAGCCATTTGTCACTCATAGGGCCAGTTTTGCTTAAAACTATGTTTATGACTAAACAAAGATGAAATTAACAAAAGTGAGAGAGGTTTTTGTCCCTCATAGGTTAAGGAATAAAAATTCCTTTCGTTTTTACACAGGTATCCTGGTCTCGGAGAAATGAAAAATTTATAGGTGCTACAAGAGGTTTGCTGCACTTATAGAGTGACCTTGGGAAAATAATTTTTTTTCATATCGGGAGTGTTAAAATGACTTTGTTGATTAATAAAATGAAAGGTAGACTGGAAGAGCTTTCCAATGAGCTATCATGAGCTCAATTTGGAGTTGGGGAAGGCCTCCAAACATTGGTTGCACAAGCACTGTGAATTTCAGCAACATCATTCAACACTTTTTGACAAGTCTTGGGAGAATCAAATTTTGACAAGTCCAATCAACTCCAATCAAAGAAAAATGGTATATTTGGGAATTACACAAGACAATATTTCCAACTAGATATCATGGGCCCAAATGGGACACCGGGAGGGCCTCAAAATGCCATCTGCAAAAAGGTGTTGCGCGTTCAGGAACTGGCGCTACGCGCTCAAGAATTGGTGTTGTGCCCTCAGCACTGGTGTTGTACCCTTAGAAAAAAGAAGCTTTCTGAGTGATCCGATCACCCAGTTCAACTCAAATTGCTTCCAAATCTTGGCTCAAGTATTCTAAGGCATTGATAAGAGGTATGTGCATGCCATAACCCACTTTCAAGCTATTTTTTATAATCATTAAATGAATGGAGTGAAACCTTAAATCACTGTTTTTCCATTACTTCACCCTCCTCAAAGAAATTTAGTGATAGACATGGTTATTATAGTGCTCAAGGGTTGTCATTCATCTAAGCTTTCCCCTACATGCATTTCCTTCATTCACTCTTTTTCCTTCATTTTCAAGGCTGTCATCCCATTGCCCTCCTTTCATTTCATTTCCACATCAGTCCTAGGGTTTCCCAAAAATATAGTTTTCACAATGTTAGAAGAGGGAGACAATGGCATTGGTAGTGAGGCACAAATGCCAAAGAGACATGTAGAGTGAAAGTGATGAAAATGAAAGTGATGAATTTGCATCCATGTGAAGGTTAATGTCATTATCTTAATGAGTGTTCCAATATCAAATCCACTCAGGGATAAGGAAAATCCGGTTTAAAGGCACAAAGTAAGAAATAAATAGATGAATATAAAGAGATAAAACACATTAGAATTTATTTTTTAAGGCAAATCCAAGTTAAATGCCTAATCAAAGGTTAAAGGGAAAATCAAGTTTAGATGCCTAAAACAAAGATTAAAAGGAAATTCAAAATAATTTTAGCACAAGACAAATTCAAATAACTCAACCCAGAGAAATTACTTCTTCAAAGTATACATTTGGACTCCTACAACATGTCTTCTTTCAAAAAAAACATCAACATTTAGTAAGAGAGTTTAGGATGCAGAAATTGGGCCGAATGCGTAGCGCCACTCGCATTGCTCTCTTTTCTGGGGCATGCAATTGAGGAAAGGTTTACATATTAATTTTCATCATGCCAAGCACGTTACCCTAAAAAAATTTCAACAAATTTGGAGTAGAAATGGTTCCTCAAAAGCACCAAAAATAAGCAAACAATCACCTTTTTGCCCTCTTTTTAGAACTGGCACTGTGCCTTGAGTAGTCTTCAGAGAATGGATGTTTTAGGAGGAAAATGGATTCCAATCTAGAAACCAAAGGCATATTTGGAAACTATACAAGACAGTATTTCCAATGAGCTATCATGGAGATTATTTGGAAACTGGGAAAGCCCCCAAATCTTAGCTACAAAACAGATGATTTTTCCCGATTTGGCGTTGTGCCCTTGGCCTGGCGTTGTGCCCTTAAACCTTCGTATTGTGCCCTTGGCAGAAAGTGAAAAAATGACACTTGGAGATATTTTGAAAGTTATTGAGAGGACTTACAGGTCAAATGATTCCCGAATTAGCTCAAAGGTTAGATTAGAAGTTATTTTTGCATTTATGAGTTTGGGATATTTATGCCTTGGGCCTTGCATGGTCTCATAGGACAAAAATTACTTAAATGTTTCATTAGTGAAATTTGGGAAACCTTGCAAGGGTTTTTATCTTCCTTTTCAAGTTAAATACTGCATGAAGGCCTCGTGTTTGTTGTTTGTTGTTTATTGAGATAAATACATAGACTTGGATTTGTGAAGAAATTGGCTTTGGAGTTGTGTGATTGTTTTGGACTAAGCATGAATGGAGCGAGAAAATTAATAGGATTAATGAACCTAGTTAAAGGTGATGTTGCTCTAATATAGTTATTGTTTCTGTATGTTCTCATATTGTTCCATATTTTCTCTTACATTAGAATAGAAATTTTAGGCTAAGATATGCTGTTAGAGACACCTTAGCTCTGTCTTCTTCTGTTGCTCATTTTTTTTTCTCTGATAGGTCTAATTGAATAATTATTCATTGCCCTTTAACTCCACTTAGCTTTATTGTCTTGAAAAGTGTTAAGTATATTCAAGCCAAAGAATTTTATGGTATGTCCTGTCCTTTGGTGTAGTTTGAATCATTATTTTTTAGGCTTTTCTTTGAAGTTTTCTTATTAAGGTTTAGGCTAAAGAAATTTATGGTATGACCTAACCTTTAGTCTATCTAGAAATGGTTACTTTGAAGGTATTTACAGTTTGATTAAGGAATTTAGGAGCTCCCTACTCTTTAATCATTACTTATGTGTTGCCTTGAATGTTTTCTTTCTTTGAAGGTAGAGCTAGGTCAAAGAAGTTTACTTGATAGAGCTAGGTAAAATAATTTTATGGTGTGCCTTATCCCTTAATTCTTTGTTTATGAATAGTACTCCTATAGAATCTTCTTGTTATATTTTATGTTAAAGGATTTTTAACTGCCCTTTAAACCTACTACATTCACAGCTTAATGTTCATTTCACACTCACTAAACCTATTTAGATCCATTTGGCTTTGTTAACTTGCCCTATGAAACACCCTTGACCTATTGTTGTAATTTCCAAGACATTTTGCAAACTCCATAGCCAAATGGTTTAATTTTCTATTACTCTATCTATTCTTCTTGACAGTCAACCCAACCAAACAAAAAAAACAAACCCTATCAATTTCACTAGCCTAAAATCAACATCCTAAAAAAAAAAAGTTACATATTTTACACAAATATAGAGAGATCCCTCTCTAATTACAAGAAGGGTAGGTCCTACGACTCCAAATTTGGTTTGATGTTACTATTGTACATTTGGTATTGCCAATATAAAAATTACAGGGACCTAACATAATGGTGACTCCACTAGGGATTCTGAGTAAGTAACAACCCAAATACTCCTTAAGAACTCACAAATCCCCTATCAAAATTAGATAAATCAAGTGTTAGCCAACAACGATATCTGGTTGATTTTCCATACTAGCACAATGGAAAACACACTAGGGAACACTCATTAAAAATATTAGTGTTACATAAATAACTTAGAAAACCAAAAAATATCTCCATATTGGTATCAAATTGTTGATGGTGGACAACAAAAAAATCTTAAAAGCACTTAGCATCATCCACCTGGTGACTCAAATGGTCTCCAGCAGACCCGATGACTCCACTGTTCGTCAGAGACTCCCTTGGGAATGTACTGATCAAACCTGATAGAAGAAGACACAGTCACTCACTCTATGAATTCAATAATATTTCAGATATGTCTGTTTCCAAAACCCTTACAAACTTTCATCCTCTCTCTGTTGTAGGTCTAAAATCTGGCTTCATAAAGAATCTCCGCCATATCTCACCCTGACCCAAATCCTCCTGCAATAGTTGAAAATCCTGCACACACCCTTAGGAAGACTCCTAGATCTGAAAATTCAACAGTTAGCAGACCTACCCATGAAGCAATTTCCCTACCTAAAAACCTTATAGACTTGCTAAATATCTGGTTGTTGATGGTGCACAACAATGTTGAGATCTTCCACCTGGCGACTCCATAACTCCCAATATACCTGAATACTCCACTGGTAGAAGAATCTAGACTGGTTGAAAAGATACAGTGACCCTTTTTTATTCAAAAATATGGATTCAAGGATACAATGCAGATATTCTCCAATTAATAGAGATCACATCCCTAGATTCCCACACAAAATGCCCCAGATAAATTGGGATTCAAACCTGCCTATGTTTCAAGGTGAAAATTTTGATGACCCCTTGTTACATCTCACAAAATTTCATATAAATACATGGAGGTTAAAAGTTGAATCGCATGAGGACTGCCTCCTGAAAATGTTCATGGGGATATTAGAAGGGAAAGAAAGGGAATGGTATGAAGGTTTGGACCCTAGGATTTTGTTTTCTTTAGAATATTTCCACAAGGTGTTTTATGAACATTATAAGAAAAACTTTCCATCTTTATCATTAGCTAAAAATTGTTGTGATCATCTGAGGATCTCATATAATACCTTGTAAACATTGATGAAGATTTGGGAAATTAGCATCCTGAGAATCTATTAGATGAAATTCATGCATTTCATACGCAATTCAACTATCGTGAAAATCAAAAGGAGTTGGTTGAGGATGAAATGAATCAGGAAATTGTTAGAAAATTATATATTAAAGAGCAATACAACACATAAAATATGTGGAAAACACAAGCACACAAAACACATAAAACCAGAGAGATACAGATATACGTGGTTCACCCAATTTGGGCTACGTCCACCCTAAAAAACCACTCTTTTATTTCTATTATCTAGTAAAATGAAGAGACACAACCTACAACAGATCCGCTGTAATATCCTCTATTCTCTCTCACAGTCTCCCTATCTATTTCTCTCCCTAAGAATACACATACAATATACAGTCGCAATACAATGCACTCATACAAGTGACGGGTTGCCTTCTAGGGAAACAAAACCTAAACTAAACATAACTTCTACAGTCAGATCATCTGCCAAATAAATGGCCGAGATTGAATAGAAATTAATATACTTTTACAAGGAAATTTTATATCTGTTTTTAGCTTCGGGGGCGCTGCCCCCGAAACCCCCACCAAGGGACTGCTGGCCCTCGAACACCCCAGCTAGGGGGTCATCCCCCCTGGACCTTGCAGGGGGGACAAGTCCCCCCCATTGCAGAGGTGTATAGTTTTCCTGGGGTATACATCCAACTAAAACAAGGATCTCTAAATAAGGATGAAAATCAGGCTCCACACCCAACAAAAATAAAGGGAGACCCACAAGATCTCTCTAAAAGGACAAGTGATGATTCATCATCTCTTTTGTGGAAGGCTCAATAATACATATAGCCTTATGATCAGTCACAAGATAAAGAAAACCACTATGTTTCAATCCCGGGAAAAGAGGAAACTATTGGCCATAAAAATTGGCCTTTTAACTCCATCTACCATAGATCAGAAAATAAAATTATAGGTCAACATATGGTGGAGCAATCTGCTAATCTAGTGTTCATATTAGATAGAATTAATTCTATGAATAAGATACCCAAGTATGATCAATATTATGATGATTATGTTCTCCAGACTCAAGCTAACACTACAGAAAAAATCAGTAACTAGTTTGTGGGACAAAGACAATCATTTTCAACAGCTCAAATATAGTGATCAGCAAATACAAATTAGCTATGAGAGTGAAGAAGAAAGTGCAAAAATTTTGAAAGAAAGGAAAGGATATTTACCTCTTTGTTGTGCTTCATTTCAGTTCATTAAAGACAACCTTAATACAATTAGAAATCAACAGTATTTGGTATTGTTATTAAAAACAAAGAAGAAATTCAACCTCATTATCGATCTTCACAAGAAAAAGAAAAAAATTGCTATCCAATACAAAGAAAACAAGGATTTCCTCCTCCTTTATCTGAAGAAGAGATCAATAAGATTCTGAACATGCAACCAACTTCTAAACTTTTATATAAAGAGATTATTTCTATCTGTTCTACTGTTGTTTTATGTATTGCAGCCTTACCTCATGAAGAAACAAGAGAAGAGATTGATACTGGGGCTGTACTTCCTTATCAAGAACACTTTTTTCCAAAGAGTTCTTTTGCTCATCAAAATGATGGCTTTCAGATAAAACTCAGCCCACTCAATCAGAGCATATTAGGTTTGCTAGAGGACAAGATTGTGATATATCATGAGGTTTCCAAGACACCTGATCATGAAGAGGGGAAATATATTCTTTCTCAAAAGAATCCCAAGCTTAACAAGCTGGAGCAAGGAATGGTCCTGGATACAGATAATTATTTAAATCCTTAGAGCCAGGTATTATTTGAAGATACCTTCGTTTTTTTTTAGAGGCATCTAAAGAAGGAACATGCTATGCCAGGAATGGTTTGCTGCAAAGTGTAAAGAAGGTTCTGGGAACTGCTATTCAGAAGCAACTGAGATGGGAGTGGCCTTTTTGTCTCTTTAGAATACCCAAAGGGCTGAATGAAAATCAATCATGTAGTCTATTTGGTCTAAAATGCGGATGCAAATTAGAGTTTCATTTACTATCAATTTGGTTAAGTAAACTTCGAGGATCATCTAATATATATAGACTTAGAGGAAAACTAAACTAAGCTAGGTGAAGAAATGCCAAGGTTCCCTTACAGGAGGTCTTTCATTAGTATCTTCAACACCTATTTAGTTATTTAATAAAATGAAATCTGAAGACATTGTGACAAATGTAAGAAATATTAGGTCTCCCTTACAGGAGACTATTCATTAATATTTCTAATCATCTTAATCAAAAAACTATTTAAACTAATGAAATTAAAGCACTTAAACGTAATTCTAATTGATTGCATGAAATGTTAAATCTCTCTTACAAGAGACTATTCATTTATATCTCAATCATATAAATCAGAAACTTAAACTAATGAAATCAAACATTAAATAAAAAATCGGATTCATTGAAGGAAACATTATTACTTTCTTACGAAAGGTCATTCGTTAATATTCCAAACATATGAACCTAATAATTTAATCTAATGAAATTCACAAACAAACATAAAATAAAAGCCTTCTAAAATAAAAGCGTAATTTCTAGGCAATGGGAATCCTTCCAAGGATTCACAAGCACACAAAAAGAAAATTCAAATGTAGAGGATCAAAGAAGCTCTGTCTTATTTATCATCAATTGGAAATTTCAATTGCAACCATTACATCGATTCTCCAATCTAACTTCTCACTACCAACCTAAGATACTAAGATTACAAATGAAGGACATAACACTCCTATTTATACAAAAGCTACGATAACAAACTCATAAATGTAAATCCACTATTCCCTCCTTTGACCCACATATTTCTCAACTAATTGTGACACAAAACCTTATCTTCCATGATCTCCTCAAATTCGAATTTGAACATAGAGTGCCACATAAGGGTGCCTAGGTAGCTTCTTTTGTACCTTCACATGTTAAAAAACTCATTCTAATTGTTAGGTATAAGTATAAGCATATTATTTTCTAAATTTTAACCAAAAATCCACTTAAATATGTGAAGAATTAATAATATTTGGGAAATCATAGTTATAACCCAATGACGAGGTAAATGTAATGATGTGGAGGTGGAATGAAGGTGACATGAAGGTAATATGGAATTAATGTGAAGGTATTGGTGAATAATGGAGTGATAATAGGGACTATTTTGAGGCCCAACATAGTCACTTACTTGATTGGTTTTATTGGAAAAGAGAGTTCATCTAATGTAGATATCATATACAAGTTAGATTATGATAAATAGGTATGAAAATAGGCCCCGTACTGTGAGCATATTTCTAGTTATAGTTTCAGATTGTTTGGACAAAAAGAAGGAAAAAGAACAGAAAGGAGAAAAGAGGGCGGATAAAAAGAAGAGGTAAAGCCCCATACCAAAAAAGAATATATCTAAAAGTGTGCATGTCTAAATGCCACTACCTTTGAGAAAGGAATGTCTTGTTTAGTCATACAGCCTAACCATGATTGAATATGTTTTAAATTTATTTTGATAAGTTAGAAAATGAAGAGTTTCCAAACCATTCAAACTTGGCTCATCAGTAGACTAGGTTAGGAAAAGAGATTGGTTCCCAAAGCTCGACTCTAAACCAAAGAGAAAAGAGAGGGATGAGTGACAAGTTCCAAATTATAAGCCCTGAAGTTTCTAGTTTTACTTGTGCAAAAATAAAATCTGTGTGCAACTTGCCTAAAATTCCACAGCTCCTGACAAATCAAACAACTCAACCTTGATTTAGTCATGTTTTAAATTTTTTCTTGATAGATTAGACAATGAAAATCTAACAAACTGTTTAGCCTTGACAGAGAAGTAGATTAATTAAATAATAAAATAACTCATCATTGTAATCTAAGCTTTTGGATGATATAAGTGTAAAAGTAGAAAAATTTTCTGCTTTCAAAAGAGAAAATGATGTGAAGGGCTTTCCAATCCAAATGCACCCAAATGAAGAATTTTTTTTAGGAAAGTCATGATGGGTAGGTAGTGTTGATATTGAAGAAATCATGTTTTATAGATTGTAAGATCACATCTTCAAAGATCAAGAATAAATCAACAAGCATGTGAGGCATCTCATCTGCAAAATAAGATATCTAAGGTTCTTGAAACCTCCTGAAACGAGTTTCCCTCCCCAAGTGGAGCCACTATTAGTCATAAATATTTTTTAACTTTCTTTAGATGACTATATGATGTTTATATATTTATGAAAAAAATATTCCTTGAATATCTTGATTTTCAGAAATCTCACTGCCTTCATTAATACATGTTTTAAAGATGTGGAGGCATTACTTTTTATGGAAATTTTTTATACTGGTGGCATATCACATCAATTTGAAGTATTTCCTCACACAAATTGATTTGAACGCAAGGCAAGCTAGATTGTTGTCCTTCCTTAGTGAGTTTTACATGGAGATCAAACATATTAAGGAGAAGGAAAAAATATTACAAATGCATTAAGAAGAAATGCTTGGAAAATTTGTGAGTAATGTTGGAAGTAGTGCTAACTTTGACATGGAAGGACTGATACAAGAAGTGGTGAGAAAAGACTAAAACTATGAAAAAATTTAGGCACAAATTCTAAAAAATAAGACGAAATGGTATACACAAAATCAGAGGGGATTGATTTGTTATAAGGATAGATTATACATTCCTAATGTGGACCAATTAAAAAGAGAAATTATAGATGAGTACCATAAGAGACCCTATGCGGGACAATGTGTGCTTTAAGAAAGAACCTGTCATGGCCGAGTTTAAAAAGGATGTGGCGAATTACTTGGTTAGATATATATAATGTCAACAAGTGAAGGTAGAGAATCAACATCCAGCTAGATTGTTGAATCCTTTACCCATTCTAGAATGGAAGTGGGAGACTATTTCCATGGATTTTATTACTAGTTTACCAAGGACTAAATATCAACATGAATCTATTATGGTAGTAATTGATACTTTGACTAAAGTTGCACAGTTCATAATTGTACAATCTACCTTCGGTACAGCTCAAGTAGCTAATGTATTTATGATGGGATTGTAAAATTGCATGGTATTCCTAAGATGGTCATATCCGACAAAGATCCAAAGTTTACTATAGATTTTTGGAGGAGTATATTCGGGGGAATGGGTACCAAATTAAACTTTAGTAATGTATACCATCCCCAAACTGATGGGAAAACTGAAAGAAAAAATCACATTTTAGAAGACATGTTAAGAACGTATGTTATGGACAGACCAACAAAGTGGGAGGACTTTCTACACTTATTAGAGTTTCCCTACAACAATAGCTACCAAGATTCAATAAAGATGAGTCCTTTTGAAGCACTTTATGGTAGAAAGGGCCATACCACTCTAATTTGGAGTGAACCATACGATAAGTTAATACTTGGACCAGATGCTTTGTAGGAAATGTAAATAATTTTGAGAAAAATTTAACAAAATATCAAAATAGCACAATACAGGCAGAAAATTTATGCAAAAAAAATAGAGAATTCATAGGGAATTAAGCGTGGATGATCACGTTTACCTAAGTATTAAGCCTAAAAAGAGTACTTTGCACAATGGTAGCTGTGAAAAACTGGCTACATGCTACTGTGGACCTTTTAAAGTACTGGAATGAGTAGGATCAATTGCATATAAGTTGGCTTTAACTAGTCACCTTAAGGTTCAAGATGTATTTCATGTTTCATTATTAAAAAAATATTTGCATGACCCTACTCATGTTATGGATTGGAATGTGATACAGGTGGAACTAGAAGGGGAATTCCTCCTAGAGCCACTTCAAATATTGGCACGGGAACAAATTGAGCTCCGAAATAGGAGAGTGGCTAGGGTGAAATTGTAGTGGAGGCACTTTGCACTCGAAGAGGCCACTTGCGAGCGAGAGGAAGAAATGAAGGAAAAATACCCATCACTGTTTTAACACTGAATTTTAAATTCTATCTTTACAACACTGAGGATGGTGTTATGCTTTTGGAGGGGGATTATGTAATGTCCCCATTTTTATATAGTTTTATTAGACATTTTAACAAGTACAAAAGGGTATATTGGACCCAAATGGAAAAACATTGTGCGGATTTCTCTTATTATTTCAATTTAATAAAATAAAATGAAAATTTATGTGCAAAGACTAGATTATGACTAGATATCTGGAAACCAAATCCATGAGGATGGATAAGGTTGTAAGACTTTCTCAATCTTCCAAAAATATTTGGAAGAAATAAGTTAAATACAAAATTTAGATTGGAAATAAAAATCTAAAAAAAAGTTACCCCAGTAAAGAGGAAATTACTGGGAAGACATGGAATAAAGCTAGAAAGCAGAAAAGATAGCTTGAAAAGCACCTTTGTGGAAGAAACAAAGGTAAAGTCTAGGCACACAGGAAAGCAGCATCATGAATTAACTGGATGTAGTTAAGGGAAACAGGCTGGGGAAAGAAATCTTAAATAAGCTAATTCATGATAGAAAAACGGTTGTCTATTGCTGGAGGAAAGGATCTCTGCTCAGGGGTGAGCTGTGGAGATAGAACTCTAAGGTTGGGTGGAACCTAGTCTACCTAAAGTGGCATGCACATTTAAATTGAATTGTTTTGAATTATGCCTTAGATTTGCTATGAATTACTGAGAAGAAAATTAGTTAGATCTATATGAAATTATGCCTCTAAATATGTGTCTATGCGGAGGAAGTTAATTTAATTGGAAATAAACTTTTGAGCTCTCAACATTGAGCATATTTTATCATAATAAAGAAGTTTGTTTTGTGCTGCTGCACAAACATAAACTCTATAGAGGACCAACTCTCAGAATGTCTGAACCTAGTATAGGGCTTAGATATGAGGTTATGTACCTCACAGAAAACTCACATTTTCTTAGTATAATTGCTATAGTATCATGTTATCAAACTTCTTATTTCGATATGAAATTAATTCTAATTAGAATTGAATAAACAAGAATGATAAATGTAAACAATGTCTAGTTAAATAAAGTTCTGCACCGTAGAGTGAAAAAAATTCGACACTTTCTAGTTAAGTAAATTATGTAATATCTTGAAACAAATAAATCATGTACTAAAGCTTAATTGAGAGAAGACTATATACAAGTATATGTTTGGAATGTCTTCATATACTAGAGCTGCAAGTGAAATTATAATTTGAAAGAACATATTTCATTGGAACTGTAATGTCTCCCAAGTTGTCAAAATATATATATATATATATATATATATATATATATATATATATATATATATTTATTTTAAGGAGCTTCAATTACCATTCTCAACATATTCTCTTCATAAATATACTTAAAGTCCATTCTAATTATATTTATTAAATTTAAATCTATACAATTTCCATCTTTCTACTTAATGCCTTACCTCTAAATGATAGTCTCGAATTGATTTCGGAGAGTATCATCATTTTAGAGGTCTAAATTATACAACATATGTATCTTATCAACCTCGATATTTCACTAAAGGTTAATTTCCACCTAATACGTAACACAATTGTAACATTGGTTATCAAACTTTAAATCGATTTGAGATTGGACGTACATACCAACTACATGTTGTAATTAAAACTAACTCCACGTATTGGAATGGTTTGTAATTTCAATGAACTTTCGTTACTCTTGTAATGATATAGTAACATGAACGTATGAGGTTTCCAAGAGGTCTTCTAAAACACGTTACACGGATTTTTGTGGATTCGTTATGGTACATAGTGCTTATATTTTATTCGTTTATAATGGAATTGTCAACTGTCAATCCATATATGTGAAAGCACTCCCGTCTTGTACATTTATTTTAAGGATATGAAAGGGATTTCTACCTTTTCTCGAGCCACAGAAACAACATTATTTTATATTATAGATATGATTATCATACATTTGGTTTTTAAATCTTTAGCTGTATCAGTACCCTTCGCCATAAATTTTTCCAGTTCATTGTCAATTCGTGAATTTAAACAGTGATCCACGAGAATGATGGTAGATCTCTACCACGTGGACAGTTGGATTTTCATTAGGGTTTCTCCGCTTCTTTCTATTTTACTCCTTCACTATTCGCTTTAACATTTCTCCGAATCGTTTTACCGATGTAGATTTTATCTTTGGTTCATTCGTATGGCAAGGAAAGAGAAAATCTACAGTTAGTAACGTTTTTCGTTGCCGGCTCCCTTCACCATATGTTCTGGTAAGTCTTTTTTCTTTTCTGAAGCATTCTTACAGTGTTGTATACCATCAATTTTTGGCTTATAATAATCACTTTTCTTGAACCTTCTGTTAAATATTGGGTTTTCGAATCCATTCGCTTTAGCTTTGGTTTCATATTTTTTTTCATAGGTTCATTTCCACATATCGTTCCCGTGATTTATTTATTTCTCTTTGGACAGGAAGGAATATTTATGTTCCTCTTCTAGATTCATTATTGAGAGCATTGTAATTTACATAGTTAATTTTGTTAATTTACCATATTCTAATGGCCTCATTTATTTGATTTTTGTTCTTCCTTTCGAGACATGGTTTTCTCAGTTCAACGAATTTTGGGGAATAACCGTATGTCCTTCTATTTGTGGTTTCTTCTCACGACCCGAGGTGAACTCTTATTGCCCTTTGTCAAAATTTCACAGTCCTGATACCTCTCAAACTTCATGAATTTGGCTTCTGAGAAATCAAGCCCTTCATTCGAACCCATTTGCAAAGGCTATCCGTCATTTCCAACACACTGGTGAGTATCAATAATACAATCGAGTTCTAATATTCATTTATCTATTTCCAGTTTTACTTTTACATACTATTGAAACATTTCTTTTGTCTATGCATTCATCTTTAAAGTTGCATCCTCATTGGTGAATTTATGGAGGTAACCTCTTTAATATTGCTATTTTGAGGTTTGATTATTATTATTAACTTATATTTTTTTTATTTTTTTTTCTTATCAAAAAATGTATATCATTGCAGGTACCTCATTCCTGCTTATTTCAATTTTTCTCAGTTACAAAGTTAAAATGCAACTCTTATTCTGACTCTTACCCTACGTATGGGTTCTTCATTTTCAGGTTGGTAACAAATTTACCATGATTGTTTTTGACCTTTGTGGCACTATAATATATAAATCTTTAGAAACCTATATAGTTAGATATTTGTAATTTAATCAGTCACCTCTGAAAGATTGTAATAAACAATTTTCGACTGTCTGTCATCATAGAATTTCTTACAGGACTGTAATGTATTTAGTTCATGGAATTTAGAGTGACTATAGGTGAAATTTACCGTAGCCATTTTTGTTTTGTTTTTGTTTGATGCATATTTTACCCTATGTGTATTATAGTTTGTTTGGACTATCTAATTTATTCTATTAGATTATACACAATTTAATATATTCTGGATTAGCTCTATCTATATGATATATATTTATTATTGCATTTATCAATTCTGATATTTGTACATAACCTGTTAGGGTTTCACTAAGCTCTCTTTAATAATTTAATTGAGAGGTTATTTCACTAATAACATAATTTTCTATATTCATTATTTAACTTCTTTCCTCTTGTTTTGTAATTGTAAAATTAATTTCACAAAATTAAATTTATAAGCTATTGGAAATACTACCTTTGATAATAGTACTCTCACTAATTATTTTCTTAATTAATGATAGTATCATAAGCAAATATCATGTATATCTGTACTAAAATCTGAAATAGAGTTGTCTATTAAATTCCATTCTTATATGTATATCTCCAGCATTTTTGAAGATTTAAAAACTGTTAATACTTTATCTTGTTGTCTCTGTGATATATCTCAGATTCTAGAATACCGTCTGAATTTTAATTAAGACTATTGGAATATCAGTATATACTTCCAGCTTTATTGATTTCGATTCTCACTAGCACCTGTATTTTGCATGTAAAATATTTCAGATGTATATAAGAATTCTTCTTATATTGTTACACTAGATCACAGAGCTATACCCTTTCCGAAATATTCAGAGTACACTTATATAAGTTTTTCTTGGTTTGTTTATACAGAAGTTCAATATATAATCTCCATTCTCTACTAGTTTAGAATTTTTATAACTTCCTATTTTCACAATACAACTGAGGAAACTCCACTAAAATCCTCAATGTACAAATTTCAACAGTAAGGGATTGTACATTTTAAAAATTTTCTTTTTTTTTCTTTATACTACTATATCACTTTAACTGACTGCACTCTGTTAAAAAAAATTATAATTCTTAAGAGATAAATCCTTTTCTAGGTACTGAGATCAACTTCTATTTGCATGTTTATAGAGAGTTACAATTATCATTTCAGCTTGTAAACTTATAGTATCTATTTCTTCATGTTCATATAATTGTTCATTATAGAAGCAGATTAAAGTTAAAACATTTAATTTGAGCATGAACATCTATTTTAATATCTAAGGAATTATTTTAATATCTCTAGATTTAAACCAGACTATGGTTTAGAGATTCTAGCTGATAGTGTTCCTTAGAATTTTATTCCTACTACAGTACAGAAATTTAGAAGAGTTATTTCTTCTGTTTACTTCTGTTAAAAGTAAGGAATTTTAATTTCAGAAATTTGGTTTAAATAACATCTACAAAAATTAACAATATTGCACAGCAGCAGGTATTTTAACCAGTCCTAAAAATTGTGAACATACCACTTCTGTAGATGAACAATCATCCCAACCTTAGAGTTATTTTGTCTCTAGAACTCACCCCCGAGCTGAGATCCTCTCCTGAAACAGACCAAACTCAATTTGTTTCGGAGTAGCTTATTTAAGCTGCTCTCCCCAAAGCCCGTTTCTAATTCTGTGTCCAAAATTAAAGGATTTTTTTATTCCTGTTTGCTTAGGCTTCCCTTATTTAGGGATTTTAAAGCTACTTTCTACTTTTCCAGCTTTTTACCTCTTCCCAACTATTGTCTACATCATTGGGGAAATTTAGATTTTTCCTCAAAAATCTAAATTAGAATTAAATTCTTTCAAGGCTTTTTGAAAGATTTTTTGGGAAAGTCTTAGCCTCTTTCCATACCTAATGGATTTGGCAAGTGATCTCAAAAATATCATTTGGTATCATGCACAGAAATATATTATTTATTTTTCAAAATTAAATAATTTATTAAATTCACACCATAATTATCCATTGGGGTCCACTCCCCTTTGGACTGAAGTTCAATGTCTAATTTGAAAACATAAAACTAGGGGTGTTACATATTCCCCCTCTAAAAACAAACACCGTCCTGGGTGTTAACAGCTAACTACTAGAGTTTATTTTGAAAATAGATATGGATATCTTTCCATTATCTCAGCTTTTCTTTCCCACTTAGCTTCTTCAGCAGTAAAGTGCTTCCACTACACCTTTACTCTTGCTACTGTTTGGTTCCTCAATTCAATTTCTTCCCGCTCCAATATTTGAAGTGGTTCTGGAAGGAACTCCCCTTCTGGTTCCACCTATATCACATTCCAATCAATAATATGAGAAGCATCATGTACATATATTTTTAATAATGAAACATGGAACACATCATTCACTCTAACATGACGAGGTAAGGGCAGCTTATAAGCCACTGGTCCCACCCTTTCTAACACCTCAAAAGGTCCCCAATATCTAGGAGCCAATTTTGCACAACTTCCAGCATAAAGTGTGCTCTTTTTGGGTTTAATACGCAGGTACACATGATCAACCACTTTTAACTCTCGATGCACTCCCTTCTTATTAGCATAGTTTTTTTTTTTGATCTTGTGCTGTCTTGATGTTTCTATGTATTTGTTTGACAATCCTTTCCATTTCTTGTAGAGTATCTGGCCCCAATACTAGCTTATCTTCAGGGTGGCTCCAACTTAAAGGAGTACGACACTTTCTTACGTAGAGTTGTAACACCCCTAGTTTTATGTTTCTTTCAAATTAGACATTTGAACTTTAGATCCAAAAGGGAGTGGACCCCAATGGATAAGTATTTTGTGGATGTATTTAAGTATTTAATTTTGAAAAATAAATAAAATGATTCTGTGCATATTGACCAAATGAGAATTATGAGATCACTTGCCAATTCCATGAGGTATGGAAAGAGGCTAAGATTTCCCCAAAAATCTTTCAAAAATCCTTGAAAGAATTTATTTCCAAATTAGATTTTTGAGGAAAAATATAGTTTTTCCCCAATGAGGTGGAGAGTAGTTGGGAAGAGGTAAAAAGCTGGGAAAAACATAAAGCAGCTTTAAAAGTCCCTAAATAAGGGAAGCCTAGGCAAACATGAAGAAAAGCATCCTGTAATTCTGGACGTAGAATTAGAAATAGGCTTTGGAGAGAAAAAACTTAAATAAGCTATTCCAGAATAGATTAGGGGTTGGTCTGTTCTGGAAGATGATCTCAGATCAGGGGTGAGTTCTGTGCATAGAGGAGCTCTAAGGTTAGGAGGATTGGTCAATTTCAGAACTGGTATGCCTAAAATGTTTATGTTTGGTTGAATTACTTGTTATTGTGTTGTGTGATTAATGATTTTGGATGTTAGTTTACTTCAAACCTGAAAGTGTTACTCCATACATTTAACAGAATTGTTTAGAAGAACTTAATCCTCTCAATTTTGTAGAGTTGTAGGAATAGGAATTATGGGGAAAATCATCCAGAAGCTCTAAACATGTTGTTGGTTTAAATCTGGATATTTATACTACTCCCATAATCTATTAGGAATTATAACTTTAATCTGCTTCTCTGAAATTAACTATGCATGATACAGGAACCCAGACATAGAAGATTATTTATGAGTTTGAAGAAAATGTGAACATTAAGTTCTGTACAAACATTATAGATATAATTTTCTGACATTTGATTCTGGTGTGAATAGTTACATGAACATAAACATAGGTATAAATTCTAAATCTACAGCTTAGTAGTTGAAATTAATGGATCTAGTTACTAAATTGTGAAAAATTATAGCAAGGAAACTTTAGTTATAATCATCAAGGATGAAGGATATTTATTAGATCAGAAGTTATATTCGGGAGTTCTATGAAATTAATGTACAAGGAAAATGAATTCTACTGTACAACAAAAAATGATAAGAAAAATTCAATTTCTAATTTCTATGCCTTCAGGAATGAGTCAGATTTTTTTTTATAACAAAAAAGTAGATATCATTAATATATCTATTGACCATTTAGTCTATGATATATCATTATTAGTTACATGGAAAGTTAAAAACGAAATGATAGTAGAAAAATACTCTGCTGACAATATAGACTACATGGTTAAAATTAAAAAGGACAATTTCTTTATACATCAACAATATAAAAAAAAAGGACTATATTCTGAAATTGTTCTCTATTCTTAGAAAACCACAGAATAAAAGTAATATTGAAGATTGGATTTAATTATTATTTAGCATAATTAATAAAAGTCTAAACAGAAGTATATTTCCAACCGTGGAATATTGAAAGAATTTATTAAAGCTATGCTTCACAATCATATCAGAAATTTATGACATAGAACTAAATTAGACAAAGAATAAAGTCTAAATTTTCGGGCTAATAAATATAAGAGGGTATATACTGAAATTTTGAAAATTAATTAATAGAAATTAAGACGACTCGAAATTTATTATTATGCATACACAGAAGCATAATAGATTTCTATTGTCCATCATATAAACTATTATATAGAGAAATGAAAAATCCTATAACTATTAAATAATACATAGCATATGGAGTATGAGACTTTTGAATATGAATAAAATGATCTCTTTAAATTCAAGAGAGTACACATCAGTAATGTAAGTGATGAAAATTGGTATAAACACAATTATTACAAAGCCAACATGTCAAAATAATTCGTGTCGAATAGTTGGAAAAATCAGACTTATTCTAAAACAAAGAAGCCAGAAGTTAAACGGTCGAAATAAATCATTTATAACATATACATAGGGGCTGCAGATATCATAAATCCCGAGCCATAAAATTTAACAAGTTAAAATACCACAGAAGTAAATAAAAACCCGGCGTCAACCCATAATGGGGACATTAAATTTCAGACGACGAATTCTCTGAAATGAGAAGTATCAACATGATTAAACAAGCCAATACCAAAGTCATTTGATGAAACTGGAAGCGATGAGAGTATTATAGAATGGGGTAGTAATTAGGTTATGAGGTCAAGAAAGTACCTAAAAAACAAAAGAGAACCATAACGTAAATAAAAAGTGGCAAAGAGGGATTTAACTCCATATATTACAATGAGTATAACTTGAACCCAAAAGCGTCAAATTAATAGTAATACCTTGAGTGCTCCACGCACATCCTATTCACTGAAAAAGTGGAGAAACGTATGCATATTAGGCGATAATTGTTTAACCAAAAACAAATTGAACCACTATAGTATTGAAAATGAGAAACAGGGGTTCGAATAGAACCTAGAGTTATTTACCGTAAGAACAGATAGTTCGACCAAGTTTTGAAGTCAAAATTCAGGGCAAACACTCGCCGTAAGATGAGCTATAATATGCCGCCAAGAATCAAATTAAACAATACTTAAGATTCAGTATAAAAATGAAATAAATATAGACAAGAGAACGAAATACAATACAGATAATCGATGACAGAGAAAAATTCATAATACACCACAAAATTGTAGGGAAATATTACCTGGAAATTTGTTTACATGTTTATCACCATAGAGTGTATACAAGAAGTGAACGAAGTGAATGAAGTTTCCATGAGTTTGATGGTGGAACCCTCAAAAAATAGAAAAAAAAAACCCAAATACAGTGACGGAATGAAATCAAATGAAATTTACTACAGAAAAATACCAACTAATATAGCACTTTCTGGGTCTAAAACCCTAACGCATCCTCACCCTATAGGTGGCAGGATCTGTGTAGGGCATACTGCTAATTAGGTTTAGTGGAATGAAAATCAATACCCTTTAATGTAGACCTGAGAAAATATATGAAACACAATCCATCAACTTAAATGCGAAACGACGCAATGGTACCCCAAAATAGTCTCGAGAAATACATCTAAATTAAAATATTGTGGAAATTAGCTAGCAGGTAATCCCAATGTAAAGAAGTACTAATAGTCCATTAATAAGCATGGTAGCCTTCGTACGGAAACATCAATGGAATTGACACGTAAATCTCTCGATTATGAAACTATAAATAATTCAAAAATTTTATAAAGACAATCGATACCTATATAGAGTATATAACTAATAAATCGATATTTTTGCCAATGTGATACGTAAGTGCTATATGTAGACTCATATAATAAACTCATGATCAGATTTTAGTTCAATACGTTGAACGTATGGTATGTAAGTAATATAAACATCGACGATATTAATAAGTTAATAACCATAAAGAAATTTGAATAAAGTTAGACAATGGGAGTTATAAACTCCTAATGTAGACTCTAAATATGGTCTAAAAACAAGTTAAAAGTCCTTGGTAAAAGGTAACAAAACAAATTGCTAATTGGGATCCTAGTGGAAGTGAAAAATCTTAGGAATAAATGTAGGAATGAAATCATTAAGATCAACGTACCTCGGTAATGACTATAGAGATAAATGAAAATACATTACCAAAAGTTAATTCTAATGATTTTGAGCTAACGGGTTATAAGAAAAAAAAAATTGTGTAGCGGAGAGATATTACAAATGGTATCAGAGCTCTTGTTACATAAAACTAGGCTGTTGTTGTTGTGCTCACTATATAAAATAATTTTTTTTTGTTGAAAATATATATATATATATATATATATATATATATATATATATATATATATATATATATATTTAGTGATATGTGTTGTTTACTGTACAGTGGTGCTGGAAAATAAAAATTCAAATGGCTGGAAGTGATGAAATTTATGTTGACATGCATGATGAAGATAATACATCAGATCCCAACACTCTGGTGATGGCTAGGTTGCATAGTTTGCAACGAGATATGGCTGAGCTAAGAAGCCAGAATGATAGACTGTAATTAGCCAATGAGGAGCAGGAAAGGCTTATCAGAGAATTAACTTCGCAAAACAACCAAGAAGGTGAAGGTTCCGGAAAGAGTAAGAAGGGAAAGTTCTCTGATGATTCTAAGGAATATGATGCTACTAGGCATCAGTATAAGTATAAAAAGGAATTACAGGGGGAATTCTGAAAGATCAAACCTCCCTCCTATGATGGGGAGAAGGAGGAAGATGCTGAAGCCTGGTTGTTGAACATGATTAAGTATTTCTAGGTCTATGAATATGAAAGCAATCTGAAGGCCAGATTAGCTGTCTACCAGCTACAAGGTAAGGCTACCTTGTGGTGGGAGGAGACGAAAATGGTCGATGCCATTGATGAAAAGACAATTACTTGGGAATAATTCCAGGTTAAGTTTAAAAATTGTTATTTAAATGAATGTTATTATGATGATAAAGCAAAGGAATTCCATGAAATTAGACTGGGACAACTCACTATTGATGATTTCGTCACCAAGTTTACAAATATGTTGAGATATGTCCCTTACATTTGGGAAGAGAAGGCAAAGGTGCAAAGGTTTTTGAACTGTTTGCCTACTGTGTACATAGAGAAGATCGAGTTTGATAACCCAAAAAATATGGATGAAGAAGTGAGGAAAGCTAGGCTATGCTACCAGTAGTTTAAAGGAAATGGTGAGCATGGAAAAGGCTGGATAAACAAAGCTGAAATCAAAGGAAAGAAACAAAAACCAGCCTACTTAAAGAACTTTCTTAGGGATCATCAGCAAAAAAAGTTTAATGAACCAAAATAAAGCCAAATTGCTCAGTCTCAAGTTGGTTCCAAACAACTAGATGGAGAAAATAAGAAGGAAGGCACAGTTAAAATGAGGGAACCTTTGAAATGCTGGGGTTGTGGAGAACCTCATATGTTGAGGGATTGTCCCCACCGAAACATTCAAATTATTATGAGGGATCGAGAAGCTACCACAGTAAATGATATATCAAGAAATATACCCACTATCAGTGCAGCCATGGAGAATCGACAACTAGAACACCAAGCTACCATGGTGGAGATGGAAGATAAGACTGCTGACCAGTCTATTACAGTTTTAATTGATCCAGGTGCTTCTTTGAGTTACATTAGTCCACAAATTGTTGAAAAATGCAATCTCAAGACTGAAAAATTTCCATAGTCTTGGTTTGTCCAGTTAGCCAGTGACACCGAGAGGAAAGTAACTCATAAGTTACCTCAAACAACAATAAAATTAAACGATTTTTAGAAAGAAGTAAATTTAAACATTCATATGATTTGTTGATAGAAATGGACTGGTTAGAAAAGATAAAGGCTATGATGAACTGTTGGGATAAATATCTGCATTGCATAGATGAAGAAGGGAAACCTTTTAATCTCAAGGTAAAACCAAAACCCATCTCTGTAAGACAAATATCAACACTACAACTAAAAAGAACAGCTAGGAGAGGATATCAGGTATATGCAGTACATGTCGAATAATTAGAACAGCAATTTGAAGAACACTTGCTGGATACTTTGCCATTATTAAGAGAGTTTAAGGAAGTTTTTCCAGATGATATTCCTCATATTCCCCCCCAAAAGAGTGATTGAATTTTCAATCGATTTGGTGCCTGGAGAAACATCTGTCTCCAGAGCCCCTTATCGAATGAGTCCCCCTAAACTCATGGAACTAAAAATGCAATTGCAAGAATTATTGGATAAAGGTTATATCAGACCGAGTGTGTCTCCTTTGGGAGCCCGATGCTGTTTGTGAAAAAGAAGGATGAAACCTTTAGAATGTGCATTGACTATCATCAGCCGAATAAGTTGACAATTAAAAACAGGTACCCTTTGCCGTGAATTGATGATATTTTTGATCAAGTAAGGGGAGCTTCAGTATTTTCGAAGATTGATCTAAGGACTGGTTATCACCAGCTCAAAACTAAGGAGGAAGACATTAGTAAAACATCTTTGCGAGCTAGGTATGGTCACTACGAATTTGTAATCCTACCTTTCGGTTTAAAAAATGCCCTGGCCACCCTTAGGTGCTTAATGAACAGTGTTTTAAAAAAGTACCTGGATAAATTCCTACTAGTGTTCATAGATGGTATTTTAGTTTATTCAAAAAGTGAGGAGGAGCACAAAGAGCACTTGAGGATAGTGTTGCAAATGTTGAAAGAAAACCAGTTATATGCCAAATTCAGTAAATGTGAACTCTATAAGGACAAGGTCCAATACTTGGGTCATATTATTTCTGAACAATGGTTAGTTGTTCACCCTGAAAAGATAAAGGCTATTAGAGAATGGCCGGTTCCAAGTAATATTTTAGTAGTGAGATCATTCATGGGGATTGCAGGTTATTATCGCAGATTTGTGGAAAGATTTTCTGCCATAGCATATCCCATAACCTCACTACAAAGAAAGGGTGTCAAATTTGAGTAGACTGAAAAATGCCAAAACAGTTTTGAACAATTAAAATCAAAACTCACTACAGCCCCTATACTGAATATTGCAGATCCTGATAAAGAATTTGTTGTGTGTACCGATGCCTGTAGAGAGGGATTGGGAAGAGTCCTTGATAGGTCCCTATATCACTAGTATAGTCCCTTATTATTGTTAGTGTAACCCCGTTATTGTTATTATTGTACCCTTGTAACCCCCATTTTGTTATTATTGTGCCCTTAAATTATTATTGTTAGGTCAGCTAGGATTACATTGTGGCCCACTAGGATTACATTATGGCCCCATGGACTCCTATATATAGAAAGTAGGTTTTGTAAATTGTAGCATCCAAGAATTTTTCATTCATGTAATGTATTGGATGTTGCCCCCTCGAAGTGGCTTATTTCTAAGGCGTTGATATCTCTTTTATTCTCTTTTTTGAGTTGGTTTCACAACATTTGGTATCAAAGCTTTGGATTCTAGGGTTTCGCTACTCCAAACATGTCATCTTGGAATTTTCGCTATAACATTTTTTCTACGAAGTTTCAGAAGCTGAAATTTTTAGGGTGCGAACCTGAAATCCTAAGGAACATCTTCAAAAAATTTCAGAGCTTGGTTCACAATATGTTTGGAGATATGATCTGTGGAAGTTAGGTCTTTTGTTTCAGGCTCGTAAACAGGTCATCGTGGCATTTGCGCAATAACGTTTTTTCTACGAAGCTTCAAAAGCTGAAATTTTTATGGTGTGAAGCTGAAATCCTAAGGAATATTTCCAAACAATTTTAGAGCTTGGTTCACAATATTTTGGGAGATTTCATCAGTGGAAGGTACTTCTTTTTCAGGCTCCTGAATTTCATCTCAAAGAGGTGATCGTGGGAAAATCTTCATAACTCTCTCTTTGAGCATCGGATTGAAGTGGCATAAAAATTTGTCGCAATTACACGGATAGTAATTTCTTTGCTATTAATTTCAGAGCCAAAGGATGAAACAGTGACATGTGGCAAGTCGTACAAGTTCGCTCTACTGAACCAGTCCAAAATTGGGTCATTGTGGGAGATTGGACATAACTTTGTCTTGAAGAATCCAAATCATACCAGACCTATGGCATTGGAAAGAAGATTCAGATGGCTATGAAAAGGATTAATTTCAGATATTTAGGTTCTGAAATTATAAATATAATTCAATTTCAATATTGAGCTCCTCAAAAGCAAGTAAAAGGTGTGTATTTTTTTTTCCGAATTGCGCAAGTCTTGTTTGAAGAATCGAGTTGAATTGATTTGAAGGGCATATTGTAGAATAGATATCAGTATTGGATTATAAAATGGCCCCTATAAATAATTCAACACCCATTAATCCTTTGGAAATATCTACTATGACTCATGAAGACGAAGAATGGCAACATGACATATCAAAATTACAAGAGCAAGTGCAACATATTTCTCTCTCGCAAAGAGCAACAAAAAATGACATGGAAGTTTTGAAGAAAGGCATGGAATCTAAGATAGATTGCATGGAGGCTAGCATGGAATCTAGGATGGATGACATGGAAGCTAAGATCGATGAGAAAATGGAAAACATGAAGAATGTTCTAAAAGCAGACATGGAAGGTTTAACAAAGTTGTTTCAAGAAATGTTTCCTAATGGTGAAAAGATAGTAGAAGAAACTCATGATGAGAACAAAATAAATGTTAATCATGATTTCATAAACTCTAATGTTGGAGGGAAGAGCCACCATATTCCAGATACGGATATGAGGAAGTTTGATGGAAAGGATCCTATAACATGGATACTACTGATGGAGCCATATTTTGATCTCCATAACGTGCAAAACACACAAAAGGTACGCATTGCAACTTTACATTTAGAACAAAATACATTTGTATGGTATCGATGGCTTTTCTCCCGTAAAAAAAATGTCACTTGGTAAATTTTTACGGAGGAAATGATAGCACATTATGAGGATACAAAGAGCAACACCTTCTTTAGCCAATTGATAAATCTCAAACAAAAGGGTTTAGTGGGGCAGCACATTGAGGACTTCCAAAAATTGAATATAAGGGTAGCTGATATTCCAGAGGAACACAGGATTGATCTCTTCATAGGCACTTTAAAGGATAACATCCAACATGAAGTTCGCGTTTTGGAACCTGATTCATTGGAGAAGGCATTCAGATTGGCAAGAAAAGTTGAATGTAAAATTATGGCGACAAGGAAGCCTACCACTCAATTCTATAAAGAAGGAAGTGTTGCTACGCCTAGATTTCCACAACCTACAAGGTTGACACCCCAACAATTGGAAGAAAAAAGAGCAAAAGGGCTTTGCTACAGTTGTGATAGCAAATACACTAAAGGTCATAAGTGTGCTGAGAAGAAATTATTTTACATAGATTGTGAAGAAGAAGAAAATGAACAAGAAGAGGATATACACCAGGAACCAGCCCTAGAAGAGGAAGAAATGAATCCGACCATATCATGTAATGCACTGGTAGGAATTACCACTCCTCAAACTCTCAAGATAGAAGGAAAGATCAAGAAGAAAAAGGTAATAGTGTTGATTGATTTAGGTAGCACCCATAATTTTATTCATTGTAAGGTAGCCAAGGAATTAAATTGTTTCCTATACCCAGCACCAAAATTTCAAGTGATGGTTGCAAATGGAGGAACTATAAATTGCTCTGGAAAATGCCATAATATCAAGCTAACCATGGGGGAATATGTATTGACTAGTCCAATGCTTTCCATTCCTATGGGAGGTGCTGATGTTGTACTAGGAGTACAATGGTTACAATCTTAGGGGACGGTAGCTTTTAATTTTCAAGAACTTTTCTTGAATTTTTTTTCAGAAGGAAAGGAAGTCGAATTACGGGGTATTGAAGGGAAGCCAGGAAGGATAATAAGCTCGAATGTCATGACAAAGCTTCTAAAGAAAGAACAACGAGGCGTAATTGCACAATTATGCTCACTAGAAGTTCCGACATCAAAATCATCTATTTCTGCAGATCTCCAACAAGTCTTGGACAATCATTCCAAGGTGTTTGAAACTCCCAAAGGATTCCCACCTATTCATGATCATGATCATGCTATTCATTTGATTCCAGGAAGTGTTCCTCCAAACATCAGGCCTTATAGATATCCTTACTTCCAAAAGAGTGAAATTGAACGTATGATTGCAGAAATGTTAGAGGCGGGTATAATTCAACCTAGTCAAAGTTCTTTCTCTGCTCCTATAGTATTGGTACACAAGAAGGATGGATCATGGCGAATGTGTCTGGATTATAGGGAGCTCAATAAGCTCACCATTAAAGATAAATTTCCCATTCCTGTGATTGATGAATTATTGGATGAATTATATGGAGCAATTTATTTTACCAAGTTGGATCTTCGTTCAGGATATCATCAAATTAGAATGAAGACTGAAGATATTCCAAAAACAGCATTTCGAACTCATGAAGGTCATTATGAATTTTTGGTCATGCCTTTTGGCCTTACCAATGCACCTTCTACATTTCAAGGGTTGATGAATTCCGTTTTCAAACCCTTCCTTAGAAAATTTGTGCTAGTATTTTTTGATGATATACTAATCTACAACAAGTCTTGGAAGGATCATGTTGAACATGTTGACAGGGTGTGCAAACTATTACAGGAGAAACAATTATATGCAAAAACATCCAAATGTTTCTTTAGAGTACAAGAGGTGGAAAATCTGGGTCATATTGTATCTCACGAGTGTTATAGAATCATTTCTCACCTTCATATGATTCATGATTGCTTTTATGGCTTTGGGCACCCATTCCTGCAGACTTGGACAAATTCACTAAAAACAGTGTAAAATTCCCCATACGCGGTTATGCCCAGAATTTTCCGCGTGTATACACAAGTCCACATGAACTTTTCCACGTATGCCATTAAAATCATTAAAAAATATATAAAAATTCCCTATTTTCGGGCTGGGTTGATGGTTACTCTGGTAGTTCAACCACCCCAGCACATGGCCAACTGTTTCCAACTGTTGAAAATACTTTGAGGGAGTATTAAATTCCATCATGTGCATGGCCTAAGGGAGAGAGAGAAATTATTGATATTATACTCTGTTGGTATTCCCTATCCAAGTCTGAATTCCCGTGCCTCCTGCACTTCCCAGTTCATTACAGGAAACCCTTGTTTCCTGGAGATGCTCATCTCTTTATATGTCATCTCGTATGCACCAGTTCAGAAGGAGCCTTAGCGAGGCAAGGGTGGGATGGATTCGAACGACGGTCTGCTCTAAGATCGTGGAAGGATTCAGGTGATCTCTCCACTCGTTATTTCTGTACATGCTATTTATAATACAGAATTACCATCTTGTTCCCGAAATATACGTGTTAGTGTCTTCTTGTATACATGAGAATATTGTTATTTAAGCATTTGTTATGGTTTATCTAATGTTTCATATGGATTTCACTAACATTTAGGGTAGATATATGTTGTGCAACCAGTTCTTCGTGCTTGTTTCTTCTTGTCTTTCAGGTTAAGAAGGAAGAAGGGTTGCTAGGGGTTTGGACCCCGCGGGATCTGCTTCAACCGTAGGACCTACGGGTAACTTCCTCAATCTACTCTATTTAGTTTTTCATGAACATGTATGGTTGTGTGAGTCCTTCTTAAGTAGCATGCCCTGCTCTGTGCAGGTTTAAACCCAACAAACCTCTAGGGTGATTTTCCCCGAAACAGAACTGGCGACTCCGCTGGGGATTGCATTCTTGTGATTCCCCTGTTGGGTGGTTTCAGCTGTTTGATAGGTTTCCAACAGTTTTAACTTCTATTTGCAGTCCAGTTTACTATTTTTCAGTCAGACTGAAGTCCTGGTTTCTTATCCAGGCTTGATCCTTTTTGTTTTTTCACTATTTACCTTTACATAAGCGCTTTTTTCTGCACACAGTCACGTATACATGCAAGTTTTTCTAAAGGGAGTCGCGTATACGCGTGTTTCCTTTAGCACAGTCGCGTATGCACACTTGTTGCTAAATTGTGAAGTAGCGTATACCTAGGCAGATTTTGAAATTTTGGATTCCTTGGCTTTTTAGTCCTTTCTATCTGAGGAGACCTGTTCCTGTAGTGTCTTTGTACCCTCTGGATTGTGAAGAAAGTGGTCTTTGGTCTTTTCTCTCTTTCGTTTGATTGAAAACTATTCTTTTTGGAAAAATGTCGTTTCTAGTGCTGGCACTCCTGGTTCGAGTACCAAGATCTCTTTCTGGCGATTTTTGGCTGTTCTGCTTTATCAGAACAAAGAGCTTCTGCTCATTTACTCTTTCCTATCTTTCTGGTTCGCTTTGCACTACGATTTTTGCTCATTTCTTGATTGGTTTTCTTGAGTTCAGTTGGCTAGGTCTTGTTGCAACTTTTCAAGAGTCTTTCTTGATTCTTTGAAGTTTTTTGTTTGCGGCAAGGTTGCACTATTCTTCTAGGCTGAGTGGATGAGTTTTCTTGTCTTCTTTTGCTCATATTGATCTTGCTACTAGTTAGCCTTATATGTTTTGGAGCATTTTTGAAGTTTTTTCTTGGAATTCAGTGTCGATTGGCTTGGGATTTTATAGTTTTACTTGGTCTTTTCGAACTCTTTTTAGAAAACTCAAAAGCTCAAAAAACATTTGCTTTGTTGTTTGCTTTTGTTTTTGCATTTTTGTTTTCGTTTCTTTGTATCTTTTGAAGCTTTGTTCAGGTTTCTTGCCTTTGGATTTTGGCTTGATTTTGGAAAGGAGTTGTCAGTGATTTCTTCCTCTTGTTGTTGAGCATTTTGGTGTCTTCATATTAAGAGTTCTTGACTTCGAGAACTAGCTTTCTGGACAACCAAAAAGAGTTAAAACTGAAGGATCTTTTGGGAAATTTCACTCTGCTTTAGGAGATTTTGCATCTTATAATTTGCATGCTTGTAGTGATTTGCATCAGATGCACTTAAGCATTTAGTAATTTTCATAGTTTTTGTGAGTGTGAGTGTGTTATCTGAAAAGAAAAATACAATTTTTAATATCATAGAACCTGTATAGAGATTGCTTTTCATCGAAAGACAATAACTGCATTTGCATGTAGTTTGGTTTTTATTAATTTCTTTTTGCATCAAAACATCATAAGTTTCATTTCCATATCCTTTTGACTTAACATAACAGCCCATTAAAATAAGCGATATAATTTAAAATCAACTAGCAAGTTTTCTAAGTGTCATACACCAACTAGCTAGGTTGTAGGGCCTTGGATTAGGTGAGTGGAGAGTTAACTCTCCAAGGCCGCTCAAACAAAACATAGAAGTTGATTAATTGAGCGAAATCCAACTCCGTTAGGTGGACCGGGAAAGCTCTCCTCTAGAGAGTCAAGCGCGAGGGGAAGTGAAGGCTGGGAAGAGGGATACCCCCTCTCCGATTAGCTGAATCTGACCTCAAGACCATTTCGCCCGGCTTCTGACATGGATTGGTGCCCATAGTTACCACTCCTAGGTTCCACACAGGTGACTGCGGGGGGGAATACCCGTGGTACCTGAGGCAGATGTCGCATCACTTTCAGCAGTACTTCTGGGGGGTGCCCTTGCGAAGCTTGGGTGCTTGAGCCGGTAAAGGCTGTCGTTAGGAGGTCGGCGTAACTCTTTCTGATACCTTCGCTAGTTGTTCTGGGCTGTAATTATCCCAGACTGCTTTCGGGAGGTCCTATATTTCGCTTTCCTGTATTTTGGTGTCCGATCCTCATCACCCGCAGCGGAAATACTTGAAGGTTGTTTGCTTGATTGTATCTCAGGGATTTTTCTTATAGTGAGTGCTCTTTGCTCCTAGCTTGCCTAGCTTTTAGCTTTTTTGAGTCTAATTTAAAAGCTATAAAAGTGGTTGATCAAGCGCCTCGTCGATCGAGGAGAATCTGGGGGTTATCTCCCGAGAGTCCAGAGCCTTCTTCGAGAAGGCGTAGGAGTGATTTAGCAGGTGGTTATCACCCGGTGATGTCTGACGTAGTGGAGAGAGATCCTCCGCAAGGATCTGAAGGTTTCATAGCTGATTCTGGTGTCGGTTCTGAGAGGAGCGTTCCGCTCACCTCGCAAGTTTTATTTCCTGAGGAAGAAGATTTTCAAATTGAAGAAGTACCTGAACCTCATGTGTCAGGTCCATCTCCTCTTCCTCCTGATTATCCGTTCATTGTTCAATACATTGGACCTGAGTCAGAGAGACCAGAAGATCTTTCGTATCATTCATATCTTTCGATGGCCACGACTGGGAACGCGGCTTCTGCTGTGAGTGCTGCAGGCATTGAGACTCCTACTTCTGTTGAAGGAGGAGGCACTATTGCTTTATCTTCGATTGCTTCTAGTGCAATTGTGTTTGGCTCTGGTTTTACCCAAGCACATGCTTCTCATTCTGGTCCCTTCTGTTCAGGGATGCCCACTAATGGGAATCCCTCTTTTTCCTTTTCCACTGCTGCAGCTAGATCTACACCGATCTCTTCCATGTCTAGTGGATCAGCTTCCTTTTAGGGTTTCCCATTTGGAACTGGGCACATTCCTAGTTCCAATCCTTCTTTAGGGTCCTTTCTGTTTACGTCCCAGACCCAGAGTTTTAACCCTTGGTTTGGAGGTCAGAATTCGACCACTTTTGCAGGATGGAACCCTGTATTCACTACAGTGGGGGCAGGGAATCAGTTTTATGCAGGTCATCAAGGGAATACTTCTTTCCCTTCGTCAAGTGCTTATCAAACCTTTTCTCCTCTTTCTAATGCCTGGAATCCCTATCAGGGGCTTTCCTCTTCATTTCATACTTCAGCGGGGGGAACTGGTTTGGGCTTTGGTAACTCTGCATTGGGAGGAGGTTCTTCTCCTTTTTCTACAAGTCCTTTCTGGCAACCTGGTGCCTCATCAAATCCAGGGTATTCTTTTCAGAATGTTGGGAATCCATCCCATCAAGGATGGAATCCTCAGGCTCCGCCTTGCTTACCTTTTCTGGCAATGTTAAACTTGCCAGATCTGTCGAAGTTGACTAATGATCTGATTCGTTATGGTCCAGGGTGGCCTCCGGTTCCCACCAAAATTCCTTCAGAAATTCCAAAGTTTGAAGGTAAGAATGGAGAAGATCTGGCTGACCACATCACTACTTTCCATTTATGGTGTTCTTCGAACTCCCTGATCGATGATTCAATTAGGTTGAGATTATTTCAACGCACCCTAACTGGAAACGCCGCCAAATGGTATATTGAGCTAACTGGGGGCAGTTTTGCTACATTTGGAGAACTGGCTGTTACATTTCTGAACCATTTTCAGTTGCCTGTCCGATATGACACTACGACTGAACTCCTAGCCAATTTTAAGCAGGATGAAGCAACCCACATTTCTGATCACATTCAGGAATGGAGGAGAAGGAAGAGGCTTATTAAAGCTCATATTCCAGGTGAATTCCTTTTGGAATGGTTTCTCAAATCCCTGCAGTCAGATATTTCGAAAGATGTATCCCTCTCCGGGGTATTTTCTGAGGAGCAGGCCATTTTTAGGGCCCAGCAGCTAGAACTGATCTATTCTCAGTCTGGGGTCCTCCACAAATATCTCCCCAATGCTCCTCGCTCCAAATTAGATTTATCTAAAACTAAGCCCGGTCCTCATGGTGACGGACTGGTTGGATCGATCAATAGTGGTGCAGCCAGCCTGCTTACTCAATTGCAGCAGTTTTCTTTACAATCTGCTCCTTCTGGTTAGGCTGTGCCTACTGAGTCATCGCCTTCCCAGTCTTTGTCCATAAATGCTGTCCAAGCTTCTGATCCCAAAGGAAATCAACAATCTGATGGGAAGAAGAAGGGACGAAATAAAAATAAGAAGGGGAAGAATGGTAAGGGTAATGTGAATAAAACCAACGAGCATGTTGGTGAGGGTCCAAAGGAGAAAAAGAAAGTGAAGTTTCCATGCAAGTTGTGTACTGGAGACCATCTCACACACCTTTGCCCTAAAATTCAGGATGCGCAGCGCTTGTTAGCCCAGCAAGGTTCTTCTAGTTCCCAGGCTGTGTTAACAAACCCTTTTCCCCAAGGGCAACAATTAGTTGTTGGCGCGAACCAAAATCCTGGGGCTTCCTTTGGAGGCACCCAGGAAGGGGAAATTCCATCGAACATTTTCATGATGAGTGCTCACGCGGATATCGCTACGAGATCCCATGATTATGGCGGAGAAGAGTCTTCAAGAGCTAAGGATACTCCTGATGCTACTGAGCCGCTTCACATTACGAAGCCTACTGTTGAGTCTATGCCTCGGATGCCCAAAGCATCTTCTAAGCGATCAACGATTAATCCAAATGCGAGGGCTGCCCAGAACTACTCGATTGTATAAGATCTCGCACAGATTCCTTGTGCTATGTCGGCTTTAGAGGTACTCCAGTCTTGTCCGGCTCAGCGCAGTGCTTTGCTCACTGCCATTGGGGCTATTGATCCGAAAAATTCTCTTTTGATTAATTTTGATATGACTAATTTTAAGAAGAGACTTCCTCATCACATGGCTTTTCATATTAAATCGTCGTATCGGAAATCGCAATATCTTTCGAACGGTTGTTGATGAGGGTGCTTCCACATGCGTAATGTCTCTCACATGTTGGAAGACAATTGGATCTCCGAAAGTTGTTCCATCTACCACTCTTCTGACTGCGTTTGATGGTGATTCTCACAGACCCCATGGTATTGTCCCAGCTTTTCCCATCTGTGTTGGGGGAAAAACTTTCAATATAGAGGTTGAGGTAGTGGATGCAAGCTTGGACTATAACCTTCTGCTGGAGAGAAACTGGATTTACGAGATGGATGCCATTGCATCCTCATTATTTCGAATTATATGTTTCCCCCATGAAGGGAGGAATGTTACAGTGGATCGACTGGACTATCCTCCTGTAGACCCGAATGCATCTTCTGACTCATCTGTTCCAAAGTTGGATAATACTAAGGTGCCTGTTGAGAATTTAGGAGTTGGAATGTATTCTTCCTTGATGGGTAATTTTGATATTCCTCCTCCTACGGTTCATATTAATGAAATTTCATCCTCCAAGGCTCCTCTTCGAAGAGAGTTCTTCAGAACTCATTATTTTTCGGACCCTTGGACCTTACCTTCCCCTACTGCCACATTAGCGGAAGGTAAAGTGGGTGGAATGGAATTTCCTATTTCTGCAGCTGAGATTGCTTATCAGTCTATTGTTGACTCTGCAGAATCCATCCCAGCTCCTCTGTCACCAGAAGAGTTGGATGGAGATGTGGCTTCGGCTTGGACACTTAGTTCTTCTTCTGCCCAAGATTGCCTTGATACCACTCTTCCATCTGAAGAGGCCATCCTGGAAGCCATGACTGGTATAGATATACCGTGGGATGACTTGCATCATCGGTCTTACTTTTTACCCGACTTGAGCGAAGTTGAAACTAGTTTTCCAAGTCCTTAGTCTCCTGGTCCTGTTCACCCAGTCTTGAACCCTTTGGCACCAACACAGGTTTATGCTAAAGGGAACATGGCTGTGATCTATCCTACTATCCCGGTGAACATTTCCAGGGATCCCAATATTATCGAGAATGTCTTCATCGGAGCTGAATGTTCCCGTGAAGAGATTCAAATTTACACCGAGCTCTTTAAAGAGTATAGGGATGTATTCGCTTTGTCTTATGAGGAAATGCCTGGTATAGACCCATCTATTGTCAAGCATGATATCAAGACGTATGAAAACGCTAAGCTGGTGAGGCAAAAACTTCGTCCGGTCAATCCTAGGAAGGCAGCAGCTATCAAAGCTCAAGTTGAGAAGCTGCTTAAGGTTGGATTCATTTTCCCTGTTCCTTTCACTGAATGGGTTTCAAATCCCATTCCCGTAGATAAAAAGCAAGGAACGATTCGAGTTTGCATCGATTTAAGAGACCTAAATAAAGCATGTCCTAAAGATAATCACTCCACACCATTTATTGATCAGATCATTGATGAGTGTGCCGGTAATGAGATTTTCTCCTTCATGGACGATTTCTCTGGATATAATCAAATTACTATCTGTCCTGAAGATCAGCATAAGACTGCCTTTATTTGTCCTTGGGGTACGTTTTCATACAAGAAGATGCCTTTTGGTCTTAAAAATGTTGGGGCTACCTTTCAGCCGGCCATGTCATATGCCTTTCATGACATAAAAAAGATTATCGAGGCATACTTGGATGATTTAGCTGCTCATTCTCGAAAGAGGATGGATCATCCTGGTCACCTCCGGCAAATATTTGAAAGATGTCGTTTCTATAAGATTAGATTGAATCTGAACAAGTGAGTTTTCACGGTTACATCCGGCTGGTTATTGGGATTTATTGTGTCTAGGGAAGGGATAAGGGTACATCCCTTCAAGGTTGAGGCAATACTTCGGTTTCCTCCCCCGTCCTCTATCCGTCAGCTTCAAAGTCTACAAGGAAAGTCTAATTTTCTTCGTAGGTTTATCGTCAATTATGCTGAAGATACAAAGGGATTTATGAGATTGTTGAAGAAGGGAGTTCCTTTTCTTTGGGATGACTACGCTCAATGCTCATTCGATGCTTTGAAGAAAGCATTGACCTCTGCTCCTTTATTGAGTCCACCTGATTATAGCAGGGATTTCCTTTTGTATCTGGCAGCAGCAGAATCTACTATTGGTATGGTTCTGGTTCAGGAGGATGATGCTCTTTCAGAGCATGTTATATACTACCTTAGTCAAGGCTTTGTAGGACCTGAACTCCGGTACACTCCGATAGAAAAGTTAGCTTTAGAAGCAGTTCATGTTGTGCAGCGACTCTGGCATTACATTATTCTACGCAAAACTTATGTTTTGGTAGCAGCCAATCCATTTCATTTTGTCCTTAGTAGGCGAGTGATTGGGGGAAAATACAATAGATGGATTGTGATTTTACAAGAATTTGATCTTGAGTTTATGTCTGCCAAATCCAAGAAATCATTATTTTTCGCGGAATTGATCTCCGAGTTGCCCTGTGGGGAAGAGATGATCTATGATGAATCCTTTCCGGATGAACATTTGTTTCTTATCTCTTCACAGGATCCTTGGTATGGAGATATCATCGTGTATCTTCAGACTGCGAAGTTTCCCTCGACTTTTTCGAAAGATGAGCGTCGTAAGCTGCGTCACTTGGCCAAGAATTATTTGATTATTGGTGATGCTCTATACCGTCGAGGGGTTGATTCAATCCTGAGACGCTGCTTAACTCTCGAAGAAGCTGAGGCTGTGCTGAATGATTCTCACAGTGGAGCTTGTGGGGGTCATTTATCTGGGCTTGCTACAACCCAAAAAATCTTGCGTGCTGGGTACTTTTGGCCCTCAATTTTCAAGGATTGTATCGAATTGGTCAAAAAGTGTCATCCGTGTCAAGTCTATACTCGAAAAATGCGCGCTCATCCAGCTCCGCTTTTTCCAGTCATTACTGTCGGTCCCTTTACAAAGTGGGGTATTGATTATACTACTTGTAACCCGCCTTCGGCTAAAGGGCACAAGTACATTATTGTAGCAGTAGACTACTTTACGAAGTGGGTCGAGGCTATGCCTACTTTTGGGAACGATGGTGAGACTGCAGCTCTTTTTCTTTTCAACCAGGTTATCGCTCATTTTGGTATTCCTAGAGAGATTTTCACTGAACATGGCAGTCATTTTCAGAATAGTATGATGGCTGAGTTGGCTCTCAAACTGGGTTTTCGGCAGGAGCATTCATCTCCGTATTATCCTCAAGCCAATGGGCAAGTGGAAGCCGTGAATAAATCCTTGAAGACAATTCTTCAAAGGACAATTGATAAAGCTAGATCCAACTAGCATATTATGCTATATCCTGCACTTTGGGCATACAGGACGTCAGTGAAAACTGCAACTGGCTTTACTCCGTTTCAGCTAGTGCACGGGGTGGAATCCGTATTTCCTATTGAATGCGAGATTCCTTTTCTTAAGTTAGCTGTTGAACTTCTTCCTGACACTTCTAGTCTTGAAGAATGGCTCCTTCATCTGGAACATCTCGATGAGCAGCGTGGGGATGCTGCCACGATGAATGAAGCGCATAAAAACCGAGTCAAAGTCCAATACGATAAGGTGGTCAAACCCAGGGTTTTTTCAGAAGGTGACCTTGTTTTGATCTATGCCCAAGAAAAAGATGCCCTCGGGGCAGGAAAGTTTAAGTCTATGTGGTATGGCCCCTTTATCGTTAAAAAAATCCTTAAGAAAGGAGCGTATACCTTGGTTGATTTTGAAGGGAACGAGTTGCCGGAGCCCCGAAATGGGCTCTATTTGAAGAAGTATTATGCCTAGGCTTCGGCCTGGCATGTTGCTTTTGTATATAGTAGTTTTTTCTTTGTAAATATCTGGTTGATTTTCGATCTTTGATGAGTTGGTGATGTTTTTGATCTGCTTTGGCAGGTTGTGTCGGATGTCATGAGTCACTTTGGTTTCGCCGATGGTGCTAGTAGACACACCCGAAACTTAGCTTCCGTGGCTTGGGTGCTTCATTATCCTTCCGGTCAGCTGTTAGTATCAAGAGGGGTCTGCATTGGTCCTGCTTCCAATAATATAGTAGAATACACTGCAGTTGTTTATCTACTCTCGGAGGCAATATCTTTGGGTGTTGATTCGTTGGTAGTTTTCTTGGACTCTCAGCTGGTGGTGTCACAGTTGAAAAATACTTATCGGGTTCGTGACCCATTTTTATTATGATTGTTCTTGAGGGTACGTTTGTTACAAAGATCATTTCAATTTTTAACTTTCATTCATATTCCTCGAGCTGAAAATTGGTTGGCTGACTCATTAGCTAATCAGGCTTTGGATTGGCATATTAATCATTCCATACAATAAAAATTTAATCATCAAAAACATCATACATTTGATACATTTATCACATCACATCAAATATCACTGTATATATATATATCATCAAAGTGTTCAAAAACGTTACAAAATTTGGATCCATAAGGTCATACAAAACTTGGGCTTATGCCCGATCATGTTCAGTCTCAAAAAATAATATACAGTCATCTAATACATAATATCTGTCTACTCTTAAGGTCCCTTCCCAGAAGTCGTGTTCCTATAGAACGTGACTGCGGTGGCAACTCAGTGGAATAATCGTACCCAGTCTCGGGGTACTCCTACCACCCGTCTCTGGATGGCTTCCGGCAGATCTTCCACGGCAGCCATAGGTATTTGGCGGGTTAACCCCTCCAATTTCCTCTGCACAGCGTGGAGAGTCCTCTCTGAATCCACTATATCTGCTTCGCCCCTGTGACGCTTGTGGCATGGGAAACCCTTAGGTCGGACTGGTCCAATATCTGTATCATGATCATGTTTACATTGTCAGTCATTATGAATCCAATCAAAAACATGTCTATTTTTATTTTTTCATACATATTTGAAAAAATCCAAAAAAATTATATAAGTCAAAAAATTGCAAACTTACCGACTGTGCCCCATGCTGTGCCTGGTGGAAGAACAAGATCTGGATCTCCACGAAAGTCCATCCCGGCATAGGGATAGTCGTCCACAGCGATGATTTGTTCTCCCCACCAAAGGAAGAATTCATCATCCCAAGTGGTCCGGGGAACTTCACTTCCCCCTAATCTCTTCATCATGTCTGCCCAACGGGCAATTCTTGGGTCCCTCGGGCTACTGATGGTAGAGATAACTCTGGGTCTCAATGCTGGTATCTTCTCAAAGAAGAATGTCATCAAAATAGTACCGTATCCAAAGTGTTTGGTCTTTGCTTGGTGGATTGAGGTCAACTGTTGCTTCATGTTCAGTAATAGGGCTGTGCACCAATCATACACATGAGTCAAGCATTCTACTGCTATGCTCATTTGCGTCCTGGACGCCTGATGTAGGGAGGCAGATCCTGCCACTCTGCCAATGGTGAAAAGGAGGATTTTCATGTGCAAATCCCATAAATCTTTAATCGCAATCTGAGTTTCAACTTTCTTGGAACCCTCTACGCAATACACATGGACATAATCTTCCACGGTTAGCCCTCCCAGGGGCTTCCCGTGCAAGTCTACTGGTTCCCCCCTCCGGGAGAGTCCAGTGATAAAGTATATGTCTTCCACTTCAATGCGTACTGGCATCTGATCTATCATAAAGTAGTCCTCTTCCGGTTCCCAGTAATTGACGAGCATTTCTAGCAACCGAACATTGCTTTTCATATTTGGCATTTTGAAAAATTTGAACAATCCGCAATTCCGAAGAATATTTTGCGATGCTCGATCTTGCATGACCTCTTGATTAATTGCACTGTGTTCACGCTCTCTCCATGAGATTGTCATCCTGTCAAAATTCAATAAATCCTGCATTAGCCACGCATTTTTTGATTCGGGCCTGCGCATACGCGACTTTTTCTATGCACAGTCGCGTGTATACGCGACTTTCCTATTACCAACCCGCGTATGCGCAAGTCCGAGTTTTTTAGCAAGGGTTTTAATGGTGAAAATCACTAAATTTTAATTTCTAAATGGACAAAATGATTTGCAAGGATGATTGAGGAGCCTACCTGACAAATTCGGTGCGTTTCAACGGTCGGTTGTTCCTGATTTGACGAAAGAAGTTTTTTGCTCCAGAGCACTTTTTTCCAAATCAGCAATGCAATAATGAACCAAATATGAGGTAATTTGTCTATTTATGGCTAAAAAGTTGAAAATTTTCGCAAAAAATTGTTATGCTTATTTTTTCGATCTATCTTAAGCTGCATAACTCGGATGCTTGGAAGTGCCCAGTTTGGTATGTTTTCAGGTACATTTTGATGATTTTGAGATTTTTCCCGGTTTTTGATCCATGATTACCGACTCGTCACGGCAGGTATATGATCTTCACTAGCATATAGGTTAGGGAAATCACTCTCCGTTGCATCTTGCATACTAGCCTCCATACTGATCACTTGCCTTAGGGTCGATCCCATCAGGTCATGACTATTACACCCATTTCACTCGCCGATTATTCAATCATGACTTGGTGGCAGAGCCTTCCTTTACATGGGCTTCCTAGTTAGTTCCTCGCTATCACTTGTTGCCCATGCTGCGTTTTATGTAGGCTCGGGAGTCCTCTTTAGTCCCGCCATGAATTATGTGTTGAAGCTTCATTCTTCTTCTTCCTCACTATCATTTTTCTGGCTATTACCCTAGAGGCTCCCTGGTGTTGTTGAGTTGTATTACTGCATTGCATATTGGCTACTTGTTTATCCTGGCCTTTAGCCGGCTTCATTTGGACTCGATGTTTAAGCCAACTTTTGACCTTGACTATCTGTACAAGTTAACCATTGCATGCACTTAGCTATCGTGACTTGACACCCTTTTACCCATGGATGGAACATTCCTTTGAGTATCGCTTACCAGTTTCCGCCACCTTGCATTGAGCATAGGATTGTTCCAATCCCAGGAACTAGTGCATCTGATTTTTTTTATACTCGTTCTATCCATTGTACCATAGCATTCTTTTATTCTTTTTCAGGCTTATTATATGAAAAAGACAAAAAAATTAAATATAACAAAAAGAGCGGGAACGGGATGTATCTTCATTGTTTTGATGGCAGTACAGAGTCAGTTTGTCACCCTTGAACAAAGCACATATACTTATATATATTTCCTACATTTGGGATGGTTTTAGTTTTTGACCTAGGTTCAGCCTTTACCTTGTTTCACTTGTCAGTCCTCCCCCGGTTGGTTATCTCTTCCAATCATATGGAGAGTTTGTTCTGCCTCCTGCATAACAGACTTATACATTGTCACTTTTTACTGCCATGGTCATCATGAGATGTGCTTTTTGTTCAAGGGAAGTCTAACCAGAGTCGGCCATTCTGCGGTGTCTCTTGACTCATTATTCAGTCGGCCTTCCCGGTCTTGTCAGTATCTTGTTCTATTACATTAGATGTTTTGGTCTTCTGCTCGTGCTGGTTTGAGAAGGTCCCCATTGACTTCTTGCCGGCGGGTTTGTCTCTTATCGACTACAACACATTGCTCTGAGAGCAAACCTAGAGCCGCACCTTGGCCCTATTTCCATCATTGATAGGTGACGTTGTGCTCAGCATTTGATCATCATTATGGGTCTTTGACTGAGTGGTTTCCCCTGTGTTTGACATCAGCACACATTATCACACTTGGGATTCGTGCAGTACCTTGATTTCCATTTGACCCTATCGGTGGATTTCTCGCCTCTGTGTCAGCTTTCATTATTTGTTGGTTCAGAGGGTTTCTTCCGTGTGCTAGCTTGATCTTGTGCATGTCGGAAACGTACTTCGGTTTTGGTTCCATCACTCTACTTCGTCCGATTCCTTCCAAATCTTGGCCTGCGAGTTACACTCGTGCTGGACTGATGTGGGATGCCTTAATGCCTTCCTTCCAGCAGATCTTTTCCCATCGACTCTGACTCATTGCTCTGGGAATAAGGTCTAGAGTCTTTTTGTCAGTACCTTAGGGTTTGCAATCATCAGTGGCAGACTCTTCGCTATCGACAGTGGGGATTCATCATTGCCTCGTGATTGGTAGATTCTCTCAAGTGTTCGACTTCAACTCATTCATTCGCACTTGTTAGATTGTACTGGGGCACCTTGACGCTCATTTTCATTATTGGTGGGTTGTCTCGCGTTGGTTAACATTATACATAATTGACCGGTAATCCAACGATTTCTCACATGGTCGAATTCAGCTCATTTATTCCCATTGTGTAGAATTGTGCCATAGTGATCGGTGAAGACCTCGGGTTGCATCAGCATTTCTCGGTTCACTTTTGACAGTCCATTCAGTTTCTGCCAGTGATGCCATTCACCCTTATATGTTGCAGTTCAGTACAACAGCATCCTATATGTTGGCTCCCGAGTTGCGTGATTGTACCGTTTGTTGCACCTCTTATGATTCGGTACTTGGAGATTCAGTTACTTATATGATCAGACATCCAGTCGCACCATCCTTGATTAGCTTTCTATATGTGATACTTGGACATTGATTCAGACTTATATTTCCGGGCCATGCTCAGATGATCCATTGTGTACTTTCAGTTCAGCTATACTTGTATACATGTTGGATCTATTTGGTACTTTCTATATGATGTATTTTTGAATGAGCATGGGTATGCCCGCCTCAGCATGAGTTGACTCTCTGTTTTCTTTCATTGGTTTTTGGCAGGCTGAAATCTGGTGAAGTCCTCTCTTGTCCTTGCAAAGTTCTTTCTATGTGCATAATACATTTCGACCATCATGTACCCCTTCTGACCTCATATATTAGGGGGCATCTGTTATAGCAACATCTCTCACCTTCATATGATTCATGATTGCTTTTATGGCTTTGGGCACCCATTCCTACAGACTTGAACAAATTCACTAAAAAACAGTGTAAAATTCCCCATACGCGGTTATGCCGAGAATTTTCCGCGTGTATACGCGATTCCACATGAACTTTTCCACGTATGCCATTAAAATCATTAAAAATATATATAAAAATTCCCAATTTTCAGGCTAGGTTGATGGTTGCTCTGGTATTTCAACCACCCCAGCACGTGGCCAAATGTTTCCAACTGTTGAAACTACTTTGAGGGAGTATAAAAGCCCCTCATGTGCATGGCCTAAGGGAGAGAGAGAAATTATTGATATTATACTCTGTTGGTATTCCCTATCCAAGTCTGAATTCCTGTGCCTCCTGCGCTTCCCAGTTCATTACAGGAAACCCTTGTTTCCTGGAGATGCTCATCTCTTTATATGTCATCTCGTATGCACCAGTTCAGAAGTTGTCTTAGCGAGGCAAGGGTGGGACAGATCCGGACGACAGTCTGCTCGAAGATCATGGAAGGATTCAGGTGATCTCTCCACTCGTTATTTCTGTGCATGCTATTTATAATACAGAAGTACCATCTTGTTCCCGAAATATATGTGTTAGTGTCTGCTTGTATACATGAGAATATTGTTATTTAAGCATTTGCTATGGTTTATCTAATGTTTCATATGGATTTCACTAAGATTTAGAGTAGATATATGCTGTAAAACCAGTTCTTCGTGCTTGTTTCTTCTTTTCTTTCAGGTTAAGAAGGAAGAAGGGTTGCTGGGGGTTTGGACCCTGCGGGATCTGCTTCAACCGTAGGACCTATGGGTAACTTCCTTGATCTACTCTATTTAGTTTTTCATGAACATGTATGGTTGTGTGAGTCCTTCTTAAGTAGCATGCCCTACTTTGTGGAGGTTTAAACCCAACAAACCTCTAGGGTGATTTTCCCCAAAACAACGAGGGTGTTAAAGTAGACCCTAACAAAATTAAAGCCATTAAGGAATGGAAAATCCCCACAACCATAAAGTAGTTGCGAGGATTTCTCGGGTTAACAGGGAATTATCGCAAGTTTGTTAAGAATTATGGGAGAATAGTAGCACCTCTAACAACATTATTGAAGAAAGATGCATTTTCATGGACTCCTGAAGCAACTAAGGCCTTTGAACATCTTAAAGAGGCAATGTGCCTAGCACCTGTCTTAGATACGCCAGACTTCACAAAAACCATTATTATGGAATGTGATGCCTCAGGAAATGGAATTGGTCATGTTTTAATGCAGGAAGGAAGACCCATTGCTTTTGATAGTTGTCCAATCAAAGGAAAGTATTTACAAAAAACTATTTATGAGAAGTAAATGTTAGCAATACTACATGCACTAAAGAAATGTCGAACTTACCTAATGGGAAGACACTTAACGGTAAAAACTGATCATGATAGTCTTAAACACTTTTTGGAACAAATAATATCTTCAGAAGAGCGGAAAAAATGGGTCACAAAGATGTTGGGTTATGACTTTGAAATAATCTACAAAAAAGGAAAGCTTAATGTTGTTGCAGATGCACTCTCAAGAAAGAATGAAGAGGTGGAACCATTTCTTTGTGCCATTTCTATTATCCAACCAGATTGGATAACTGAAGCAAGAGATGAATGGAAGAAGGACAAAGATGTATGGACACTCATTCAAAAGTTGCAGCAAGATCCTAGTACATCCGATACATTTAGTTGGAAAAATGATTCCTTATGGTACAAAGATCGCTTATATCTTTGTAAGAATTCCCAACTAAAACAAAAGATTCTTCTGGAATTGCACACTTCTCCTTTAGGAGGACACTCAGGATTTTTAAAAACTTACCACAGGGTGAAGAAAGAATTTTTTTGGGATGGCCTTAAATCTGATATTCAAAATTTTGTGACAGAATGTTTGGTTTTCCAGCAGAATAAAGTTGAGACAATTAAGACCCCGGGACTCCTACAACCTTTATCCATTCCAAGTCAACGTTGGGAGGAGATTTCAATGGATTTTATCACAGGTTTACCTAAGTCCGAAGGAAAGAATGTCATCATGGTGGTAGTTGATAGACTTACCAAGTATGCACACTTTTGTGTATTATCTCATCCATTTAAAGCAAGTACAGTTGCTACTACATTTATGGACAGAATTCAAAAGCTACATGGAAGCCCAAGGGTTATTGTGAGCGACAGAGATCCCATTTTTACCGGAAATTTTTGGACGGAGTTATTTTCTTGTTTGGGTACTCAATTAGCTCATAGCTCATCTTATCATCCTCAATCTGATGGTCAAACCGAGATAGTAAATAAATGTTTGGAAGGATATCTTCGTTGTTTTGTATCTGATAAACAAACACAATGGGTCAAGTGGTTACCTCTCGATGAATGGTGGTATAACACTTCCTTCCATACTGCAGCAAAAATGACCCCATTTATGGCACTTTATGGATATCATCCACCATCCATCACATCATATTTAAGAGAAAATTAGAAGGTTCAAGCAGTGGAAGATCACATCGAGCATCAGCAATAAGTTCTCCAACTCTTAAAGGATAACCTGAATTTGGCACAAAATCGAATGAAACAACAGGCAGATCAACATCGCAGCGAGAGAAGTTTTGATGTAGGAGATTGGGTATTTTTACGGCTACAACCATATAAACAAATGTCCCTCAAGGAAGCTAAGAAGGATAATAAATTATTGCCAAAGTACTATGGTCCTTACAAGGTGTTGCAAAAAATTGGTACTATGGCATACAAATTGGAGCTTCCTGCTTCTTCGCGAGTACATCCAGTTTTCCATGTTTCGTGCTTAAAGAAGGTTATAGGTGAAAATCTTCCAGTTCAAACAATATTTCCAGAACTTGATGAGGAAGGAAAAATCATATTGGAACCTGAAGCGGTCACGGAAACAAGAACTCGACAACTACGGAATCGATCAATTTCAGAGTATCTCATCAAGTGGAAGAACTTACCCACTGAAGATTCTACATGGGAGGATGAGAATTTTATACAGAAGCACCCGGAGCTACTCAAGTGTTGAGGAAAACACTTTTTTGAAGGAGAGGGGCATGTTAGGTCCCTATATCACTAGTATAGTCCCTTATTATTTTTAGTGTAAACCCCTTATTGTTATTATTGTACCCTTGTAACCCCCATTTTTTTATTATTGTGCCCTTAAATTATTATTGTTAGGTCGGCTAGGATTACATTGTGGCCCACTAGAATTACATTATGGCCACATGGACTCCTATATATAGAAAGGAGGTTTTTTAAATTGTAGCATCCAAGAATTGTTCATTCATGTAATGTATTGGAGGTTTCCCCCTCGAAGTGGCTTATTTCTAAGGTGTTGATATCTCTTTTCTTCTCTTTTTGGAGCTAGTTTCACAACATTCATGTTGCAAGAAAATTCGGTTATTGCATATGAGTCTAGGAAACTTAAGACACATGAACATAAGTATAGTGCATATGATTTGGAATTGGCTACTGTAATTCATGCCCTGAAGATGTGGCGACACTATCTTCTTGGAAAAAAAAATTACATTGATGACTTATCATATTAGTCTTAAATATTTCTTTTCCCAAACTAATTTGAATGCTCGACAAGCCAAATGGCTGTCTTTTCTGAGTGAATTTGATATGGACATAAAACATATCAGAGGGAAGGAAAAAAAATTGCTGATCCACTGAGCAGAAATGCTTGCCAAAACATAAACAGCACTGGAATCAGTGCTAGTTTTGATTTAGACGAACTAGTGAAAAAGGTAGCAGAACAAGACCGAAATTATGAGAATCTACAAGTGAAAATAATAAAGAAAGAAGTGGCTGAATACACTCAAAACCAAAAAGGGCTAATTTGCTACAAAAACAGATTGTATATCCGCAATGTAGAATCTTTGAAAAGAGAGATCCTAGATGAATACCATAAAAATCCATATCCAGGACATCCGGAATATCAGAAAATGCTTACCGCCTTGAAAAATAAATTTTTTGGCCAGGAATGGAAAGGGATGTAGCAGAATATTTAGCTAGGTGCATGGAATGCCAACTAGTCAAAGTTGAACATCAACACCCAACTGGTCTATTAAATCCCTTTCCAGTTGCAGAATGGAAATGGGATACTGTTTCAATAGATTTCATAACAGGGTTACCAAGAACCAAGTACCAGCACGACTCAGTTACGGTAGTAGTGGACACTTTAACAAAAGTTGCACACTTTATACCTATAAAATCTACTTTTGGGACAACCCAAGTAGCAGATGTGTTCCTAAAAGAGATATTAAGGTTACATGGGGTCCCAAGGATGATTATTTCTGATAGAGATGCTAAGTTCACAGCTGCCTTTTGGAAAGGGCTATTTGGGGGCATGGGCACTAAGATGAATTTTAGCACTGCCTATCACCCTCAGAAAGACGGTCAGACAGAGAGAACAAATCAGATTTTGGAGGATATGTTGAGAATGTATGAGATGGATAGGCTATCAAAATGGGAAGACTACTTGCATTTAGTGGAATTTTCCTACAATAACAGTTATCAATCCTCCATCAGAATGAGTTCCTTCGAAGCACTCTATGGAAGGAAATGTCGTACTCCTTTGAGTTGGAGTCAACCTGAGGATAAGATAATGTTGGGGCCAGATGCTTTACAAGAGATGGAAAGAATTGTTAAACAAATAAAAAGAAACATCAAGACAACACAAGATAGACAGAAAAACTATGCTAACAAGAAGAGGGTGCATCGAGAATTCAAAGTGGGTGATCATGTGTATTTACGCATTAAACCCAAAAAGAGCACACTTTATGCTGGAATTTGTGCAAAATTGGCTCCTAGATACTGTGGGCCTTTTGAGGTTTTAGACAGGGTGGGACCAGTGGCTTATCAACTGACCCTACCGCCCCATGTTAAAGTTCATGATGTATTTCATGTTTCGTTATTAAAAAGATATATACATGATGCTTCTCACATTGTTGATTGGAATTTGATACAGGTGGAACGAGAAGGGGAGTTCCTTCCAGAGCCACTTCAAATATTGGAGCTGGAAGAAATTGAATTGAGGAATTGAACCTTAGCAAGAGTAAAGGTGCAGTGGAAGCACTTTACTGCTGAAGAAGCTATCTGGGAAAGAGAAGCTGATATGATGGAAAAATATCCATATTTGTTTGAAAAAATGAACTCTATTAGTTAGTTGTCAACACCGAGGACAGTTTTTGCTTTCAGAGGGTGAATATGTAACACCCCTAGTTTTATGTTTCTTTCAAATTAGACATTTGAACTTTAGATCCAAAAGGGAGTGGACCCCAATGGATAAGTATTTTGTGGATGTATTTAAGTATTTAATTTTGAAAAATAAATAAAATGATTCTATGCATATTGACCAAATGAGAATTATGAGATCACTTGCAAATTCCATGAGGTATGGAAAGAGGCTAAGATTTCCGCAAAAATCTTTCAAAAATCCTTGAAAAAATTTATTTCCAAATTAGATTTTTGAGGAAAAATCTAGTTTTTCCCCAATGAGGTGGAAAGTAGTTGGGAAGAGGTAAAAAGCTAGGAAAAGCAGAAAGTAGCTTCAAAAGTCCCTAAATAAGGGAAGCCTAGGCAAACAGGAAGAAAAACATCCTTTAATTCTGGACGCGGAATTAGAAACGGGCTTTGGGGATCAAAAGCTTAAATAGGCTATTCCAGAACAGATTAGGGGTTGGTTAGTTCTTGAAGATGATCTCAGCTCGAGGGTGAGTTATGTCGATAAAGGAGCTCTAAGGTTGGGAGGATTGGTCAATTTCAGAAATGGTATGCCTAAAATGTTTATGTGTGGTTGAATGACTTCTTATTGTGTTGTGTGATTAATGATTTTGGATGTTAGTTTATTTCAAACCTGAAAGTGTTAATCCATACATTTAACAGAATTGTTTAGAAGAACATAATCCTCTCAATTTTGCAGAGTTGTAGGAATAGGAATTATGGGGAAAATAATCCAGAAGCTCTAAACCTATTGCTGGTTTAAATATGGAGATTTATACTACTCCCATAATCTATTAGGAATTATAACTTTAATTTTCTTCTGTGAAATTAATTATCCATGATCCAGGAAGCCAAACATAGAAGATTATTTATGAGTTTGAAGAAAATGTGAACATTAAGTGTTGTACAAACATTATAGATATAAGTTTCTAACATTTGATTCTAGTGTGAACAGTTACATGAACAGAAACATAGGTATAAATTCTAAATCTACAGCTTAGTAGCTAAAATTAATGGATCTAGTTACTAAACTGTGAAAAATTATAGCAAGGAAACTTTAGTTATAATCATCAAGGAGGAAGGATATTTATTAGATCAGAAGTTATATTTTGGAGTTCTGTGAGATTAGTGTACAAGGAAAATGAATTCTACTATACAACAAAAAATGATAAGTAATATTCAATTTATAATTTCTATGCCTTCATGAATGAGTGAGAATGTTTTTATAACAGAAAAGTAGATATTATTAATATATCTATTGACCATTTAGTCTATGATATTTCATTATTAGTTACATGGAAAGTTAAAAATGAAATGATAGTAGAAAAATACTCTGCTGACAATATACACTACACGGTTAAAATGAAAAAGGACAATTTCTTTCTACATCAACAGTATAAAAAAAAAAAGACTATATTCTGAAATTGTTCTCTGTTCTTAGAAAAGCACAGAATGAAAGTACTATTGAAGATTGGATTTAATTATTATTTAGCATAATTAAGATAAGTCTAAACAGAAGTATATTTCCAAACGTGGAAGATTGAAATAAGTTATTGAAGCTATGCTTCATAATCATATCAGAAATTTCTGACATAGAACTCACTTATACAAAGAATAAAGTCTCAATTTTCAGGCTAATAAATATAAGAGGGTATATACTGGAATCTCGAAAATTAATTAACATAAATTAAGACGACTCGAAATTTATTATTATGCATATATAGAAGCATAATAGATTTATATTGTCCATCATATAAACTATTATATAGAGAAAAGAAAAATCCTATAACTATTAACTAATACATAGCATATGGAGTATGATACTTTTGAATATGAATACAATGATCTCTCTAAATTTGAGAGAGTGCACATCAGTAATGTAAGTGATGAACATTGGTATAAACACAATTATTACAAAGCCAACATGTCAAAAGAATTCGTGTCAAATAGTTGGAAAAATCGGATTTATTGTAAAACAAAGAAGCCAGAAGTTAAATGGTCCAAATAAATCATTTATAACATATACACAGGGCTGCAGATATCAGAAATCCTGAGCCATAAAATTTAACAAGTTAAAATACCACAGAAGTAAATAAAAACCCAGCGTCAACCCATATTGGGGACATTAAATTTTAGACGACGAATTCTCTGAAATGAGAAGTACCAACCTGATTAAACATGCCAATACCAAAGTCATTTGATGAAATCGGAAGTGACAAGAGTATTATCGAATGGGGTAGTAATGAGTTTATGAGGTCAAGAAAGTACCTACAAGACAAAAGAGAACGAGAACATAAATAAAAAGTGGCAAAGAGGTATTTAGATCCATATATTAAAATGAGTATAACTTGAACCTAAACACGTCAAATTAATAGTAATACCTTGAGCGCACCATGCACATCCTATTCACTGAAAAATTGGAGAAAATTATGCGTATTAGGTGATAATTGTTTAACAAAAAAAAAATTGAACCACTATAGTATTGAAAATGAGAAACAAAGGTTTGAATAGAACCCAGAGTTATTTACCATAAGAACATATAGTTCGACCAAGTTCTGAAGTCGAAATTCGGGGCAAACACTCACCGTAAGATGAGCTAGAATATGTCGCCAAGAATGAAATTAAACGATACTTAAGATTCAGTATAAAAATTAAATCAATATAGACAAAAGAACGAAATACAATACAGATAATCGATCAGAGAGAAAAATTCATAATACACCAAGAAATTGTAGGGAAATATTACCTGGCAATTCATTTACATGTTTATCACCATAGAGTGTATACAGGAAGCGAACAAATTGAACGAAGTGTCCATGAGTTTGATGGCGGAACCCTCGAAAAATTGAAACGAAAAAACCGGATACAGTGATGGAAAGAAACCAAATGAAGTTTACTACAGAAAAATATCAAATAATATAGCACCTTCTGGGTCTTAAACCCTAACGCATCCTCACCCTATAGGTAGCAGGATTTGTGTAGGGCGTATTGCTAATTAGGGTTAGTGGAATGAAAATCGATACCCTTTAATGTAGACCTGAGAAAATCTATGAAACACAATCCATCCACTTAAATGTGAAATGACACAATGGTACCCCAAAATAGTCTCGAGAAATACATCTGAATTAAAATACTGTGGAAATTAGGTGGTGGGTAATCCCAACGTAAAGAAGCACTGATAGTCCATTAATAAGCATGGGAGCCTTCATACAGAAACATCAATGGAATTGATACGTAAATCTCCCGATAATGCAATTATAAATAATTTGAAATCATTATAAAGCCAATCGATACCTATATAGAGTATATAACTAATAAATCGATATGTTTCTGATGTGATACGTAAGTGCTATACGTAGACTCATATAATAAAATCATGATCATATTTTAATTCAATACGTTGAATGTATGGTATGTAAGTAATATAAACATCGACGATATTAATAAGTTAATAACCATAAATCAATTTGAATAAAGTTAGACAATGGGAGTTAGAAACTCCTAATCTAGACTCTAAATATAGTCTGAAAACAAGTTAAAAGTCCTTGGTAAAAGGTAACAAAAAAAATTTCTAATTGGGATCCTAGTGGAAGTGAAAAATCTCAGCAATAAATGTAGGAACTAAATCATTAAGATCAACGTACCTCGGTAATGACTATAGAGATAAATGAAAATACAATACCGAAAGTTAATTCTAATGATTTTGAGCTAAGGGTTATAAGAAAAAAAAAATTGTGTAGCGGAGAGACATTACAAGAGTACCTCAAATGAACTCAGTTTGATGGAGGATTGATAGCTATTGTTGTAAGAAAATTCGACTAAATGCAAGTAGTCTTCCCATTTTGATGGCCTATCCATCACATACATTCTCAGCATATCTTCCAAAATCTGATTTGTTTTCTCTGTTTGACCATACGTCTAAGGGTGATAAGAAATACTAAAATTCAATTTAGTTCAGATGCCCCCAAACAAACCTTTCTAGAAGGCAGCTGTGAACTTAGCGTCTCTATCTAAAATAATCATCTTTGGGACCCCGTGTAGCCTTACTATTTCTTTTAGGAACACATCTGCTACTTGGGCTCTCCCAAAAGTAGATTTTACAGGTATGAAGTGTGTAGCCTATGTTAAGGTATATACCACTACCATCACTGAGTCATGCTGATACTTTGTTTTGGGTAACCCGATTATAAAATCTATAGAAACAGTGTCCCACTTCCATTCTGCAATTGGAAAGGGATTGAAAAGACCAGCTGGATGCTGGTGTTCAACTTTGACTAGTTGACATTCCATGCATCTAGCTAAATAGTTTGCTACATCCTTTTTCATTCCTGGCCAAAACAATTTCTTTTTCAAGGCTAGAAGCATTTTCTAATATCCCGAATGTCCTAAATATGGCTTTTTATGATATTCATCCAGGATTTCTTTCTTCAAAGACTCTATATTGGGGATATACAATCTGTTTTTATAGCAGATCAACCCTTTCTGGTTTTGGGTGTATTTAGCCATTTATTTTTTCAGCATTTTCACTTGTAGATTCTCATAGTCTGGATCTTGATCTGCTACCTTTTTAACTAGTTCTTTTAAGTCAAAACTAGCACTACTCCCAATTCTGCTTATGTTTTGGCAAGCATTTCTGCTTAGAGCATCAACGATTTTATTTTCTTTCCATTTGATATGTTTTATGTCCATATCAAATTCACTCAGAAAAGACAGCCATCTGGCTTGTCGAGCATTCAAATATGTTTCAGAAAAGAAATACTTGAGACTAATATGATCTGTCATCAATGTAAATTTTTTCCCAAGAAGATAGTGTCACCACATCTTCAAGGCATGAATTACAGCAGCCAATTCCAGATCATATACACTGTAATTCTGTTCATGTTTCTTAGGTTTTCTATATTCATATGCAATAACAGAATTTTCTTGCAATAGGACTACTCCCGATCCCTCTCTACATGAATCCGTATACACAACAAACTCTTTGTCAGGATCTGCAATTTTCAGTATAGGGGATATAGTAAGTCTTAATTTTAGTTTTTCAAAGCTATTTTGGCATTTTTCAGTCCACTCAAATTTGGTGCCTTTTCTCTGTATTGAAGTTATGGGATATGCTATTGCAGAAAATATTTCCACAAACCTTTGATAATAAAATCCAATCCCCATAAATGATATTACTCTAATACATCAGTTGGCATCGGCCATTCTCTAATAGCCTTTATTTTCTCAGGGTCAACGACCAATCCTTGTTCAGAAATGATATGCCCCAAATATTTAATCTTTTCTTTATAAAATTCCCATTTACTGAATTTGACATATAACTAGTTTTCTTTCAAAGTTTGTAAAACTATCCTAAAGTGTTATTTGTGCTCTTCCTCACTTTTTGAATAGACTAGAATATCATCTATGAACATTAGTACGAATTTATCTAAGTACTTGTTCAAAACGCTATTCATAAAGCACATAAAAGTGGTAGGGGCATTTGTCAAACCAAAAGGTAGGACTACAAATTCGTAGTGACCATAACTGGTTCGAAAAGTTGTTTTATTGATTTCTTCCTCCTTAATTCTGAGTTGGTGATAACCAGTCCTCAGATCAATCTTAGAAAATATTGAGGCCCTTCTCACCTGATCAAAAAGGTCATCTATTATGGGCAATGGGTACCTATTTTTGATTGTCAACTTATTCAGTTGACGGTAGTCAATGCACATTCTGAAGGTTCCCTCCATATTTTTCACGAACAGTTCTAGTGCTCCCCACAGAGATACACTCAGTCTGATGTACCGTTTATCTATCAATTCTTGTAATTGCATTTTTAATTCCATAAGTTCAGGGGGGCTCATCCGGTAAGGGGCTCTAGAAACGGGTGTTGCTCCTCGCACCAAATTGATTGAAAAATCGATTTCTCTTTTGGGTGGAAGATGAGGAATCTCATCTGGAAAAACTTCTTTGAAATATCTTACCATTGGTAAAGTGTCTAGCAGGTTTTCTTCAGGTTTCTTTCCTAATTCTTCAACATGTACGGCATATGCTTGATATCATTTCCTAGCTGTTATTTTCAATTGTACATCTGATATTTGTCTTACAGAGATTGGTTTTGGGTTTCCTTTGAGTATAAAGGGTCTCCCTTCCTCATCGATGCAATTCAGATTTTTATCCCAACAGTTCATCATAGCCTTTCTCTTTTCTAACCAGTCCATTCCTATCAGCAAATCATATGAACCTAATTGCAGAATGTTTAAATTTAATTCTGTCTGAAAATAATTTAATTTAATTTCTTTTTGAGGTAATTTATGAGTTACTTTTCATTTGGTACCAGTGGCTAACTGGACCAACCAAGACTGTTGAAATTTTTCAGTTTTGAGATTTCATTTCTCTACAACTTGTGGATTAATGTAACTCAAAGAAGCACCCGGATCAATTAAAACTATAAAAGATTGGTCAACAATCTTACCTTCCATCTCAACCATAGTAGCCTAGTGTTTTTCTTGTCGGCTCTCCAAGGTTGCACTGATAGTGGGTATATTCCTTGTTATATCATTCACTGTGGTAGCTTCTCTATCTCTCATAATCATCTGAATATTTCGGTGTGGAAAGTCCCTCAACAGATGAGGTTCTCCGAAACCCCAACATTTCAAATGTTCTCGCATTTTAATTGTTCCTTCCTTCTTATTATCTCCATCTATTTGTTTTGAACCAATTTGGGACTGAGAAGTTTGACTTTCCTTTGGTTTGTTAAATTTCTTCCCCTGATGATCCCTACCAAAGTTCTTCAAGTAGGCTGGTTTCTATTTCTTAACTTTGAATTCACCCTTTTTTATCCATCTTTTCCCATGTTCAATGTTTCCTTTAAACTGCTGGTAGCATAATCTAGCTTTCCTCGCTGCTTCGTCCATATTTTTTGGATTATCGAACTCTATTTTCTCCTTGTGCACTGCAGGAAAACAATTCAAAAACCTTTGTACCTTTTCCTTCTCTTCACGAATATAAGTAACATACCTTAACATATTTGTAAACTTGGTAACAAACTCATCTATGGTGATTTGTCCCAATCTGAGTTTGTGGAACTCTGTTGCTTTATCATCATAATAGCATTCGTTCAAATAGCATTTTTTAAACTTGACTTGGAAATCTTCCCAAGTCACTAATTTTTCATCAATGACATGAACCATTTTTGTCTCCTCCCACCACAAGGTAGCCTTACCTTGCAACTGGTAGATAGCTAATATGGCCTTCATATTTCTTTCATATTCATAGACCTGAAAATACTTAATCATATTCAACAGCCATGCCTCATCATCCTCCTCCTTCTCCCCATCATAGGAGGGAGGTTTAATTTTTCAGAATTCCCCCTGTAATTCCTTCTTTTGTTTAGACTGATGTCTAGTAGTGTCATCTTCCCTAGAATCATTTGAGAAATTTCCCTTCCTCCTCTTTTCGGAACCTTCACCTTCCTGGCTATTCCGTGAGGTCAGTTCTCTTATCAACTTTTCCTTCTCTTCACTGGCTAATGCTAGCCTGTCATTCTGGCTTCTTAGCTTAGCCATGTCCCATTGCAACCTGTGCAACATAGCCCTCAAAGGAGCGTTGGGATATGGCGTGTTATCTCCATCACCGAGATCAACATAAATTTCCTCTCCTTTAGCCATTAACTTTTCAGTTTCAGTACCTTTGTACACTAAAACAAAACAACATCAGTAACAAATTTTTTTTCAAAAAAAAAAATTTAATTTATGTAGTGAGCACAACAATAGCCCAGTTTTTATAACCAAGGCTCTGATACCATTTGTAATGTCTCCCAAGTTACCAAATTTTTTTTTTTTAAAGGAGCTTAAATTACCATTCTCAACATATTCTCTTCATAAATATACTTAAAGTCCATTCTAATTATATTTATTAAATTTAAATCTATACAATTTCCATCTTTCTACTTAATGCCTTACCTCTAAATGATAATCTTGACTTGATTTCGGCGAGTATCATCATTTTAGAGGTCTAAATTATACAACGTATGTATTTTATCAACCTCAATATTTCACTAAAGGTTAATGTCCACCTAATACGTATCACAATTGTAACGTTGGTTATCAAACTTTAAATCAATTTGAGATTGGACGTACATACCAACTACATGTTGTAATTAAAACTAACTCCACGTATTGGAATGGTTTGTAATTTCAATGAACTTTCATTACTCTTGTAACGACATCGTAACATGAATGTATGAGGTTTCCAAGAGGTCTTTTAAAATACATTACTAGGATTTTTGTGGATTCGTTATGGTACATAGTACTTATATTTTATTCGTTTATAATGGAATTTTCAACTTTCAATCCATATATGTGAAATAACTCTTGTCTTGTACATTTATTTTAATGATACGAAATGGATTTCTACCTTTTCTCGGGCCACAGAAACAACATTATTTTATATAATGAATATTACTATCATACGTTTGGTTTTCAAAGCTTCAGCTGTATCAGTACCCTTCGCCATAAATTTTTCCAGTTCATTGTCAATTCGTGAATTTATACATTGATCCACGAGAACATTGGTAGATCTCTACCATGTGGACGGTTGGATTTTCATTAGGGTTTATCCACTTCTTTCTATTTTACTCCTTCACTATTCGCTTTAACATTTCTCGAAATCATTTTACCGATGCGGATTTTATCTCTGGTTCATTCGTATGGCAAGGAAAGAGAAAATCTGTAGTCAGTAACATTTTTTGTTGCTGCCTCCCTTCACCATACGTTCTGGTAAGCCTTTTTTCTTTTCTGAAGCGTTCTTATAGTGTTCTATACCATCGATTTTTGGTTTATAATAATCGTTTTTCTTGAACCTTCTGTTAAATATTGGATTTTTGAATGCATTCGCTTTAGCTCTGGTTTCATATTTTTTTTCATAGGTTCTATTCCTCATATGGTTCCTGTGATTTTTTTATTTCTCTTCTAACAAGAAATAATATTGACATTTCTCTTCTAGATTAATTATTGAGAGCACTGTAATTTACATAGTTTATTTTATTAATTTACCATATTCTAATGGCCTCATTTGTTTGATTTTTTTTCTTCCTTTCGAGACATGGTTTTCTCAGTTCAACGAATTTTGTGGAAGAACCCTATGTCCTTCTATTCGTGGCTTCTTATCACAGCCCGGGACGAACTCTTATTTCCATTTTTGAAAATTTCACAGTCCTAATACCTCTCAAACTTCACGAATTCGACTTCTGAGAAATCGAGCCCTTCAATTCGAACCCATTTGCAAAGGCTATATGTCGTTTCGAACACACTAGTGAGTATTAATAATACAATCGAATTCTAATATTCATTTATCTATTTCAAGTTTTGTTTTTACATACTATTGAAACATTTATTTTGTCTATGCATTCATCTTTACATCTGCGTCCTCATTTGCGAATTTATAGAGGTAACGTCTTTAATATTGCTATTTTGAGGTTCGATTATTATTATTAACTTATAAATTTTGTTTTTGTTTTTCTTACCGAAAAATTTATATCATTGGAGGTACCTCATTCCTTCTTATTTCAATTTTTCTCAGTTACAAAGTTAAAATGCGACTCTTATTCTGACTGCTACCCTACGTATGGGTTCTTTGTTTTCAGGTTCGTAATGAATTTACCACGATTTTTTTTGACCTTCGAGGCACTATAATATATAAATCTCTAGAAACCTATACAGTTAGATGTTTGTAATTTAATCAGTTGCCTCTGCAAGATTGTAATAAAAAATTTGAGATTGTCTGCCATCATAGAATTTCTTACAGGACTGTAATGTATTTAGTTCATGGACTTTAGAATGACTGTGGGTGAAATTTACCATAGCCATTTTTGTTTCATTTTAGTTCGATGCATATTTTACCCTATGTGTATTATAGCTTGTTCAGAGTATCTAATTTAGTCTATTAGATTATACACAATTGAATATGTTATGGATTAGCTCTATCTATAGGATATATATTTATTATTGCATTTATCAATTCTGATATCTGTACATAACCCTGTTAGGGATTCACTAAGCTCTCTTTAATAATTTAATTGAGAGGTTATTTCACTAATAACATAATTTTCTATATTCATTATTTAACTTCTTTCCTCTTGTTTTGTAATTATAAAATTAATTTCACAAAATTAAGTTTATAATCTATTGGCAATACTGCCTTTGATAATAGTACTCTCACTAATTATTTTTGTAATTAATGACAGTATCGTAAACAAATATCTTGTATATCTGTACTGAATTCTAAAATACAATTGTCTATTAAATTCCATTCTTATATGTTTATCTCCATAATTTTTGAAGATTTATAACTTGTTAATACTTTATCTTTTTGTCTCTGTGATATATCTCAGATTCTAGAATAATGTCTGAATTTTAATTAAGACTATTGGAATATGAGTATATACTTCCAGATTTATTGATTTCTATTCTCACTAGCACCTGTATTTTGCATGTCAAACATTTTAGATGTATATAAGAATTCTTCATATATTGTTACACTAGATCACAGAGCTATACCCTTTCCAAAATATTCAGAGTACACTTATATAAGTTTTTATTTGTTTGTTTATACATAAATTCAATATATAATCTCCATTCTCTGCTAGTTTAGAATTTTTATAACTTCCTATTTTCACAATACAGCTGAGGAAATTCCACTAAAATCCTTAATGTATAAATTTCAATAGTAAGGGATTGTACGTTTCAAAAATTCTCTTTTTTTTTATGCTGCTATATCACTTTAATTGACTGCAGTCTGTTAAATATAATTATAATTCTGAAGAGATAAATGCTTTCCTAAGTACTGAGATCAATTTCTCTTTGCATGTTTATATAGAGTTACAGTTATCATTTCATATTGTAAACTTATAGTATATATTTCTTCATGTTCATATAAATTTTCATTATAGAAGAAGATTAAAGTTACAACATTTAGTTTGAGTATGAAAATCTGTTTTAATATCTAAGGATTTATTTTAATACATCCAGATTTAAACCAGACTATGGTTTAGAGATTCTGGATGATAATGTTCCTTATAATTTTATTCCTACTATAGTACAGAAAGTTAGAAGAGTTATTTCTTCTGTTTACTTCTATTAAAAGTAAGGAATTTTAATTTCAGAAATTTGGTGTAAATAAAATCTACATAAATTAACAATATTGCACAGCAGCAGGTATTTGAACCATTCCTAAAAATTGTGAACATACCACTTATGCAGATGACCAATCATACCAACCTTAGAGTTCTTCTGTCTCTAGAACTCACCCCCGAGCTGAGATCCTCTCCTAGAACAAACCAACCTCAATATGTTCTGGAGTAGCTTATTTAAGCTGCTCTCCCTAAATCCTATTTCTAATTCTGCGTCCAAAATTACAGGATGCTTTTATTCCTATTTTCCTACGCTTCCCTTATTTAGGGATTTTAAAGCTACTTTCTGCTTTTCCAGTTTTTTACCTCTTCCCAACTACTCTCCACATAATTGGGGAAATTTATATTTTTCCTCAAAAATCTAAATTAGAAATAAATTCTTTCAAGGCTTTTTGAAAGCTTTTTGGGGAATGTCTTAGCCTCTTTCCATACCTCATGGATTTGGCAAGTGATCTAAAAAATCTCATTTGGTCAACATGCACAGAAATATATTATTTATTTTTCAAAATTAAATAATTAATTACATTCACACCATAATTATCCATTGGGGTCCACTCCCCTTTGGACTGAAGTTCAATGTCTAATTTGAAAACATAAAATGAGGGGTGTTACAGGAACTCTAATAGTATTATGACTGAAAGAAGTAGTTTATGGAGTACACAATCAACCAAACATATACCAAAAAAAAAACCATGAAAAAGTATTCATTGATTCTGATTGCAAAGTAGAAATGAAGTTAATACTGGTTTTCATGCACTAATGTATGAAATATGGAAGTGTTATTGAACTGAAATAAAAATAATATTTACAAGTAAAGTGTTTTAGACAGTAATGTGACAAAATAGTTTTAAATGTTTAGTCCAAACGATACATCCATATAAATAAGTCAATCGATAAGATTATACAAATTTCACCAGAGCGGATTTAGAAAAAAATTTACACCGAGAATACTTTTTTCTTCTATGTCAAACTGTAAATACAATCGAAGAATAAACTTATCCAGAGAGCGCATAGGAGAAAGCCTAATAGGCATTTGACCAACCTATACAAAAATAACCCCGTGATTGCTAGTAGCTAATTAAGTGCATTGGATGCATAATAACTCTACAAGTAGAATTCCTATAGGTATACCTGCAAGAAGCAGAACCAGAAGTCAGACTTTTGAGAAATAAAAATTGAAATTAATTATAGATATATGTATATAAATGAGACATAATAAAATGGCCGTAATACTAAGTTAATTACCTTATGTAATTTCGTATCCATGATATACCTGTAACCAGGAAAGATATTAAATTAATATTTCTATTATACATAAAAGGCTGACATAACTAATTTTAACACTGTAAGGAAAAATTTGAACTGTATGAGAATTTATTAATACTCTTACAAAGTTGACGAGACTGTAAATCATTCATCTGTGGTGGAATATATAAAAAAAAAAACTTCAACCACTCGGATAGAAAAGAAAAACAACATACACATGTACTTATGCTTAAGAAAAGAGGTAAAATGCTAAGCTAAGAAAGGTGGGAGTAGTAATAGCTGAATAAATTTAAGCTTTGATAATTTAGACATTATTTGAAAACGAAAATTTCATGGTTGGGCAATAAAATGACAATTTTAGTCAAGAAACTTCCAATAAGGGAATTTCAATTATAAACTAAGGAAAAGGAGAGTTTCATGCTGATAAACAATATTGATACTCCAACATCGTAAGGTCTAATGTAGACCTATATTATAAATAGTGAAATTGAAAATTTAAGTTACAAAAAATTACCGAAGTTGAAATTGACAGTTGATGGGAACATCATGAAGTAGGAAGAGACTGCCTATTCCTTTCCTGTGTTTCAAGAAAATTTTGTGAGTTTCCGTAAATTACAAGAATAACCCACTTGAATAAAAGTTAATGTTTCTATATTGTGACGAAATAAAAAAGGGAAGAATCTCATCTCTATAACCTAGCATATACAACAAACTATTACAACATAATAATTATATACCGTAAATGGAAAATCATCGTATGTTGGGTAAAAGAAACCCAAAAACAAAGGAAATCATAATGCAAGTTCCATGGCTATTATCACATATATAATGATGAAAAATAAAGGTAATGAGAGGTAAGGTTACTAATGACCATCAAGCCTGCCCTATTTCATTTGAAAATGGAAGTACTTGAAAATGTGTGCAAGGTATCCATTTCCATTGAATTAAATTTGTGCAAAATTCTCCATGTCTTACTGTTTAAAAAAAATATTTTTGGTAATGGTTTATGAGTTTATGTGTGAGGGAAAGTTAATTTAGTTTTTTTTTTTAACATATTAAATCAGAAATATACAGCAAGATAACTTCATCATAACATGACACAGATGCTTGGTGAGCGATTCACCCCTCCTGGGCTACGTCTATTGGATCAAGCCTCCCAAAATGAGCTTGTCCTCTTGTATTAAAATTCTCCAAAATGATAATAAAAGTTTGAAATTTCTTCAATAGGAAAATTTGAATGTAAATACAGATTTAGAAAACATGGAAATGCTAAAAATTCCTTTCCATATTCACTAAACAGTGAAAAAATACCATAAACAGTGACTTCTTCAACAAGGACCTGATGGCTCTTTGAACTCCTCTAAAGATTGTTGGGCTACATAAGTCCTAAAATAGTTCTGAAACCTATTCCATTAGGTTCATAAGGTTAAAAATAGCTGAAAATGGTTTTTGGATCACCTCAAACAGTGAGGTACAACTCTAGATAACTCCATTTCCCCAATGGACCTAGTGGCTCTCCAAGTTTTCCTAAAGCTAAAATGGCGGTAGAACACCTCTACTGCCTCTGGAACCTATCCCAATGGCTCTATAATACTGAAAATAGTCGAAATTTATTTTTGGCTCACCTCAAATGGTTAATCATAGCCCAAAATAGCTCCAACTCCCTCTTGGCCCTAATGTCTCTCATTTCTTCCCTGGAGAAAAAGGGGCTTAATATCAACTCTAATGGCTCTAAAACCTATTCCAATGGATCTAGAATCCTTTGAATACCCAAAATAAAAATTTCTTTTGTCCAAAAAGGTTCAGTCTTCCAGAAGTTATGACCAAAATAGTATTTTCCCAATGTCATGTAAAAATCCTACTAAATTTCGGTAAACTGTAGTTAACTCCGCCAATTTTTGCTATCTTCATTGATTTTAGGGGAACCATGCCCAAAATAGGTGGAACTATTTGGTGGTTAGCATTAAATATTATGGGTGGCGGTCACATGCAAACTTTGTCCAAACCGCCACCAAAACTGCAACATAATTCATTAACAAATCACAACTTCTAATGTGGCATTAAGTTTTAAGTTGTGATGGCCACATTAGATGGTCGACCAAACCGTATTAAGCCACGGTCTTGTGTTTTAGCTCTCGGTTGAAGGTGCCGATTATATGGCAGGTCGGATTATGTCCGGGCTAGCCCCTTTTCCCTCCGGTGAATTCAAATACAAACATTAAATAATATTCGCACCCCATAAAAATTAAGGATTGATGTTGTTGTGTGATGGTAAGGTTTCCGGCTAGCTAACGAGAGGTCTGGGGTTCAAACTCGTGGACATGCAAAAAAAATTTACGCCAAAATTTTCCATGACCTGGGACCACGTGGCGACCTCCGAACCTGCCATGTGGCAGCCTATTATTGGCTAAAAAATTTCCAAGTCAACCCAATGAAGATTCAGAACTAGAATCTTGTCATACTTTCATTCACCTGTATATAATATTTCGGGGAATATTCCAAGGAATATTACGAGGACTATTCCTTTTTTTAATTTTTCAAAATTTGAAATTCAAACTTATTTAACTAATTTTTTACAGTTTACTGAAAACTTCAAAATTTCATAACTTTGACATACCATGTCAGGTTTGACTACCATTCACGGCGTCAGGATCGTATCGATGAGGCATATCTGGTCATTTAGGTTGCAAGTGATTTTGAACACTTTAAATTTTGACATTTTTCCATAGCTCGGACTTGAGCTCCTGATCACTATCTTTTTCAGAACGAGGATCTTTTCGTTGGTTTGAAAAAGAACCAAATTTCCTTAATAGGAATACCAAGAAATAAGTGGTATTACTTACCAGTGCAACGATTTAAGAAAGAATGAGTAATTCCAGTTCTTTCTGGCATAAGCATAGGTAAAAATTAGGACTAAACCAAATTGATTACTCAACCACAGTGGAAAAACTCGTAAAATGTGAAAATAATAAGGTAAAAGAAGATAAAGAACAAGACATATTACCTGGTGCACACTTGTAGGTAGTCTCAGCATAAGAATGTAGAACTCCTCTTCGAATCTGTGATGCTACATTTGTAGGTCTTAGCCATATCAATCACATATATGAAAACTGGTGAAGGAAATGTGATATCACACTAGGTAGGATACATTCACAACCGAGATGAACGAGGAAATAAACCTTCACTCAAATAGTAAATTTTTATGGGTTTTCCAAACCCTAACCTAGATTAAATTTAAACTGTACATGTATCAAAGATCGAGAAATGGAATGAGTTCTCCTGCGGTTTGAGGTTTCCGTCAGAAGCCTATGTGATATAGTAGATGGAAACAAATGAAACCATATCCAAATGTATTACCTTTATAGTGGTTATATAATCAAGATATGTGTTTTAGTATGAGTGTATTTAACATATGAAAATATCCTACCTAGAAGATCCCACAAGCCTTCAATATTGATTCATGCATTAATGACAAGATTTATTGGAAACTGAGTTCAAATCATTATGGTATGTTGTGTAAAAATTACCATGGAGAATACCACATCACAAAGCCATGTTAGAAAGGTGGAGTCCATGTTGGTAAAATTAATAACTACAGTCAGGAGGTTTTATAATGATGGGTACAATCTAAGGGAGGCAAGACAAATATAATGCTTGAATGAGAATTAGGCATTATATTTTGTAAATCAATATAATAATATAATAAGCCTACTATAATCGATAGGTCATAAAGGGTATAACTCGAAGATGAAATTGAAATACATTAATGGTACTTGAATATAACCAAATTTTTAGTTTTGTGGATCCATTAAATATAGGATTAAGAGTGAAATAAATCCTTAGAAATAACTAATGTAATTATACTTATGGTAAGGTGACCCAAACTAAATCTTTACCCTATACATCTATGTCTTAGTCGTAAGGTCAAGTTGAGATGTCGATATGTGCTAAGAAGTATGAGTTGGTGATAGAGTTAAGTTAGTAATAGAAATGTATGAACGTGTATTAACAATTAGGAAGAAAATCTTAATTATGGACGGAAAATCTAGGGTAGAGGTTTAGTTAGGAAGAGTATTCTATTGAATAATTTTAAGGGGAGCCTTTAGAAATGAGTGCTAGTTCTTAAAAGTATGGAGTTAATTTAAGAACACAAAATTGTACAACAAAAAACCTTTTATGGAAAATACCATATCATGGCGAATGGGAAATCTGATCATAAGTATAAAGAAGTATCCGTACTATAATTAGAAAAAAAAAGGGAGATGTTACATAAACCCTCATAAATGGGTTTAGACCTTCTGTTTGTTGCTTTACTAACATAATTTGCCTATGTAACTATACAAAACTAAACTATATTCACTATTGTTATGTTCTGTTAAGTACATCAGACTCTACAATTTATAACTGACATAATTCCATTATACGAATTAGCTGAGAGAATATAATTTCCCACTTATATTTCAACATATAACATCATATCTCTAAAATATCATTCTAATCATAACAATAGAATCATAATCCAGAATTAAATTAATTGTGCATACCACTTTTGGTAAGACTATTTTCCATGGAAGCCCCAAGGGTTAGCTCAATTGGTTGAGTCCCCGCTTGGAAGTACTCCCAGATTGAGAGGTCATAGGATCAAATCTCCTAGACACCCGCAGGGTTAGGCCTCAGTGTTAGGCCAACAGTAGATCCCTTCGGGAGGATTTACTGCGATATATTAAGACTGTGGATGTAGCTAGTACATGTGTGCTGGCACATAGGAATGTGAACCACTATGAAAAAAAAAGAGACTATTTTCCACCCAACCTTGAGCTTTCTCTCCACAGCTCCACCTGAGTAGAGACCAATTTCTCCAAGGTGCAGAAAATCTCTTGTCTACGCAATAATGGATTATTTATGCCTTCTTTCCCATCAGCATGTTTCCATAACTGTGTCCAATTAATCAGGATGTTGTTTTCCCTTTTTCCAAGGCTTTCCTTTTGGTTTTTCAACAAAAGTACTTTAAAACTAGATTTTTCCTCTTTCTAGTTTTATTCCACCTCTTCCCAGTAGCTTTCCACTTTAATAAGGTATCTTTATATTTTTATCTCCAATCTAATATTTAAATTTTTATTTATTTTCTCCAAGGAATTTTGGAGAATCTAGGAAAGTCTTTGGAATCGTATCCATCCTCATGGATTTGAATTCTTGATCTATAATTATACTCTAGTCTTTGCAAAATAATTCAATTTCCAATTTTATTCAATTTAAAATAATAAAATATGTCCAAAATAATTGTTTTCCTTTGGGTTCCCTTTACTTTTACGATTGTTCAACTCTCTAATAAAATCAATAAAAATAGGGATATTACAGATAAAACCTCACCATGGGATGTTTATTTCCAAATTAATGGAACCCAAATATACCTAATAGAGTATAAATGAGTGACAAAGATTTACCTGAGATTCGAGTGGTGAGGCTAACCATGCCATGGGATTTATTTGCAATCATAAAAAGAAATGTTATGAATAAATCTGGAAATATAATTAACCAATATAACCATACATTTTATGGCAATAAAAAACAATGATAAATCACAAAAAAACCACTCACTTGTGAGCCAAATAGTTAATAAATGCACTACGTAGATACATACTCCCACAACTAGTATTCTATTAACATAGAGAGTTAGCTTCATGGTTAAATCGAGCTAGCATGGCCCCATAAAATAGATAATGTAGGTCTAAGAAAATGGTGACACTACTCTGTCAAGCATGGCAACCACAAATCTGTGAATGAAAGATCAAAATGATGAAGGTTAGGGAAAGCAGATGCTTATTTTTTTCATCATGGGTCTGAACCATATATCTTCCTCCAATATATCTCAGTCTTCCCTCCATTGCATTGATAATTACGAAGACCACGTGATGAGGACTGACTAGCACATGGCCCTCGAAAAATGGTGAAGTCTAGAGTGAGACACATCTTAAGGAGGGGTCATTTCATTTAAGTGTAAAATCAACCTTCATATCAAACCATAAGAGGCATATGCGTATGTTAAATAATTGGAGATAAGGGTATAGAGTATAGGAGGAGGCTAATGTGGCTAAGGATAAAGGGTATAGGTAAAGTTAATTCATGTAATGGTATGGTAAAAGTATTAACGTATAGGTAATTCATGTAGTTAAATAAAGAGTTAGGAGTTTTTCGAGCTTAGTAAGTATCAACATTACTAAGGAACTATAGGTAAGGACAACAATTATATGTGTAATCGTTAGCGAACCATTGTAAACTTAGTCTAAATGAAATTAACTATTGATATATGAGTTATCCAACCTGAATTAAATATCAAATTTATTTAGGATGTTAATATAGTTGAGGAGGACCGATGATTATTAAACGAAAAGAGCGATACGATAAAAAAAAAATTGCGGAAATTGCACCAGGTCCATTAATAAATCTATTTACCATCGTAGACTCATTAATATTATTTTAAAATAACATTTGCAAGCTATAGGGTATATTTGGAAAGACTTCTTAGTGAGAAACTAGTTCGTAGAATCTCCACAGGAGGAATGAAGTAGTATGGTCAAAAGAATTCAAATAAAATCAAACCCTAACCTTGGAAAATAAAAAATTGAAGAAGTTCACACATAAGATGTGACTGAAAAACCCAAGGATCCACTTGAATACAACAACCTATTATCCCAATATATTGAGAAATTTAAACAAAAAAAGATAAAAAGTACCTTAGAAGAAAGAAATCCATTGGAATCAAAAAATTGCACAAGGAAAGAAAGAAACGATAACATAGGAAAAAAAAGTAATGAGTCACTGAAAGCTGAAGAGTGAAACTCAGAAGAATTAAAAGACTTGCAAATCCTTCAAGCTCACAGTCACTAGTAATGACTTATCTAGAGGAAGATGGGTATAAGACACTTCCTCGTACATTTAGTCCAACCAAGAAAACTCTATAAATTGATCAAATTCAGCAAGATATTTATTATTATTTGGAACCTCTAGAGAAAAGGGCACAACAAAAAGAAAAATTTTATCAACATGAAACGGGCGAAACTTTAGCAACAAAAAAATCATCAGAGTAGGAACGTATAATTGGGGAAGATCTGAAACAAGACATATATGAGCTAGATATGCTTAAAAAACACCTAGCATAGGAAAGAGAAGCTACAAATACATACTAAGAACTAAAAATGATAACATAATTTTACACCCTTTTCACTGGTATAAAAATAATAATAAACTTAAAGTTAAAAACAAGTTTCTGAAAAATAGGATCAGCAGGCTACAAGGAAGAATTATGATGAAGAAAGTGAGGATCATTTTTAGCATTAAGAGGAAGAAAAGGAGCACTAACATAGATATTCTTGTTGAGGTTTCATAGATTATTCACTAAAGGAGGAAGGAAGAACTAGATTTTAAATTTTTGTGCATGAGTACATGGAAAACCTTTGGTGTGGGAAAATGTTGAGGCCTAGAATTTTTGTTTTAATATCCATTTTTCCATCTCAATCCACCTCTTTTTCATCATTCTATAACAATATCAACATGTTTGTAGTAAATTTCAACTTATACAGAGGTATTAATCATCCATAATTAATTTCTTTGTTTCTTAACGAATTATAACTAAAAATTTCTTACAACAATGAAATCGTGAACATTCTACAACTAATATTTGTTTATCCTACCAAATCCATTGTTAGAGAGGTTGTACCATTCCAAAAAAGGGTCCTGGATGCGGGTGAACATACAGGCGTCTAACTCGATGGGACAAGGGTGCGGCGAGGTGAGACGACACCTGCCTACCCAGGACATGGCAGATATTTGGCCATTGTGCGACGGATCGTTGCATTTACATTTCGAAAATATCAACGACATCGTTTCAAGGGGTTCAAGAATTCACTTCATGCCCACTGCGCTGGTTTCTGCCTTCGCATGGTCCTCCATGTTGGAGGCCTCGGCTCTCTTCAATGCTTCAGTTATGAAGGGGGATTTTTGAAGCGTGAGAGGGAAGGATAAATGGCAGGGTGGCGATGGGCCTTCTGTGGAGTTGCCCCAGTCGAACCACGCCCGCTTCTATCTGTTCTTTGGTCTCAATTCTGCTTTCAATCTGTACTGTGTTGGTTCTATCATACCTAGTGTCTCGAGCTGCCTGGAGGGGGAAGTTCTTTTGGATCTGTGCTCTGGTCATATAGCAGCGCTACCTCCGTTGGACCCTTGGCACTTCACTCGAGTCTCTAGATTCCATTCAAATTGTTACTTCCCTACCATTGTTGTTGTTTAGTCACAATTCGTCTCCCCTATGCCTCATCTGCGTCACAGAATGCGAAGTCACAGAGGCAGCCCCAGGGGTCGTCATTTGAGCGCGCAATCTAGCCCTTCTTCGGTTTTTCCCTCTCTCTCTCTAGTGGTTTGTTGGCTGGCCACTACCTTCGAATCCGCAGTGGAAGAGGGAATTTTCCTGATTCTCGCCATTGCTGGGGATCCCCTGCTCCCGGACCTTCGGCCACCTCGCCTCCCCCGACTACTGGTTCCGCACGCTTCACCTTCAACAGTGCTTTGATTCTCCCAAGGATTACTACTCTCTTTACGGTGGTCTTCCATGAGGAAGCCCAACTGGGGGAGTCTAGTGCTCATTCTGCGGGCCTTGATGCAGACTTTGCCCAGACTTGAAACATCTCGGTGGGGGTAGGTAGCGCGTCGATGCAGGTTCTGGTTGCTCCAGCTCACAGCGTTCCTGATGTTGTGATGGCTCCAGCTGATCCAGGTCCCTTAGAATCCGAAGATGCTCTTGCCAGGGATTTGCTTGCCTCAGGTTGGTGTCGTATTGTTGAAGAACTTCCTGATGACTAGTATGCTTACTGTAAGGCTTTTTTCTTCCCCTGCAGCCCAAAAAATTGGGCATGTATCTGTGCAAAGGATTATGTGGATTTTTGGCTTATTTTATACACTTTTGGATCCATGCAAACCCAGGAAGATCACAACTTGCTCCCCTGCGTGGGTTTTGGAAAACTGTTTCAGACTGGTTTCCCTGTCAATGGGCAGTCTCCATATGTGTTTTTCATGATAATTCTGCCTCCCTCCAAGGCAGTAGTTTTTACTACGGTCACGATGTAATTTTACTTCCTTGTTAATAGATTAAAATTATTTAGAAAAAAAAAAAAAACATTCCAAAAAAGGGATCAAGACTATCAAAAGGTGATAAATCACTACCATATGGATAAGAACCAACTAGAATCACTTGCAAATCTACGTGGATTAATAAATATCAAATTCAAAGGATAATTCAACTCTTGAAACTATGTGTAGCAATCAAGCATAGTTAGCAAAGCAATAAAACAACATCAAGTGGGAGAAACTAAATATCTGATCAACTGTTGAGATTTTAGATCGAAATAAATCTCCTATGAATTTATTTTTCAATATAAATTCATAAATATAATGAATTATAATTTAAATCGATCTCGTAGGTGTCAAGATGGTTCATAGCATATCGGATTAAAATTTTTTCAAACCAATTTATGAAAATTGTGTAAATGTCGTAAGCAAGAGCAAGGACATAAGGTTTTTAATTGTCAATTTAATAACTCTTTTGTTATGAATATTCATGATGCTCTATTTCATAATATAAGGAATTATTACTCTTAATATGTGTGTGAATATCTTGTCATCATTAATTAGCTTGCACTCATGTGATGCCCCCCTGTCGAGTTGTGGGGTCTTCTTCATAGTTTTGTCTTTTTTTAGCATTATATTTTCTTTTGATAATTTGTTTCAATTATAATTTAATTTCTTATTATTCTTCATTGATTGTAGAGTACTCACAAACATAAAATACTAAAAAAAATCCAATTATTCAATACATCTTCTTGTCATCCCTTAATTGTTTCACAGATCAATTTGATTTCTTAGATGTCAATGAAATACACTTTAGAGGCTAAATATGCACACCAATAACCATTCTTAGGTTATAAGTTTATATTATACAAGTATTAATTTTACTTTACTGTCGTGTTCTTTACAAACATTTAATATAGAAATTCCTTACTAGAAATTAGTTTAGGATTTTATTTCAACAAGACAATGTAGAGTATGTTCAATTCCACAATAGTAGAATCATAATGTTTTACATTAAATTTATATTTAAGATTTTTCTTTTATGGAATTAGAATTAAGTTTGAATTCAAAAATTTAGATATATATTTCATTTTTTGTGTAAGTTTATCTCAATTAATTAGGACTTAATATAATTTTCGATTTAAATAACATGTCAGTAATTATTCTACAATTTTTTTATCTTAAAATTAGTTTCATAATTATTAGAATCTCTTAATTCAGAGAAGGAATACTAATGTATATAGTGCAGATACATTTCGCAAGTACACAAATCATGATTTACAATTAATGAATTAAATTAAGGACAATTAATATACAGAGCAATAACATGACTTATTGTAGTATTTACAATGATGACCATATATATATATATATATATATATATATATATATATATATATATATATATATAATTTTCCTCAACTGAAAAATAGTGAACGATATAAATCCCACATGTGATCATCCTTCTGCCATGTAGATTCGTTGGACCAAGAGTGAATCTACTACAATTTAAGTTTCTATATTTCTCAATTCCAGAGCATGATTTGTTTCACTAAGAAATGCACTTTGGTTGTAGTTGTATTTCCCCCTCTCACCTGCAATATAGACCAATCAATTACATGATCAATATCGTGCACATATCCCTTAAGAAATGAAACAAGGAAAACTTCATGCACTTTCAATGTTGGAAACATTGCTTTTTTGTAGGCCACTAGTCCAATCCCCTCAAAGATATCAAAAGGGCCACAATGTTGAGGTTCTAGCTTGGCACATGACCTAGCCAAATATTTCCCCAAACCTATAAAACATTCCTTCGAAAACCTAGAAGTGAACTTGGAATGATTTTTCGATATGATATTTTTGGGAACACCATGCAACCTCACTAACTCGCTGATGAATATCTGAGCTACCTCAATAGCTAACTTTGTATAATTTTCTATAATGAAGTGATCTACTTTCTCGGACCTATAAACCAGAACCATGATGGAGTCATGTTGTCTTGATGTCCTGGGTAAAATTTTAATGAAGTCCATGGAAATTACGTCCCATTTACATTCTATAATAAGAATAGCGTATAATAGACCAGTTGGGTGCTTGCATTCAAATTTCACCTTCTGATAGTCAAATCACCTTGCAACAAAGTTAACCACCTCTTTCCTCAAATCCAAGAAATTAAAGAACTTTTTCACAATTTTCAAGGTCTTATAATATCTCGTGTTTCCTTGGTATGTGTTGAGGAGGTAAATCCCCTCTGCGGATAGAGGCGATCCCTACTAGCCCAGCAGGGGTCTAGCAACAATCATCAAATGCTACAGCGCAAGTTCCTAATTGTGAATAAATAAGCCAATGATGGAGGCCTACCTGGAGTCCAGTGCTATGATTCGTAGAAGAGACAACGTTCCCGTTCCTCAGCCTCGGCAGATCACGATCCCCGCGATCTCCATGAATGGACACCTGCCCATGCAAGAAACAACACGAATACAAGCATAAAATCCAGAATACACAACTATATATCAGTCAGAAAGGATATAACTCGTTATTAACATAAGTGAAAAACAGAGTGGAACCATAACCAGTAGTCATTCATTAATAAGCAATCGAAAGAGAGTACAAACAATGTTCTAACGCCGCGATCTCCTTCGGAAGGGTCCCCAGTCATTCACGTCTCGCAAAGCTCGCCAGGGAAAGGGAAAACCTCTCTAGAGTCTCTCAACAATAGTCTCCTTACTTGAGTCGGCCTTAAGGGAAGAAAGAGGGCTCTTACAGCACAAAGGCTCTTGGGAATTTCGAGATTCAAAGCTTAGGCACTTCCAGACTCACTTGCAATGGCAATAGGAAAGCTTTTATAGATGGGGAAGGAGGGAGTTGGGATCCCTATTATTTTGGGATTGGCCCTATCATCGAGGAAGGTTCCATGAAAGGTGGAAAACCACTTCCCTTCCATGGAACTCCCATAGCCAAACCTCCCAACTCAAGATAGGCAATGGTTTCTGAGTTTGTTGAAACACAAATTCTGCCATCTTTATTTAAAAAATAGTCCTTAAATTGGCTGGCACGACTGCTGCTCTGGGACAGGGCGCCAGTTGGCGTGAGTGATGAACTGCCTTCCCGCGCCAATGCAAAAGGAGACGTTTTCATGGTTTTTTTCAAGGAGATGTCTTTAGGGAAATTGAAGCTCATGTTTAGAGGAATGCAATGATGATAGTTTCAAGGCATGACATTGCTCACAGGTCACATAATGGGTCCTCCATTATGCGTGATGGGGAATGGTAGGGACGGTGACAAGTTACTGTGTAACAGATGCCCCCTAAAGCATGAGGCCTAAGAGAGAGGGGTGAAATGCTTTACGAGATCATGTTCAACTGAAGCCCTGCCGTCGAAAAACCTGCGTAGAAAAATACAACTGATATCTCAAGTACATGATGTATATGCGGTATGGGCGCAGCCATCCGAAATAGAGTACACTATAATCCGGATCCAGGGTATGGGCGCAGCCATCCAACGAGGATCAAAATAGACTCAAGTATGGTCACAGACATCCAATCAGTGAGTCATGTACAAAATGATAATAATCCACAATCGCAGCCTGGATTACAACAGACACAATCCAGGGTCTTGCGCTCCACCTCAACCCAAATAAAGTACAAGTTCAAGCATGAGAATATGTCAGCTGAAGTCGAACATGCAAGAAGATCGTCTGATTACCAGCCAATGATGAAAGCCGTTAACAGACGCGAGAGGAACCACCAATGATGACAATGGCCCTCAAGGTACTACAGGTACAATCTATGGCATGTGAATCAATGAGCTGGTGTCGATCACTCGTAGAATAACTCGATCTGAGGCCAATGATGAAAAACCCACGTCGAATGCGACGAACCTGCCATTGAGGCATGCAGGCTCCAAGGTACCAAAAAGGAGTCGCTGGATCAACTTCCTGGATAATGAGCTGAAGTCGATAGGAACTGACCTTGATCGAAGGTGGGCCATAATGTTTCCCACATCATCGACATGAGACAGAGGAACATGATGTTTTTGTTGTGAATCAGGATCGTATGAGAATCAGAGGAAAGGTTGATATTCGCAGAGGCCAACTTCTCTTGAACACATAACGGCACAAATAGTGGTTTTGGCAGCATATTTGACATCAACGGATCAGAGGTCATGGTGACAAGGCAATGAGCAGAGGAGAGGTCAAAAAGGATCACCCAAACCCACGGAAGAAATTGAAAAAACGAGATGAGATATCCCCAACCCGACACGAATGCAGACAAGTGCCATGTTCAAGAGCGACATACTGCCGACACGACAATGATTACGGTTCCATTTTTCCCCCACCATTTCTGGCGAGTACCCCAATTATTTTTGATAACAAGCTTGAAGGGGATAGCATATGCTTGTAATGTAAGTCCGACCTTCGGGCGAATCCATCCTAGTACATTTAACGAGCCCTAGGAAGGAGGAACTCGGAGAACATCATTTCGATTGGATCCGATGTCATCAGGGTTTAACGAGTCTGACAAAGGGAGAACTCGGCGTCTTTTCATGTTTAGAGAGTTTGAAAAGACAGCAGAAAAGTAAACTCCACAAGTCCCTTTTCGTAAATAGTTTCTCAGATCCGAAAAGGTAGAAAACAATATCCGAGAAAACCTCCTAGTCGCGATAGGCTAGGGTATTATTTTTTCGTAATCAATCTATCCCAGCCCAAAAAAGGGGTAAACGTATACTGGGTAGATGTCGATTCGTGTCCATTTTAACGAGATCGAAACGACAAGGGCCTCGGCAATCTTTTCATGTTTAGAGAGTCAGAAAAGAGCTGAAAAATGACTCCACAGTGACTTTTTCGTGTATTTACCGAGTCCGAAAAAGTATAAAATACAACTAGTTTCCACCGTTAAAGTTGCAAAAAACCTACTGCTACACATACCAAGCAAGCATAAAACCCATTTTCGACATAACATATTAAAATATTTGATAAAAATAACTTTTAAAACCCATCCTATGTCTAAAAAGTTATAAATATGCCAAAATGGTAAAAACATAATTACATTTACTATTTACCTTGGTAAAAAGCAGCAGTGGTCCATTTTGGAGCACAAACTTCTGACGGCGATAGCGATAGATCTGGTTGACCATTCAGATTCTCGTCTGTGACAGGTAAGAGGTGGTTCCCTGTTCTTCATTTCAATCCATTTTTTAATAGTTTTCCCTCATGTATCAGCCCTCTGTGGCCACTCTTTGAATTTTTAGGGCTGCGCTCATTGGCGCGGGTATCGGGCACGGACCCGTGCCAATGGGCTTTTCTATGCAAAGGGCTTGTGCCACATGGCGCGAATGTTCACAAAACACCCGCGCCAGCAGCCGAACCTAAATTTCCACCTAAAAATTTGAGATTTTAACCAAATTGAATGAAATTGGAAGCCTACCAGAGATCTAATTAAGGGTTTGTGACCATGTGGATGCAGGAAATCAAGCAAAATGGTGATTGAGTGGAAAGAAAGAGAACACGGAGAAGAGGATGAACAGGCCATAGAAAGTGAGTCTTGCATGAATGCCCTCAGAAAATTTGGGCTAAAGAAGTTCTTCCTTACACCCTGTTTACGAGCTCAGCCCGAGCTCCTCCAGTATCTGATCAGTATTTGGGACGAACAGGAACAAGTGTTCAAGATGCGAGATAAAGTATTGGAGCTGGAGGTTGCTGATGTGTATTTCATAACCAGACTGTCCCGCAGAGGTCCGGTACCCATCCTGACTGGGAGCAGACCATCTGGCGAGAAGATGGAAGACGTGATGGCACGAGTGTGCCCAAGAGCACAAATGGGATCAGGGAGCAAAAATGTGGATATCCACACTATCCCCGACCTGCCATTGAGAGTTGTCCTACATACCATCATGCGGGCTGCAGGATCATAGGCACCGCACGAGGCCACAAAGGCCCAACTCCTACTGGCCTCAGAATGCATGAGTCCCTTATTGTTTGACTGGGCTACAGCAGTAACAATAAACATGAAGAGACAGCTCACAAAATTCAAGCAAGCTAAACTGAAACAGTTCGGCTATGGTTCCATCCTGGTATCATTCATTCTGGAATGCTTACCAATCTTCCAGGGCCAAGGGGCCATAGTAGCAGACTCGATTCCACAAGAGCCAAGAATGGCTCGCTGGGCAGCACTAATTCCCAGAGCTGGAGGCGGCCAACTGATGTCCTGGAGGCCGGAGTTTTTTAGGTGGTTACGGCGCCAGTTGATTGTAGTGGAGGACTGGGCATATGAAGGAACTGACTTCACCGGAGACCCAGATATCCCACTGCCAGAAGGAGATGACTGGGACGAGGAGTTGGGTAAGACCTCATGTTTTTTGATTTTTATGTTTTATGTTTTTTTTTTGTTAATACACATTCATCCTAACACATTTTATATATGTATGTAGATGTGTGCCCTGAGAGGCCAGCTGGTATGTCTCCAATCGCGCGGAGGACCCTTCTCGCCCCTGATCCTCAGGCAGAGGGCACAGGAGGAGAGGAGTTGATCCAGAATCTCGAGGGCATTGCCCGAGGTATCCCGGACTATGCTCAGCTAGCGGATGTACCGATGGCGTACCAGCGTCATACGGTGGGAGTTCCAAGTTGGATCCACCGAATCCTGAGACGGTTAGTGTGTGTAGTTACATTTTATCATGAGCACCATGCCGATTAGCTCTTAGGGATTATACCACACATATTTTTTGAGAGACATATCGTCTCCAGATGTACTTAAGACGATTATGTATATTTTGAATTTATGTGACACACTCTATGTAAACATTTCGATATCTATATATATATGCATATCTATTTCTGGATGGATCTTTCTTTACATGTGATGATGATTTAGAAATTGCGCAAATGTCTGTCTAAAACCAAATTTGTTACTGCATCTGTAAATGTATTCAAATGTTTGGGTATATGGTGATATGTAATGTAGTCAAAATATCTTTCCAGTAATCGAATATGCAAATACAGACATAAAATGGATGGGTTTCTTACCGAATAGTGTCTGTTCAGCTGTAACACTACAAGTTGCAAATCTAGATACACAAGCAATTCACGGATACCAAGGTTTACTGCCTCGGTTAATAATTCTAACACAGCACTATATTCCGTGATGTTGTTTGTAGTACGTCCTAGAGACACACCTTGCAGGTTGACCAACTCACCAGCAAGATCATAGATTACCCAGGCCGCTGAAGACAGATTCCTGGTACTGCGGGAGGCACCATCCGCAAAACCAACAAATGGATGAATAGACATCTACACAACCAGGAAGACCCAATCAGCAGAAAGACGTTTACAAGGCACACCACACTATACATGCACACAAATGCAAAAACACACACCTATGTACACACACCACACCAAGAAATCACTTTAGGCATAGTACTTTTTAAGGTACAACCCATTTCTAGGCTGCGGCAGCAGAACTCCTTCATAATCTATAAGCTCGTAGGCCCCATTTTTCAAAACGCGTTTTACTATATAGGGCCCATGCCACATAGGCTGGAACTTACCGGCTCCAATCTTGTCATGTGCTTGATCGTACAGGAGGACGAGGTCTCCTTCGATAAAGGAACGGGGGGAAACAGATTGATCAAAATGAGTTTTGACCCTCTTCTTTTGTGCTTCAATGATCAAAGTAGCCAGACGATGGGTTTCATCTAACCGTTCCAGATACAGAACACGTTCTTCCTCAGCATAAGTATCAGGTAGAAGTTCCATAGCTAATTTCAGAGAAGGAATCTCGCATTCAACCAGAAGAGTTGCTTCCAGACCATACACCAATTGAAATGGTGTGAATCCAGTTGCACTCTTAGTAGATGTTCAGTATGCCCAGAGAGATGAGAAAAGTTGGAGATTCCAATTGGATTTGTGAATACCAACTGTTCGTTGAAGCATAGTGACCAAAACCTTGTTCACTGCCTCAACCTGACCATTCGCCTGAGGGTAATATGGTGTTGAGCTGTCGTGACACAAGCCCAACTTTGAAGTCAGCTCCGCCATCATATAATCTCAGAAATGAGTACCGTGATCAGTGACGATGGCTTGAGGAACCCCGAACCGTGCAATAACGTGGTTGAATATAAATTGAGTAGTTGTTTTACCGTCAGCAGCTAGTGTAGGCATCGCCTCGGCCCACTTGGTGAAGTAGTCGACAGCGACAATTATATACGCATGCCCCCCAGCCGAGTGAGGGTTACACGTCATAAAATCCACGCCCCATTTCGCAAAAGGGTCGACGGTAATAAAAGGATGCAATGGGAGAGGTGGCGCGCACATCTTGTGCTGAAATATCTGGCACACATGACATTTATGGACTGCAGTGATACAGTCTTTGAATATGGAAGGCCAGAAATAACCTGCTCACAGAATCTTCTTGGAAGTAGCATATCCAGACATATGTCCACCACAGGCGCCACTGTGGCAGTCATTTAGGACCTTTCCAGCCTCCTCCAAGGTAAGGCACCGCCCGAGCACCGAATCTACTCCAATGCGGTATAAGGTATCTCCTACTATACGGTAGGGCTGGGACTGATGCTGAATCCGTCGGCGAGCAGCTTTATCCAACTCAGACCGAAATTTCGAGGTCTGAAGGTACACAATTATATCACCGTACCAAGGGTCATGAGTATTGATGAGGAACAACATTTCGTCCGGTATATGATCTTCAGAATGTGAGGGAGCAGAGTTTGTAGGGAGAGAGCATATCAGATCCGCGAAGACCAGTGATTTAGTTGACTTGGAAGTAGTGAACTCTAAGTCAAATTCCTGTAGGATAACAATCCATTTGGAGTACTTGCCCCCCAGTAATTTTCTAGAGAGAATATACGTCATGGGGTTACAATCTGAAACCACTGTTATCGTACGCAAAAGGATGTAATGGTGAAAGCGCTGTACTGCGTGTACTGCTGCTAATGCCAACTTCTCGACATGAGCATAACGTGTTTTCAGATCGAGAAGGTTTCGTGACAGATAATAAACAACATGTTCATTACCGTCATCGTCGTCTTGCACCAAGACCATGGCTATGGTGCTAAAGTCGGCGGCAAGATATAAAGTGAAGTCGCGGTGGTAGTCCAGAGGACGAAGCAATGGAGCATTGACAAGCAACGTCTTCAGCTTCTCGAAGGATTGCTGAGCGATTCCGTCCCAGTAGAAGGGAACGTTCTGCTTTAATAAACGAGTGAATCCTTTAGCCACCTCGGCATAATTCGGGATAAAGCGCCGAAGAAAGTTCGCTTTCCCTTGCAGACTCTGTAACTGATATAGGGAGGAGGGTGATGGGAGATTAATAATTGCCTCAACCTTTAAAGGGTCAAGGCGAATCCCGTCTTTCGATACTATGAATCCCAAAAGACGGCCAGAATCCACGCCGAAGACGCACTTATGAGGATTAAGCCTAATTTTGTAGCCCCTGCAACGAAGAAATATCTAGCGGAGATGTTCAGGATGGTCCTCTCGCTTAGCTGAATGAGCTGGCAAGTCGTCCAGATAAGGCTGAACGATATGGCGAATGTCATGAAAAGCGTATGACATCTCACGCTGAAAAGTAGCGCCAGCGTTCTTTAAGCCGAACGGGAGTTTTTTATACGCGAAAGTACCCCACGGACAGATGTATGTGGTCTTGTGCTGATCCTCAGGTGCAATATTGATCTGATTATATCCTGAGAAACCATCCATCAAGGAATAGATCTCACTTCCGGCACATTCGTCGATGATCTGGTCTATGAACAGAGTGGGATAATTGTCCTTTGGACAGGCGCGATTGATGTCACGATAATCAACACAGACTCTAATCGTACCCTGCTTTTTATCGACAGGGACAATGTTAGACACCCATTCTGTGAGGGGGATAGGATAAATAAAGCCTATGTTCAGAATTTTTTCAACTTCTGCCTTAATTGCGGCCGCTTTCCAAGGATGCATGGGGCATAAGCATTGGCGCACGGGCTTCACACCAGGGTAGGTTGGAATCTCATGCACTATGATACTGGGATCAATCCCCGGCATTTCCTCGTAGGACCACGCGAAAACATCTTTGAATTCCTTAAAAAGCTCAGTATAGCCTTGAATCTCATTGGGAGAACAAGTCACACCCACATGAATATTCTCAACGATCCCCGGTTTAACAGAGATGTTGATCGGGACGGTTTGAGTAATGTTACCCAGGTTACCCTCCGAAAAAACCTCATGCGTCAAGATGGGCGTTTGAAGAGGAGGGGTAGGAACCTGAGTAGCATAACGCTCCATACAGTCAGTCATTGGCCCCAAGCTAGGCATAAATGAGGAGCGATGATTTCCATCGCCCCAAGGCAGCTCCTCAAGAGACATAGTTTCAATGATGGCCTCATCAGAAGGAAAAGTCTCCTTGAGAGGATTAGGTGAATCGGCCTGACCAAGCCAGGGGGATTGAGAGTAGACGTCGAGATCCATGCTCAATGGAGCATGCTGAGAAGGTGGAGGATCAGATGCAGCAACAATTTCACAGTAGCTGATCTCTACTGGAGTCAAGGGCATTGATTCTTCAAACTCAAACACATGCTCAGGCGTAGGAATAAACCAGGGGTCATTGGACCTACAAATCGTGTTAACTTGAGCGGTGTGCGGTGGTGGTGCGGGAAAAATACCCATGAGGACTGGGTCTTTGAAGAGATCAGGTCCTACACTGTCCAGGGGATTTGGAATCTGATCCACGTATGGCACATTTTTCTCAGAGGTAGAGGTGAAAAATGACAACTGATCCACCGTGACAATTTTTCCCTCATGAGGGAACTTAATGAATCGAAAGACGGTGGACGGTACACATAGCATGGCATGGGTCCAGCTGCGGCCAAGAAGTATATTGTAGTTGAGTTTGGCATCGACTACTTCTACTTCCACGTTGACAGTCTTCCCCTGTAATGTGATCGCTAGACTCTTGAGAACACCCAGAGGTTTAGATTCCAGACCATCAAATGCCTCAAGGGCATTGGGAGATGACGAAAGGGCTAGAGAGTCGATGGCCTTCCAGCAAGCGAAGGACATAACGCAGGTAGAGGCACCTTCATCCACGACGGCCCTATGAATGTTAAGACCGTTAATCCCGACTTGAATGACAAGAGCGATTTGATGTGGAAGCCGGGGACTGAAATTCTCTAGATCGAAGGTGAGAAGACTCGAGTTGGCGGGATCAATGCCCCCGATTGCAGACAATAAAGCCTTCTGTTGTGAAGGACAAATTTGAAGAACTTCTAGCACAGACATAGCAGACGGCGCCTGTGCCAAATCCTCAACAATGCTATAATGTTGAGCGGCACGAGCATTTGGATTATAAGAAGATCTTCAAAGAACACCTTTAGAAGGCGGCTTCACAACGGGTTCAGGAGTAGGCTTCTCGATTTCCAATGAACCGGAGGCAGGTAGGGGAGGCAGTCCATCCACAACTGCCTTCCTCGGTGCCTGCCTCAATTTGTTGTAATCCTTCGACCACGTAGCGACAGAGATAGGTGCAACACTCTTCACCATGAAAACTTGGGACCCAAATGGTGTAGATGGTGACGGCTGTTCGACCATCTGGGTCTGCTCAGATGGGAATGGCTCTTTTAGAACTGTCGGAGTCCCTTTAGGGCCCTTGAGAAGTTGACTAACCTCGAACCGTCGTGGAAAATCCTTAGTATAATGGTCCCCTTCACAAATGAGGCAAGGGTACTTCGGTTTACGCTGAGAGCCATCCTCAGTACGAGATTTAGATTCTGGCTTCGGGGCATCAGATTTAGATTTTCCTTTGCCCTTCTTCTTTCCCTTGGAGGATTTGTCCATAGGATTGGCCTGAACGGCATTCACCTCCGCGGTTTTGCCAGAATCGGATGAGGCGGGATTAGCAGGAGCATTGTTGGAAGAATTAGGCTTCTACTTCCCATTCTAAGCTTTCTTCGAATTCTGAGAGACAGAACCAATGACACCATCCACTGGAGGGGTAGGCGGAGCCTTAGAGGTTCCGGACCGTGGAGCATGAGGCAAGATATCATAAAGCATGTCGGACTGAGAATACACAAGATCCACATATTGGGCATGAGCAATGGCTTGTTCCTCTGTCACACACGCTCCCATCACAATATCTTGAGCAATTTTATTCGCGAAGGAGGTGGTGAACCAGTGAGTCAGTATCTGATCAGGTATGTGAAACTTGATCAGTCTACGACAGTGTCGCCACTCATGAATGTGATCAGAGATGTGAGTGGCTTTATCCTGCTTCAGAGAAGTCAGGAGGTGCGTCCCGGCTTCATAACGAACCGATAACTGAAAATGTGTGAGGAAGGCCATGGCTAAAGAATTGAAATCTTGGAAAATGCCACGGGATAATTCTATGTACCACTTAGCAGCAGCTCCAGTTAAAGTACATTGGAAGAGGCGCAGTTGAATCGAATCATCGACCCAAGAGTTAGACGAGCACCAAAGATGCTACGGCATCACATGTGCCTGGGGGTCCTCTCCAGCCTTTCCCTCAAACATGGGGCAATCACCTAGTATCTTGGTGGGAACTGGAGGCCAATACGGATTATGTAAAATTGGATCATTGGTCAATTTTGAAACATCAGGCAGCTCCAAGGTAGCCAGGAACGACAATGGTGGATTAACCGGCATGCCAGGCCCAGGATGAGGCCTGATACCCATACTCCACAATGGTTGTGAATATCCTTGCCCCCATGGGTTCTGTCCCACAGGATTCTGACCGTAGGGGGCGTAGGTCGTATAACCAGACTGATTTGGATGCTGGTAACCAGAGTGTGGGGCTTGATAACTAGGGTACAGACCCTGATTATGCGTTGGCCCAGTATAAGAAGCATTTGGATTTGGCTGCTGAGTGTAGGTAAAACCGGGTGGAGGAGGATAATACTGAGAGCCTCTGGGGTGGTTATAGTTCGGTTGAGACTAACCATGAGGATAATAACCACCTTGAGGATGAGTAGGTTGCTGAAAAGTGGAACCCTGTGGAGCCTGATACGTAGGGCGCAGCTGTTGATTTGGCTGCGGCATCGAATGAACCGGCTGCTGTGCAGGGTTGACGGAATGAGCGGGCTTCCCTGAGTGAACAGGTTGACCTGACTGAGAGGGCTGACCTGAATGAGCAGGTTGACTCGGATAGACAGGCTGCACCAGTTGCATAGGCTGACCTGGCTGTAAAGGAGCCCCAGGTTGTACCAGATGGGTCGGTTGGCCTGGAGGCGGAACACCAGGTTGTACCGAATCAGCCGGTTGGCTTGGTGAAGGAATAGGGCCAGGTGGTTGCTGGAAACCGGTTTGACCTGAAGCAGAACCATAGGATGGTCCTAGCTGATATGCAACGTTAGAAACAACAGGATGTTGTGGTTTCATGGGTAAAGAAGGCTGGATTTGCCCCCCAGGACCATAGACTGGTCCTGGTTGGTACCCCGGCTGAGGTTGAACAGGTTGACCGGAAGGGCTGTAATACTGTCCTCGCGGACCGTACGATGTCTCTTGCTAGCCCGCAGGGTAGCCTTGGATGGGCTGTCCCTGTGGGTCATAAGGATAGCCAGGCTGGCCCACAGGTTGGCCTTGGAAAGGTTGCCCTTGCGGGTTATAAGCCTGGTGATGAGGTAAACCTTGAGCATGGAGGTAAGCCTCAGGAGTGGGTAGACGTAAAATGTCCCCGTGCTTGTCATACTGACCTGTAAAAGCATACACGGGAGTACCATCCTGTGCATAGTTCGAAAAGTAAGAGCGGTTGGGATCTTGGGAGGATGGTCCAACCTCGGCGTTCGGCTGTTGCAGAGACAACTGATACTCCTTCGGAGAGATATTCTCCGGTATAGTAGTCGCTAGATAGATATCTTGAGGATTTGGCATAGCCCTGGCAGAAGGTGCTGTGACAACAGGAGAAGAGGCGGCCACACAAACAGTGGGCCGAACGGGTACAAAAGTAATGGGCATCAGAGGAGACACCCCAGGCGTAGTAGCAGCTGGCCTCAGAGAAGGAGCTGACACTCCCATAGAGGCTACAGCAGAAATAATCGGACCCAAAGACCTGTATCTTGGCGGTAAAGAGGGACTGGCTGTTGACATGTCAGCCAGTTCAGAGTTGTCTCCTAGAAACAATCTTCATGGGAAGAGCTGATAGTCTTCACCAGACGTTGGGATTTCCTCACCAGAATCACTCATGGTTGATCCTGTCGTTAAATCATGCAATAAACGACGAGGACTAGGAGGAAATACAACAACAACAAAAGGCAAACCCGATGTAAGAGAAAGGAAATCAGCTCCTAATCTCAATTCAGACACAGGGTCGAAAAAGGGCCAATCGAACTCAACTGGTCCCCCAAAGGGTTGCTCCGCAAAAACCGGTCCCCCGTCAGGAAACTCGGAAACAATAGGCTGCTGCAGTTCAGCAGAGGATTGGGAAACCTCTGATGAATCGTCCGTGTAAGGACTACCAGTAGACGAAACCGAGGGTTCCGCCACTATGGCAAATGACAAGAGAAGAAAAACAAACACACACACGGGCTGAAAAAGAGTCAAGACACACGATCAAACGATCAACAAGCAATATCTAAGAGGGCGTGTAATCATGGGTGATTAATTTTTTACCACATTGAAAAGTAAGAAACTCTACCATTTCATGTTTTAAGAGTCGAGAAACGATAAAAAGACGACTCTATCTCTTTCAGATTTGACACAAGCGTGAAAGGACAAGCGCTTGACGATATTTTCAAAGTTAGGGAGTCAGAAAAGATCAAATGACTGCTCAGGAATACTAGGCACAAAGGGTGTACCAAATAACCGTGAACTACAATATGCACCTTGGTTTCAATAATGAAAGAGAAATCAACCAAGGACTTTCCGCATGTGCAGGCAATCTCCCCGAATGCTGTGTTTGGTGTATCACGGGTATAGGGCAGCAGACTCGACTTCCTATGAATAAAGGATTGAAAACCTAGAGGGGTCTCCCTTTATATACACGACAGTACGGGGAGCATAAGTCCATACTAGCGCTGTCTAAAGCCAAACGGCGAGCGACAGCTACTAGGTTTAAAGATGCCAGAACACGTCTCTAGCCTAGACCTCTAAATGTGTTTCGTTAGATTTCAATGCTGCCTTAGTGTAAATTGAGTAGATTTTAAAGTTGATCTTCAATTATGTTTCAGTTTTCAGGCCCTAACGAATGTGTCGTCTCAAAAACTCCTAAATGCAAAGCTACATGGCACAGTCCAACATTTCGTTCGATGAAAACTAGCTACAGAAGAGTTGAGAGTTTTTACACAAACAAAATGATCAGAAGACAAACAATGATATCTCTAATGCAACTAATCAAATCGAAATTTTTTCATTCCAATCACTAATTACTAGTAAAATCAAAAAATTTCAATTTGCACTAATCAACCAAAAGCAAAAGAGATTTTTTTTTGTAATTTTCAATGTTTGATAGTTAGATACACTATAAAAACAGAAAACAAATGGAACAACTTGAGAAACGATATTAAGAGAGAAAAACAAAGCAATTTCACTCAATGACACGAGCAATCAGATCTCAAATTGACCAAAGTCTCTCAAAACCAAGAAAAAGACTCAAAGGCTCCAATGGACCGTGTGATCTAGGCCCAAAGCAAGACCAAACGAAATTTGAATGAAGAAATGAGCAATCACCCAAAAATCGCAACAAAACAGTGAACAAATACTAAGAGGATGCGGAGGAGGAATCAGAGAGTTGACTGGATAAACGAAAAACCAAAACTCCCAAGGAGGGCTCCATACACAAAGCCACTAGATGCCCTAGGGCTTAAAACGTGAAATCGATGGAGAAAAGAAAACAACCAAAGGACGAAGGAAAATTCCTAGTCAAACAGGACTCCAACACACTAAGGTAGTCGAAAAATCAAGAAGAAAAACACTGACCAAACCTAGAGAGCTCAAAACTGAGCAAACTCAAATACCCTACAGGAGTGACGCGACTGTAAGGCTGCAACTAGTGCCAGCAAGTAATTGGCGCGGGAAATACAAAAGCAACATGCGCCAATTGGCGCGACTGTCGGGCTAAAAAGCGCGCCAGTCGAGTTTCTTAGCCAAAAATAAAAAATAACTACTCCAGAAGCAGATCAATGTAAACTAAGCAAACCAAGAAACAAAAAAAGCAAAAGAACCCAGCCCAGAAGGCTAACCAAGCAAGGAAAATCATAAAATAATCAAAACGAGACAATCCAAACGAGACAATGAAAACTAGATGATCCCCAGCAGAGTCGCCAAATTGTTGAGGAGGTAAATCCCATCTGCGGACAGAGGCGATCCCTACTAGCCTAGCAGGGGTCTAGCAACAATCATCAAATGCTACAGCGCAAGTTCCTAATTGCGAATAAATAAGCCAATGATGGAGGCCTACCTGGAGCCCAGTGCTATGATTCGTAGAAGAGACAGCGTTCCCATTCCTTAGCCTCAGCAGATCACGATCCCCACGATCTCCGTGAATGGACACCTGCACATGCAAGAAACAACACAAATACAAGCATAAAATCCAGAATACACAACTATATATCAGTCAGAAAGGATATAACTCATTATTAACATAAGTGAAAAACAGAGTGGAACCATAACCAATAGTCATTCATTAATAAGCAATCGAAAGAGAGTACAACCAATGTTCTAATGCCGCGGTCTCCTTTGGAAGGGTCCCCAGTCGTTCATGTCTCGCAAAGCTTGCCAGGGAAAGGGCAAACCTCTCTAGAGTCTCTCGACGATAGTCTCCTTACTTGAGTCGGCCTTAAGGGAAGAAAGAGGGATCTTACAACACAAAGGCTCTTGGGAATTTGGAGATCCAAAGCTTAGGTACTTCCAGACTCGCTTGCAATGGCAATAGGCAAGCTTTTATAGATGGGGAAGGAGGGAGTTGGGATCCCTATTATTGTGGGATTGGCCCTATCATCAAGGAAGGTTCCATGAAAGGTGGCAAACCACTTCCCTTCCATGGAACTCCCATAGCCAAACCTCCCAACTCAAGATAGGCAATGGTTTATGAGTTTGTTGAAACACAACTTCCGCCATATTTATTTAAAAAACACTCCTTAAATTGGCTGGCACGACTGCTGCTCTGGGACAGGGCGCCATTTGGCACGACCTCTTTGCAAGATTTTCCCCATTGGCACGAGTGATGAACTGCCTTCCTGCGCCAATGAAAAAGGAGATGTTTTCATGGCTTTTTGCAAGGAGATGTCTTTAGGGAAATTGAAGCTCATGTTTAGAGGAATGAAATCATGATAGTTTCAAGGCATGACATTGCTCATAGGTCACATAATGGGTCCTCCATTGTGCGGGACGGGGAATGGTAGGGACGGTGACAAATTACTGTGTAACAATATGGATAGAAAAGAAACTCCCACAATATTTTATTCATCAAATCACTATTATCTGGCACATAAATCTTGTTCTTGAATATGACTAAGCCAGTTGCTGTGAGGTGGTAATCATCATCTCTATCACCTTCACCTTACTACTGCAACCTCTGCTTCAACTACTCATACCTCTTGTTATGCTTCCCTCCCTGCAAGATACACCCTTGCAAATTTGTTCTATAAGAGCTCATAGATGAAATATGATTTACGTGCACTTCCCCACTAAGTGTATTTGCCACCAAATTCTCCTTACACTTGATGTATATTATCTTATGATCAAACTAATTGAAGATATTAAACCATCTATATTTAATGGAATTCAAATTAATTTTTTCAAATAGATACCTCAACCCATTTATATCACTCATCAAGATGAGCCTCCTACCAAGGATATCATCTCTCCACATATTCAATGCATGAATACTAACTTCCAACTCAAGATCATGAGTCACATAGTTCTTATTTTTCTCATTCAATTTCCTTTACTCATAGCATACCACTTGTCCTTGCTTCATTAGGAATGCACCAAGTCACTTCCCAAAAGCATCTTTACACACCACAAACTCCTTATCACGATCCACAATCCTTAATACTAGAGCATTTACAAGAAAATTCTTCAACTACTCAAAACTAGATACACACTCCTTGGCCCATTTAAAACTCTTTCCCTTCCTCTGCAAAGATGTGATAGGATAGAAAATCCTTGATAAGTTATTGATGAACTACCTATAAAATCATACTATTCCCATGAATTATCTAACCTCATCCATAATCCTTGCTGTTTTCCTCTCCATGATAAGCTTAATATTTTTCAGATCCACTTTTATCGACTCCTTTGGAACAACATTTCATAAGTAATGAATCTAAGTCTAAAATAAACTGTAATTTATTATCTTATCATATAATTTATGCTCTCCCAATAATCTCAACACTTAAGCTAGGTGCTTTACATGCTCCTCCTCGTTATTGTATTATTTAAATATATCATTAATAAACATTATCAAAAACTTGTCAAGGTAGATATGCAAAACATTAACCATAAACTCATAATTCACATATCTGGTACAAAATGTAGTCTTGTAAATGTCTTCTTATTTGATGTGCACATGATGATACCCACATATCAAATCGATATTTGAAAAGACTACTTATTCCTTTATTTCATCAAAAAAATCATTAATATGAGAAAATGGGTACTTGTTCTTGATAGTCACCTTATTAATTTTCATATAATTAATGCACAGCCAGAGATTATTGTCCTATATATTTAAAAGCAACACTAGTTCACCTCAAGTAAATACACTTGGCATTAATTATTCTTTATCAATAATCTCCCTAGGCTAGAACGTCAATTCCACAATCTCTGGAGTAATCATCTTGTAATGTGCCTTTGATGATGGTGCTACTCCTAGCACCAACTCAATAGATAAATCCACTTCCCTATGAGGTGGTAACTTTGAATTCTCTGCACCAAAAATATCCTGAAAATAATGTAAAATGGGGTACCTGTTCATGGATTCATCATCCTCCATGTCCTTCCATTTTTCACTAGAAATATGCACTCAAAACAATACACACACCTTCATGTAACCACACTTTTCTTGCATAGTTGTAACCATTATCTCTAATGGAGACTTCTTCTTTCTGTGAAAGATTATCATTTATCCATCATCATACATACACTCAATAGCTTTATCATAACAATCTACCTTGGCCTTATGAGTGAATAATCACTCCATGCCCAATAGGATAATATATGATCCTAAAGGAAGCAAATTTACATCTTTTAATGTAGGCATACCATTCAGGTCAAATGCACAAGATATCACCCAATCATGAACTCCTCTATTTCTCCTTGTATCCAACAACACCAACCATGATTTTGCATGCAATTATTTACTCAAGCCACACATATCCACCAATTCAAGGTTAACATAAATATGGTTAGATCAAGAATCAGTAAAAATACCAAAAATTTATCATAATGCTTACCTTTCATCTCAATCATAGATGCACGATGATATGCCTGCGTATTCTTAAGTGCTATATAGATGTGATAAATTCTTTGACCAACATCCCCAATTGTTTGTGCCCTGATCATTATAGATCTTAGGTATGCCAGCATGGTACAATGAAATATCCTTTTTTCGACGACCTTTTCCACAATTCCAACACTAAAATGATCCCCTACAATTACCTTTATTGTGCTTCTCTCTAGGCTGAGACCCATGTCCCTTCTCAGTTGCATTAAATCTCTTGTAAGGAGCCACATTTTATTTCTCACTTTCATGTTATGTTTTTCCCCACTTCTGAGGCCATTTTACCTTAGTATTCCCATTCCCTTTCCAACCTTGGTTGTTCGAATGATTGCGCTTTGAATTCTCATAACAATGCTTTGATTTTCTCAATGATTCATGTAATTACCAAGTCTCATATCTTTCATTTTGATCTCTCAATTCTACTGGAAACTTAGTTATAAAACTTTCAATATTTTCTTTCTCTTCCATGAGGAGAGGAACAAAACTCAATAGCTAAAGGAATTTTCTAGTATGTTCATCATCTATCATGGAACCCATCTTCAGCTCATATAAATCCTTAGCCCTACAATCATAGTATCATTCATACAAGAATTTCTCCTTTAATAGTATCTCAAAGTCATCCTAAGATGAAGTCCTTTTCTCTAATGCTTCTAACATTCTTCACATCTTCCCAATGGATATATATTTTCCCTTTGAGACTAAAGGTAGCTACCTTAGCTTTCACATTCTCTAACTAGTTATGAAATCTAAAGAAATTATTCATCTAAATAATGCATGCTTCTACTTCGTCTAACTTCATCTCTGCATAAAAGGTAGGAAGATTTATTTTTCTTAACTCCTCTAGAAGGTACTCACTCCTCCTAAAGTGTTGGTGGTGATGACAATGATGTCTCCTAGAAGATGAACTAGAATAAAACCCATATATACCAGTCCTCCTATTAGGTGTAACCAAGAATTTACCACTCTTTATTCTATCATTCATGTACAACATGTGTATCCTCTTAGACCACCTACCATCTACCCCATTAGTCTTCTCCTCTTATGCTTGACCCATCCCCATCTATCATTATATAAATATGAAAAACTCTATAAAATCATTGCATTAAGCTTTGATTGCTTTCACTGAACTTTGGCACTATTTCATGTGCTTAAATAAACTTGTTATTATTTTCCTTGTAAATTTTGATGTTTTCACTCAGAATTTTCAGTTTATCTTCTATGTCAAGGGAGTTCTCTTGTCCTTGCCACTCAACTGAAATTTTCCATTCGATGGAATTCATATCAGACTTGTAAGGGGAATCATGTGAAATATATAATTCCAACATTATTCTCTTCACCTTTGGCCTTATCGTTCATGCAAAAATTCCATGTTATATAAACCTAATAGAAACATAATAAAAAATCATACCTTAATATATTTCTAGGGAGGCTATCTCATTTGAAGAAATAATTAATATTAGATTAGAATATATATATATATATATATATATATATATATATATATATATATATATATATCATCAATATATCAACATCATTCTTGATAGCATAAAATGAAATAATAACCACATGCATGATAGGCATAACCATCACAATGTAGGTCGATTATACATTGATCTAACCCATTGAGACCTTGATTGAACCTGGAAGCTCTGATATGAATCTATAACCCTCCTCACACATTTACCTATTTTCAAAATCTCTCCAGGATAAGCATGAGTTGAGTGTCACTATGATATGACCCGACCTGTCAGTTCCATTTAAGGAAGTGGGGCCTCCAAATTGAACACTTATTGACATCCCTCATGGACTACAAACCTATGAATGATATAAAAATCACCCAAGGTGTTAATTCGCTAATATTAAATTATTTTTATTTGACTCAACGGCATAACCACACCCGTATCATGTCATTGATCTAGTTATGAGACTCAAACCACACGTAGAAGCATGTATCCATGTGGTTATGGCCCAAAATCCCAGTTTCGTGCATGTGATTGGGAGATATATGAAATTTTTTAAGGCTAACCTCAAAACCACTGCCCATAGCTTCTTGTACATTTGGAGAATCATGATTAAAATGATAAAAATTCTAACCATTCAAAACTTGAACAAAATCTTGACCTTGACATTCCTAGTACATGATAGATATTTCATCAAACGTATGATAACCATATGAGCTATAGCTTATGAATGCATTTTTTATCATAAAATTATGAAATTCATCTCAAAATCTCTAGGAAGGCTTAATATGCTCTCAAGAAAGCTACAACAATACTTTTAATCTCATGCATTCATCATCTCTTCAATAACTTATACAATCATGATCAAGATTCATAGCTAGATAACATTATGAAACCATGGATATAATAAACATATAACCATAATAAAAAAGATGCAAAATCATCCATAACATCACCATAGTAGTTAGTACAAGTTCTCATAGATCACAATAGGAAAATAGCTCATATTCACATATTAAAATGTCAACCCAGTCAAGAACTTTCACATACCACCCGACAATAGATTTGGTTGAACCAAATAATTATTTCATACAAACACTCCTATTCTATATTCCAAGCATGAATTTTGGATCTCACGACATAAAAAAATACATAAAGAAACAGTTAATGTGGAGGGAAAACCACCTCCACCCTCATGCTACTCTGATCTCACCTAAACTAGTCTCGAGATCACAAAACTAAAACAAGATTGGAGGCCTAAAAATTCCTTCACCATACATTAAGGAATTTTCCCGTCTCCACCAACTTGTCGAGGCCTTTACAGAGAAAACTATATCTACCCCCAAATATTGGGATCTTCTTGAGACAACCTCACTCAATTCCGAAACGTTTTAACAATCCAAAGCTCAACCAAGAATAAATCCCATCACACCATCATTATCTAGAAAATGTTAAGGTGAGGGTGAAACCACTATCAAAGAATGAAAATTACATGCCAATGATAGAAAATGAATCAAATAACCAAATTCATCTACCATGAATTCACACCGTAGGAAGGAAATTTCACATGCAACTTGTTACCTACAAAATCTTTATTTTCAAGTTCTTGATCCAACCTTCCTCTTGTGTTCCCATGATTTTATTTTCTTTGCTTTTCTTTCCTCTGTTTCCATTTTCCAATCCAAGGGAATGCTAGAGTGCTCCAAGAATGCTTTAAATGTGCAAGATTTAATGAGAGACAAAATTAAAATGATCAAAGTTTTGAATTCTTTCATTGATTCCTTTTTATCATTTAAATCTCTATTTCCTTCGTTTTCCATCATGTTCTTCTAATATCCATCAGATGAAATTTTGTGTCTCTTCAGATTCCTTTTCTCCTACTTTCCATTAAATCTCAGTTTGTTTTTATTCAGCCTCAATTCATGGTTTATTAAAAAAAAATTATCAAATGGAGAAAAAGAGAAAAAAAAATGATTTTCAAATTAAAAATCGATTAGGCATATTGCAAAACATGATTTTTTTTTTTTTTTTAATTCCTGAAATTAGTCTAACTCATTTTTATTTTTTGATCCTCGCGATCGCACTAAGCGCGGAGGAGAGCATACTTATTCTAGGCAAAAGAAAAATTGAGAATGAAAGAAAAAACTGAAAATGAAAGCTTGCCTACTCTATACTAATTAGAATTTTAAAAATTAATTACGTGTAATTAAATTTCCAATGAAGCCATTCACGTAGCAGTAACAACAATATATTCAATAGCAGTTGTTCAAGTGAAAAATATCCCAGAGTGAATGAGTTTAATTGCTGAAACTGCAAATCAACTAAATAAAAATAAAAAAATGAATCTAATCTAGTACTTACCTGGAACCATTTTTCGATAAGGCTTTGATAGGCACAATTTATCTTACTTAGATCATGTTGTAGCTCCTCTTATTCTTCCTCGATCTCCTGTTTGAATGATTGTTCGCCATCAGATGTGCAAGATTCTTTAGATGTTGAATCTTCGTTTGTTTCTTGGGGAGTAGTTGAACATTTAATTCTTGTCAAGATCTCTTCTTCCAAGGAAGAGGAGATCCCGACTTCTGCTAGGATCTGAGTGAGTAGTTCCAAGCCGACACTCATTGTTAAACCATGTTGAAGAAGGGATTCTTACTGCAACCAAAACTTAAATCTAAAAATCTTAAATGAAAATAAACTACTTGCATAAATAAAAACACTCATGTTGAAACAGATAAAAAAAAAAAAAAAAAACACTCTTCACAGCTGCGGAAATCAAACACACTTGCAGGAAAGAAGATCAATCAACCATAACAGAGAACAGGTTCCTATTCCTCCAAGCAGGAATCTTCAGCACCTGTTTCTTGATATCAGTCACACTGCAGAAAAAGAAGATTAATCAACAGAAAACAAGACCCTATTCCTCAAAGCAGGAATCTTCAGCACCTGTTTCCTGATATCTGTCACACCTACATGTCCTGACCCATATGAGGCCGAGCCCATTACCGTATGTCGAAAGATGCGTAGGCTGTTCCCCACGTCTTACAACCCTGTCACCTCGGAGTTAGGAACATGTCTAAACACACTTGCATGAAAAATCAAACTGAACTTCAATCCATCGTTCTTCCCCGGCAACGACGCCAAAATGTTGGGTGAATCTATTGTCATTTAATTCCGTTGTAGTACTTGCCCAACCATTTAATTTGTCAATCCGAGGTTCGTAGGCTTACGAAGCACATGCACTATATATGCAGGACTGAAGTGGAACTAATTTAATCTAAATTACTGAAATCAAATTAATCTAGAAAGGCATTGAAACACTAACTATGAAAGCAGGAAATTGCATAAGGGAAAAGCAGTACAACATGTGAAGAGCTGAATGAAAAACAACATATGTGAGCTCACAAAAATAACGCCATTTCAAATTACATTACAAGAATCAAATGACAAATCATGAAAGCATACAATAAAAGAATATGAGTCACAGTTAAGAATCCCCTTCTCCTAATTACAAGACTATCTCTTAAAGCTAATCTAATGAACTTCTGAACTTATGAACTCCTGAGCTAATCAAAATGAAGAGAGAGCACTCTCTTATATACATGAAGAAGCTAACAATCTCATTCAACCACTCTCAACTACTTTCCCATTATTACAAGACATGATCCCTTTGAATCCTCCACACATCTCTCACATATCTTGAATAAGACATGCCAACCAAATCCTCCATGATCTTCTCCTTAGGAATAGGCTGGAATAATTATCTCCTTAATATGGTGGAGGAGATATTCCAGAGGTTTAGAATTAATCCTTCACATTTTTCCTACACATTACAAAGCTCACACATTCTTGAGATATATATAAAAACATGTATATTTTCTAATATTAATCATAAATTCACTTATAATACAAAAATGAATAAAGTGGAAAACAAGAAGGTGAAACCCAAATGTATTTATGGAAATGATATAATGAAAGGTTAATGGGATGATAAGATGCAAGGAATAGTGAAGGGAAAGGTGGATAGAAATACGACATTTCTAAGTCCCAACAATCATGTTACCAAAATTAAGAAGCCCTTCATTTGTTCATGTTTTTCAATATCTCTTATGGCAACATTCTTACAGTATCTAGTTCATCTTTGAAATGCCTAGGCATTTGTTGGAGTTTCAGTACTTTATCAATTATCATTAAAATATCCTTGTACAACATTAAGATGTCTTGGTTGGGAGTTAAGATATATTTTCTCCCTATATGTACATATTCCTCTACTCCCCTACCATTATTTCTGTAGGTAATTTATTCATTTTTAGTAACAAATGAAAAAAAATAATAGACAAATTATATAGTAGTACCTTAAGATAGTTAACACGATTTCAGAATAATGAAGCTAGTCGATTTCCTATAGACTAGTAAGCAATCTAGAATAATGAACATTAACCACCTGTTTTTATAGGAAAAAATTGGATATATAATGTGTTAGAAGAAATAATCCATTTAAATCATCAATTGACATCTAAGCTCCGAAATGACATTTAACTAACTGTTATCATTTTCAATTTTCATAGTACATATTTTCCTGACCTTTAATCAGAAATAATATGTAAAATTTATTACTTTAAATCATATATTTTTTACTTAGATTCCAATTTGACATACTGCAATTAACATGATTACATTTCATGATTATTGTTTCTTACATGCTTCATAAATCAGTGACGAGATACTATTTTACTAATATCAAAATATGCATTATATTTTCATTAACTAAATCTGTTTTCGAAATAAATAAAGTATTTTATGTAATTATTCATTGAACAAATGCTTGTCGAGCATATTTATTGTGTATACATTACTTGGTATTGGGTAACTTTTACTTTCTGAAATTAATTTCACATATTAGATGTCAATTCGCCACTTGAAGGCCATTCTTACTTTGTGAGCATTATCCAAATAATAAATTAGATTTTTTCATTGAAATAAGTAATGAAATTCTATGTAGAAATTCCTTGGTATTGGTTAACTTTTACTTTGCAAAAGTAATTTCACATCTTAGATATCAATTCGCCACTTGAAGGTCATTTGTAATTTTTGTGCATTATCAAAATAATAAATTAGATTTGTTCATTGAAATAAGTAATGATTTTGTTTCATTGATATCACACTCCTTCTTTCAACTACCGAGACATAACCTACAATAATTACATAATACAATATGTTATAGAAATTAATGTTATAATACACAAATAATGACTGCAATATGCGATATTAATCTAGATAAATCAACACTAATACTCCACGTTAGCTTCGAACATTGTTTTAGCCAAAATCAACACTCATGCATCAATTCTCAGTAAAAATCTACAAAATTGTTAATGTGGAATGAAATTGTTCACATAATCAAAGCTTCATAGCTTCCTTGACAGAATGTACTATTTCATATTTCCACACATCTAATTCAATTCAACAACATAAAAATAAACAAAGCTTGTACTAAATGATCTAACTTTATTTAGACTGCACACAACCTTCACTCAGTTGATTGTCGATATTTGACAATAAGGAGATAGATATTATTTATAATTAAAATATTCCAATATTCCAATATATATTATTTAATACTAAAATATTAGTAATAATATCACATCGGTTTGGAAATGTATGATGAAGCTGTCTTTCCTACTCATTCTCTGTTTCGGCTGTTTCCCTTGCATGGGAGTCAGGAGAATGGCAAGGACAAGATCCCCTTTATTTTGTAGAGGCCATTTTGTTGGGACTGTTTTGGTAAATACCTGGGAGTATTTACAAAAAAGTTGAATTTTTTTTTCTCTGTCCACAAAGCGAGAATGGAAATACTATGCATATACTTTGTAAACTTTTCATGATAGTAAAAGATTTGCTTTTTTCTACGGAAAAAAAATAATATCACATCGGTCCACTGCTTGGCTTGATGTTATTTTGAACAAAAAATATTTATTATGTAATAGTAAAATATTAGAAATAAAAGCCTTCAATGTGATTTCCATAGATATGCAAAATTAAATATTCCAAGTTCCATCAATCATATAATACAATAAATATTTAGTATGATGCGCACATAACAACAAAATGAAAGCTTGAAAATTTCTTTAGAAAAATGTACTTCCTCCACATTTCTACACATGTGCCTAAATTCAACCAGATAACCATAAACAAAGCTTCTTCCCAGTAATATAGGCATTGATATGGTTACATGTTCTTCTAGTTCGAGAATGATTTATCCTTTACTTAATTGGCTAGTGATATTTAGAGATATGGGAATTTTCACTCTTTATAGCTAAAATATTGCAAACAAAAAATATGAATTATTCGATACCAAAATACTAGTGATAAAAGAATTAATTATAATTAAAACATTATCAATAATATTGTAAATCACGTCCAAAAAAAAATTGTTTCTTTTGGATTTCTACACGATTGAAATATTTAAATACTTAGGTCCTTGACTTCAACTCGATATTTCCCAAGTCACTTTTGATTCATGGTCCCTACATGACATATTCCTCGGCGTCTACATTTACATTGTCAGGAATTTAAAATCATTGTGTTGACTTCTTCACATAAACCTTTCGTACAATGATACAATTTTAATAATGTCCAAAATATCTCATTTTTCCCTATCATATCATTACAAGGAAGGGCATAAATAGACATACAATCCTAGTGCTTGCAATTTTTAACAACTAAATATTATTAAATATAATCCTAAGCTATATTATTGTGTTATAATGTTAATAGACTACGCATTCTGTGGAAGAATTTAATCAACTGAATTTATCGGCCTAATTGGGGTGCTCGTTAAACTCTTATTTAATGAAAAAAAATTAATTAACTCTATAATATTAACAAAATGTGCATTGTGTAGTTGAGCATCAACTATAAGCAACATAGAAAAACTACTAATTAATATGGTTAAATTGAATCAACATTTGACACAGTAAGATTCTCTTTTAGAACATTTATCATATCAATACTTATAGATAGAGAACCCACATTTTAGCTTATTTAAACATTGTTAATTCACATGTGAGTAGGATGGAAAAAAAGTGTAGGATTTATCATAGCTATTCACATTGGTGGAGTCTAGCCTACGGCGTGTGTGGAGCAATTGTGTCTAGAGATAATGTGTGTGGAGGGATTTATGCAGATGTCATTTTATGGAGCAAGCATCATGGACAAAGGATGGGATCATAAAAAATGAAGGAAAAATGAAAACCCCACTTAATTAGCTACAGGGATAGGGAGATACACATTATTTATGACCAAAATATTAGCAACAATATTGTGTTAGTCCAATGCTTTATTTGGTATTATTGCAAACACCAAATATGCATTATTTGATACTGAAATATTAGAAATGAAACTACTAGTTCTAAGTGTGTCAATCCAGACATCGAAAGCTTCCTCTGGAATTCCTCCACACTTCCACTCATATGCTTAAGTTGAAACATATTTAGAAATACGAGCATACGCATTATTTGCAATTAAAATATTATAATTATTATAAGTATAAAGTACATAGTTTTAATACTAAAATAATAACAATGAAACCCTTCCCTGGGAAGTGTGAAGACCACACACTTAAGGCTTAAAGGAATTCTTGGTATAACGAAACGATCAAATAGAAATTCTACATATTATTTATAAATAAAATACTGTCAATAATATAAGCATAGAAAATGTTATTACGAGTAGTAAATATGGATTATGATTTGATAATAAAATATTAGCAATGAATTCCTTCAATATGAAATATAAACATACGCACAGTGAACCTTCTCTACACTTCGAGACATCCCATAAATAAAGCTTATGTTTGATGAAATGTGGCTTTGTTTAGAATAAATTAAATGAAAATAGTATATGTATTTGCAGTTAAATTATTATCTATAATATAAGGATAAACAATGTTATTATCCTCAAAATGAACATTCTCCATACTTATCCATGTCTTCTAAAAAATGCTTCTACTAAATGAAATATGGTTTTGTACACAGCTTTGTGTGCACAACTTTTACTCAATTGACTATAAATATGAATTGTTTGTAACTAAAATATTACCAATAATATTATAAATGAAAGAGTTTACTGTAAAGTGAATATATTTTCACCAAGAGAAATTACACACAAGATCCTAGACAAAGAGATATTTGAAATGTTTTAAAATAAGAAGATAAAAATCATTTACAGTTAAATTATTACCAATAATTTTGTATGCATAGATTCTTTACTAAAATATCTACTCGCTCAAGTGGAGTCTAGTCCAGAGAGTGTGTGGAGAAATCATGTCCAAATATAGCATGTGTGGAGAAAGTTGTGCATACCTTGTAGTGTGGAGCAAGTAATGTAGAGAAATAATGGGATAATACATCAATATGGGCATAATGTGGACCCCTCTTAGTTATTTGTCTAGAGGGGGAGATACATATTATTCATAACTAAAATATTATAAAAAATGTCATATAAGTCCAAAGCTTGCTTCAATTTTATTGCCGACGAATCTGCATTTCTTGATACAAAATATTAGCAATAAAATACCTTAGTTTTAAGTGTGGTGATCCGCATATTTAATATTCCTTGGAAGAATCAAATTCCTCCGCATTTTCGCACATATTCCTCATTTGAAACATATTCCGAAAAATTAACATATGAATTATTTAAAATTAAAATATTTTCAATAATATAAGAATATTGTATGTGTTTTTAATACTAAGATATATGTTGGCCTCAAAATATTTCTCTTCACAATAGATCTCCTCCACACTTCAACAAATATGCTTAATTTCAAACAGATTTAAAAATGTGAACACATGCCTTATTTATGATTAAAATGTTACCAATAAAATAAACATAAAGTAGGCATTTTTAAACATGAAATGTTGGCATTGAAGGCTTTCAATGCGAAGTGCTCAAATCAACACCATAAGGGATTCAAATATTCATTTATATAATTAATAAAGTATATATGAATAATATGCATTATTTGGAACTAAATATTATCAATAATATAAACATAGAAAATGGAATATAAATTATGAAATATGTTTTGATACTAAAATACTTGCAATTAAAGTCTTTTATTCCAAATGAAAAGTTTTACAAAGTGAAAGTATGAAAGCTTCTTGCATAGAGTGAACCTTATTTTCACTTCCGCACATCCCATAAACAAATCTTATGCTCAATAAAATGTGGTTTTCTCCAAAATCACTTAAATATTAGTAATATGCATTATTAACAATTAAAATATTATCATTAATATAAGCATAAAAAATGTTATTATCCAGAAGATGAAAACTTGAAAGCCTCTTCCGTACAATGAACATTCTCTCCACGGCCTATAAAAAAAAGCTTCTTCTCAATTAAATGTTGTTCTGTACATATCCTTGTGTGCATGCCACATAAATTTTACCAAATGGATTACTAATATGCATTATTTGTAACTATAATATTACCAATAATATTAGTAATAAGAAAATTTAGTGCAAAGTGCAAACATCCACACAAAGAGAACTTTCGCACAACAACCTAAAGTTAAATATTATTACAATTAAAATATTTCCAATAATTATGTATATGTCAGCGGCTTACTAATAGAGTAAAAATAAAATACATTAATGAAAACACATTTATAATTTAATAACAAATTTGAATGAGCAATTACCTCTTGCTCACTTCCACGCAATAGCCTAAACAAAGAGATATTTGAAAATACTAAAATAAGCATTATTTACCCTTCAAATATCAAGAATAATATTGTATACCACAATTTCTCACTAAAGTATTAGCAATAAAAAAATTTGATGCCAACATATTTAGAAATTATTTATATGACATACTCAAAAGCGTTATTGAGTATGGAGGTAGCTTTCACTCTATCAAAAAATTTATGCTTCATTTTTCTTTGCAAAAACAATTCGTTTTTTTGCAAGGTTTAATGTATTTATTTTGACATACATTTTCAAGTAGTTGTGAAAATTTCTACATCGCCACTCTGGAATCTCCGCTCAGCTGAGTATTTATGCATGTATGGAATTACAATAACAATAAAACTAACATTGTAATATAAGGGATTACAATAGACAAAACTTACAAGTTACGTGTATAATCAATACATAGTATCAGCTTCGATCCATGTTAAGTCTGAATCTACGAAGCACCAAGTGGGATCAAATATCTAGAGGTACAAACCTCTTTTTTGAGTGAAAAACTTGAGGAAAGATTTTCACCTCAAGAGATTTGATCCCTCTCGGTGCTTGATAGATCCAAAGTTAAGATGTATCTAGATTGGTTTCAGTGATGTGCTGCCAGGGAAAATCTATGAAAGAGATGATTAATTTTGTCAATAATATGTAAATATATCAAATTTTAATATAATCATTTTAAATATGCTAAATATTTCTGAGATTAACTTGGTCATTTTAATTTTAAATTTTCTTAGTTACCTCAGCTTGTTGAGATGATAAATATTCTTAATAACTTTAATGATGAAAAATAACGAAATAATTTTTTTGAATGCAGAGTGACAATAATTATATTGAAATATAGAACATGTGAATAATAAGAATTTACTCATGTTACAAATAGTCTTCATTGTGATCAATCTCAAACTATTGTCTTCCACTATTCTTATTTTCACCCTTGTTAGTTTTGTCATCTTTTCATATCGATTATATAAAAAAGAAAATTTAAATCATAAATCATTTAAATCTTTAGCTCGAGTTGTTATACTAAACATGATACCTTGTCTCTCTTGCTCTCCAATATTAATAGGTTAAATAACTATAACACAAAAATCAGTGTGCATTGCCAACACCGTTTTGTGCTTACACTAAAATCAATAGATATTGTTAATCCAATCACTTTAAAATTAATGTACCATCATATATCCAATTACATCAAATCATAAATCAACATCTACATTGAAATCAATGCATTTAATGCAAGCAATGAAATAATATTAGAAAATAACTTCTACATGGAAATCAATGCATTTAGTGCAAACAATCGAATAGGATTAGGAATCATCTACATTGAAATCAATGCATCTAGTGTAAGAAATTAAATATAATTATAAATCAACATCTACATTGAAATCAACACATCCAGTGCAAACAATCAAATAGTATTAGAAATCACCACCTACACTAAAATTGATGCATCTAGTGGAAGTAATCAAATATCATGAATAATTTTTTTTGGTGAAAGTCACATTCAAGAAGAATTTTTTCACGTGTTTCAAACCCAGCCAGTGTGGTTCATCATTAGGACAAGATCTCGCTCCTCTGCCTTAGCAGAGCATGCTGAAAATACAAAGCATCACATTTACATTGAATACGCTAAGGTGATTGTGATAATTGACTATTTTCATCACTGAAAGTTGAGGGAGGCCTTAGAAATTGAAAAGGGCCGATTAACCTTAACAGGGACGATGGATGGCTGGAGTATTAGCAGATGTTGGATCCCTGCCCTTCATTCTTAGTGTTGGTTTTCCTCTCCTCAGTTGTCCCTCTTGTTTTTTCCTCTCCTCTTATCCTCAGTTTCTTTCTCCCTCTCCGTTCTTTACTAATTTCTTTATTTTATTTATTTAGTTGTTATTATTTTTAATATTCATTTATTTATTTATCTTTAATTTAATTTAATTTTTATTTATTTATTTAATTATTTAATTATTATTTAGTCATTCTATTTTCATTATTATTATTATTATTATTATTATTTATAATTTTATTTTATATTTTTTTTAATATTTATTTATTTATTTCAATGGTTATTTCAATTATTTATTCTTTGTTATTATTTAATTTAATTTTTATTTTATTTTATCTTTATTTTTTATTTTTTATTTTTTTATTTTTTTTTATTTTTTTTTGTTTACTTGTTTATTTATTATTATTATGGTAGATAACTTTACCAAAATCATAAATCCTATAATTAAATTATTATTAATTCATAATATAAAGTATTATACTCAAATATTTAATTATTAAACAAATAACAAATAAATAAAATAAAATTAAAATAAATAAGTAAATAAATATTAATAATATTAATAACAATAATTCAACTGTTAATTTTTTTTTATATTAAATTTCTTATTTTAGTCAAAGTAGTTGTTATTCCACAATGGCTAGTTGGAGCTCCCTTATCTATTTAAACCGAGTCTTAGAAGAGATCTCTCATCTTGTCTTGATGATGAACCACACTGGCTGGTTCGAAACATGTTGACAAATTTTTCTTGAATGTGATTTTCACCGAAAAATTTTATACATAATTTACGGATCACAGAAGCCAAATTCCTAATAATAAAATATCATTACAATAAAATATCTACACTAAATCGATGAATCGAGCGCAAACAATTAAATAGGATTAGAAATCAGCATCTCCTCTTAAATCAATCCATCTAGTGCAAGAAATATTCTTCCCTCTCTCCACCCTCCATCCATATTTATATCCCCCTTAATATCTTCCTTTTTGTCTCTCTATATCACCCCCTTAAACACACATACTCTCGCACTCCATATCTAACAATATCTTTGTCACTCCCTCCCTCTCCCCATCTCTCTCTTCTTCCCTCTCTTCACCTTCCATCTATATCTTTACCTCCCACTTCTCTCCCTCTTCCCTGCTAATATCTCTCATTCCTCCTTCTATCCTCTCTCCCTCTTTCTCCATATTCCTTCTCTCTCTCTCTCTCTCTCTCTCTCCAACTTTATCTCTCAATGTCTTTCATATTACCTCCCTCTCTCTCCCCCTCCAAGTCCATCTCTCCTTCCCTCCCTCTCTCTACTCTCTCACACCCTCTCTCTTCCTTCCACTCTTTCCCTTTCTCTCCCCTCTCTCTATCTCTCTCTCTTTGTGTGCCTTCACCCACCATCTATGTTACTATATCCCTCCCTCTCTCCTTATCTCTCATTCTCTCCCTCCTTATCTCTATATTTCCATCTTTGTCTCTTTATCTCACCCCCAAACATACACACTCTCTCTTTGTCTCTCCCTTGTCACTCCTCCTCTCCCTCCACTTCTAACTCTCTATATTTCTTATGTCCAACCTCTCTCCCCCTCCAACTCCATCTATTTATTGATCCCCCTCTCCTTCTCTATATCATGTCATCTCTCTCGTCCTTTCTCTCTCTCCCTTTCTCTCCTACCTCCCTCTCTCTTCCCTAATGTCTCTCTCTCTCTCTCTCTCTCTTCCATTGAGTAATCTCTCTTCACCCATCATTCTCCTGCTCTCTATTTTCCTTCCCCTCTTTCCCATTCTCTCCTACCTCCCTTTCTCTTCCCCATCTCTCTCTCTCTCTCTCTCTCTCTCTCTCTCTCCCTCTCTCTCCCTCCTGCCCTCTCTGCCTCCAACTACATTACTATATCCCTCCCTCTCTCTTTCTCTCCCCCCTTCTCTCCATACATTCTACTTTGTCTCATTTCTCACCCCTAAACATACAGACTCTCTCTCCATCTCTCCCATGCCACTCCATCTCTCTCTCTCTATATATATATTTCTTCTTCCCTCCCTCTCTCCCCCTCCCACTTCTTTCTATCCATCCCTCTCTCAACTCCTCTTTCTAGTCCTTCCTATCTCTCCCTTTCTCTTTTACCTCCCTCTCTCTTTTTTCATCTCTCTCTCCCTTTATCTCTTACCCCCCTCTCTCTTCCACCATCTTCGTCTCCTCTAATACTATCATTCTCTCCCTCCCCCTCCCCTTATCTCTCTCCATCCTCCATATTTGTGTCTCTCTCTCTCACTCTTCATTCTTCCTCTCCCCTTTCCTTTAGTTTATCTCCATCTCTCCCTTTTCAGTCCCCCTATATCTCCACCTCTATCACTCTATATCTTTGTTCTTACCTCCCATATATATCTAGTGTTAATATATATTTCATGATACATTTATATACTATAATATAATAAATTTAATATCGTATTAATCGAAAGTTAATAAATTTAATAAATTTAATATTATAATATATTGATATGATTATTATATTTCATAATAATAATATTATTAATATTAATATTCTAATATTATATTAGGCTTAATAATGTTTTTCTGTATGGTATTAACAATAATTTAGCCCATGGTATTTGGACCATAGGCTTCACCTAAATAGAACCTATTTTTTTATTGTTCGTAAATATAAAGTAGATTATGGAGTAAATATGAAAAGAGGTTTTATTTACTTAACATACATCTGGTTTATTTATATTTTATTTACTTAGCATCCCTCTTTATACCTATTTTATATTTATTTCTTTATCATACATCTTTACACATTTTCTGTATTTATTTATTTACCATACTTCTTTTATGAATATTGTTTTTTGGCCAATAGTATTTAGCTTGTGGTATCAATATTAATTTGTCCCATGGTATTCGTCCCATAGGCTTCATCCAAATAAAACCTGGCTTTTTGAGAATTTTTAAATATAAAAAGGTTTATGGAGAAAATATAAAAATAAGATTTTATTTATTTACCATACATCTAGTTTCTATATATTTGTATTTATTTACCGTAGCTCTGGAGTAAGTATAAAAATAGGTTTTTATGTATTCACCATACCTCCGGTTTACTTAGATTTGTGTTGATCTAAATTTTGAAATATTGCATTTTTTATGAGGAAATATTTATATCTTTAAATATTTTAATTTTTCCATACAACATGGGTTTTATTTTTAAAGATCCATTTTACAAATATTTAATTAAAATAAATATTAAAATATTCTAGGTTTTGATTGTTTGTGTTGAATTAACTCTTTTCCTTTGATTTAGGAAATGGTATTGAATTTAGTAACGAGTAAAGATCTTTAAAATTTTACTGAATTTGGAAATTCAATGTGGTAATTTATTTTTTTAAAGGTAAATTTATGATCAATTCAATTTCAGGTATACAATAAAGAAATTATTAAATGGGAAAGATAATTTACTATCCATTCAAATTATATAAATAATACATAGTTGTATTTTAATAATTAATATCAGCCCTTTAATAAGTTAAAAACATTATATATAATCTAAATATTCAAGTTAAATAAAATTAAAGATTAGGTTAATGCTTTGGCCAACATTAGCAATTAGTTTTTGAGGATGTGACATATTTGACATGAGGGTCATACTGGGTTGTAGATTGCACCACAGTATTGTGGTATTTACAATGACGACCATATATATATATATATATATATATATATCTCATTTTCCTCTACCGGAAAATAATGAAGGATACAAATCCCACATGTGATCATCCATCTCTCATGTACATTCATTGGGCCCGGAGTGAATCTACTACAATTTAGCTTTCTTGATTTCTCAATTCCAAAGCATGATTTGTTTCACTAAAAAATGCACTTGGGTTCTAGTTGGATTTCCCCCTCTCACCTGCATTACAGACCAATCAATGACATGATCAATATTTTGCACATATCCATTAAGCAATGAAACATTGAAAACATAATGCACTTTCAATGTTGGCAACATTGAAAGTTTGTAGACCACTAGTCGAATCCCCTCAAGGATATCAAGAGGCCCACAATATTGAGGTGCTATCTTCGCACATGACCCAATCCTAAAATATCTCCTGTTGGGCTTAATGTGTAAGTACACATGCTCCCCAACCCTAAATTCCTTAAATTCTATATGTTAATATGCATAAATCTTATGTCTATCCTTTATTTCCTTCAACTTCCTTTTAATAATCTACATCTCCTGCTCCATCTCACCCAGAATATCTAGTCCAATAAACACCCTATTCACTACATAACTCCATGTGATGGGAGTATTACAACTCCATCCATAAAGATCCTCAAATGGACTCATATTCACTAATTCCTAATACCCATTATTATATCCAAATTCCGCTAGTAGAAGATACTCCCCCCCCCACCCCTTCCCTTCATGATTCATGAAAAAAATCCTCAACATATATAATAAATTTGCATTTGCATGAAAATGATAAATTTTCCTAAAGGTCAAATTTTCCCCCTAGCCTGTAAAAGAATTCCTTCGAAAACCCAGAAATGAACCTGGAATATTTTTTTGATATGATATTCTTGGGAACACCATGCAAACTCACTAACTCCCTGATGAAGATCTAAGCTACCTCAATAGCTAAATTTGCATAATTTTCTATAATGGAGTGATATACCTTGCTGGACCTATCAACCACAACCATGATGGAGTCATTTTGTCTCGACGTCCTGGGTAAAATTTTAATGAATTTCATGGAAATTACCTCCCATTTACATTATATAATAAGAATAGTTTGTAATAGACCATTTTGGTGCTTGCATTCAAATTTCACCTACTAATAGTCAAAGCACCTTGCAACAAAGTTAACCACCTCGTTCCTCAAATCCAATAAATTGAAGAACATTTTCACAATTTTCAAGGTCTTATAATATCTTTTGTTTCCTTAAGATGGATTGAAATGAAACTCCCACAATATCATATTCATCAAATCACTATTATCTAGCACATAAATCTTGTTCTTGAATATTACTAAGCCAATTGTTATGAGGTGGTAATTATCATCTCTATCACCTTCACCTTACTACTACAACCTCTTCTTTGACTACTCGTACCTCTCATTATACTTCCCTCCCTACAATATACACTCTTTAAAATATTTTCCATAAGAGCTTATAGATTAAGTATGATTCACATGCACTTTACAACTAAGAGTATCTGCCACCAAATTCTCCTTACACATGATGTATATTATCTTAAGGTCAAACTAATTAAGGATACAAAACCATCTAGATTGCATGGCATTCAAATTACGTTGGTCAAATAGATAGCTCAACACATTTTGATCGCTCATCAAGATGAGCCTCCTACCAAGGATATCATCTCTCCACATATTCAATGCATGAATGATAACTTTTAACTCAAGATCATGAGTCACATAGTTCTTATCTTGCTCACTGAACTTCCTTGACTCATAGCATAACGCTTGTTCTTGCTTCATTAGGAATCCACCAAGTCACTTCCCAAAATCATCTGTACACACCATAAACTCCTTATTGCGATCCATAATCATCAATACTGGATCATTTGCAAGAAAATGCTTCAACTACTGAAAACTAGATACACACTCCTTGGCCCATTTAAAACTCTTTCCCTTCCTCTGCAAATATGTGATGGGATAGAAAATCCTTGATAAGTTCTTGATAAACTTCTTGTAAAATCTTACTATTCCCATGAATTATCTAACCTCATCCATATTCCTTGGAGTTTTCCTCTCCATGATAACCTTAATATTTTTCGGATCCACTTTTATCGACTCCTTTGGAAAAACACTTACCAAGTAATGAATCTGAGTCTAAAATAAACTGTAATTTCTTATCTTAGAATATAATTTATGCTCTCCCAATAGTCTCAACACTTCAACTAGGTGGTTTACATGCTCCTCCTCATTATTGTATTATATAAATATATCATTAATAAACACTATCAAAAACTTGTCAAGGTAGACACACAAAACATTATTCATAAAATGCATAAATATGTATAGATAATTAGTAAGAGATAAAGGAGCCACCATAAACTCACGATTCACATACCTGGTAAGAAATTTAGTATTGTAAATGTCTTCTTATTCGATGTGCACATGATGATACCTTCATTTCAAATCGATATTTGAAAAGACTACTTATTCCTTTATTTTGTCAAAAAAATCATCAATATGAGACAATGGGTACCTGCTCTTGATATTCACCTTATTAATTTTCATATAATTAATGCACACCTAGAGTGTATTGTCCTATATATTTAAAAGAAACACTAGTTCTCCCCAAGGAAATACCCTTGGCATTAATTATTCTTTATCAATAATTTCCCTAGGCTACAACTTCAATTCCACAAACACTGGTGATCATATTGTAATGTGCCTTTGATGATGGTGCTACTCCTGGCACCAACTCAATAGATAAATCCACTTCCTTATGAGGTGGTAAATTTGAAATATCTGCACCAAAAATATCCTGAAACTAATGTAAAATGGGGTACTTGTTCATGGAGTCATCATCCTCCATGTCCTTCCCTTTTTCTCTAGAAATATGCACTCTAAATAATACACACCCCTTTCTGCAACCACACTTTTCTTGCATAGTTGTAACTATTATCTCTAACGGAGGCTTATTCTTTCCATGAAGGATTGTCATTTATCCATCATCATCCATGCATTCAATAGCCTTCTCATAACAATGTACCTTGGTCTTATGAGCGAAATACCACTCCATGCCCAATAGGATAATATATGATCCCAAAGGAAGAACATTTACATCTTCTAATGTAGGTTTACCATTCAGATCAAATGCATAAGATATCACGCAATAATGACCTCCTCTCTTGCTCCTTGTATCCAGCTGCACCTACTATGATTTTGCATGCAAATATTTATTCAAGCCACACAGATCAATGAAGTCAAGGTTAACATAAATATGGTTAGATCGAGGATTAGTCAAAATACAAAAAAAATATATCATAAGGCTTACCTTTCATATCAATCATAGATGCACAATGATATGCGTGCCTATTATTAAGTGTTACATATATGCGACGAATTCTTTGACCAACATCCCCAATTGTTTGTGCCCTGAGCATTATAGATTTGAGGTATGCCAGAATGGTACAATAGAATATCCTTTTTGCGATGACCTTTGCCACAATTCCAACACTATGATGGTCCCCTATGATTACGTTTATTGTGCTTCTCTCTAGGCTGAGACCCGTGTCCTTTCTCAGCTTCATTAAATATCTTGTAAGGAGCCACATTTTTTTTATCACTTTCATGTTATGTTTTCCCTGCTTCTGAAGCCATTTTCCCTTTTCAGTCTCATTCCCTTTCCAACCTTAGTTGTTTTAATGACCGCATTTTGAATGCTCATAACAATGCTTCGATTTACTCAATGATTCCTCTAATGACCAATGCTCATAGATCTCATTTTGACCTCTCAATTCTACTGGAAACCTAGTTATAAACCTTTCAATATTTTCTTTCTCTTCCGTGAGGTGAGGAAAAAAACTCAACAAGTAAAGGAATTTTCTAGTGTGTTCATCATATATCATGGAACCCATCTTTAGTTCATATAAATCCTTAGCCCTATCATCATAGTATCATTCGGACGAGAATTTACCCTTTAATAGTATCTCTAAGACATCCTAGATAAAGTCCTCTTTTGTAATGATTCTAACATTCTTCACATCTTGCCAATGGATATATATTTTCCCTTTCAGACTAAAGCTAGCTACCTTAGCTTTCATGTTCTCCAACTAGTTATGAAATTTAAAGAAATTCTTCATCTAAATAAGCCATGATTCTACTTTGTCTAACTTCATATCTCCATAAAAGGTAGAAAGATTTGTTTTTATTAACTCCTCTAGAAGGTACTCACTCCTCGTACAGTGTTGGCAGTGATGACAATGATGCGTCCTAAAAGAAGAACTAGAATAAAACCCATATATACCTGTCCTCCTATTAGGTGTAACCAAGAATTTACCACTCTTTATTGTATCATTCATGTACAACATGTGTCTCCTATCAGACCACCTACCATCTACCCCATTAGTCTTCTCCTCTCGTGTAATGACTCTCACTACACAAAAAAAAAAAATCCCTGCTTTATATTATTCGATAAATTTCACCCCTATATGTTTCCGTGGCAATTCGACAAGATTCCATTACAATATCTATATTATCGTCTTTTCCATTTTGTCACAAAGCAATGAGATTCTATCACCAATACTAACATTATCATTTTCTCTCCTAGAATTCTATTATTTTGTTTAATATTGTTAGCAGTACTCTTTGCATAACCTTATGCATTGAAATAAGGCTAAGGTAACCACTTATGGTATTTCTATGACAACTCATTAAATTAACTATCTTTAGCCTATATCTTCACCTCGTTTTTATTGTTACTCCTTTTGATGATATTTATATATTTATATATTTCAGGCCTCCTCACCAAATCTATATATATATATATATATATTTCATTTTATTTATATTAGGGAACCTATTTAATTGTTAACTCCCTTATTCATTTATGTGTTACATAACATGAACTCATGTATTCAAAGGAACCTATATAGTATTCCATAGGTTAACATTATATCCATATACTATATACTTATATGCTCTACTTGAGGCAATAATTTCATTACTTCCTACCTCTGTTGATTTCACATTACATTGATCTAGTATTTTGGGTCAACCCCATTGCCCCCTCAATCGATTTCTATCTAACTATCACTTTATAATATGCATTAGTTATATTATCGCGACTTACTAGGATAAGCTTACCTTACGTTTGGAGTTAGGCTTCAACATGAAGGTGCCCACCAACTTGTAGTTTGGTTAGAGAACATTAATAGTGGTATTAAATATCAAAAGTACATCATTTTATACCATTCCCACTCCAAGAAATTCGTGAAGAGATAGGTAGTACCAAATCTTAATTTTTCTCCATCGCATCCCATGTGACCTGATACTACTTATTAAATGGAAATATTTCTATAGGTTACCTCGTGGGATTTTCTATAGGTTTGACATGAACACACATAATTATACGAGACCATCTCATCGATCCAACTTTTGCCTCACATCTTCTGCCACATGGACAGTGTAGATATTATGAAACTTATGGTTTGCTGAGGGGTATATTACTTGGTTTTTACAATGTTTACATTTCATTTGTCATTGTCATTTTCGTCATTTACTAGAGAGATTTTTTGGAGATGTTTACTATGCCTCCTCTAGTGCTCATCTGCAATGAACCCATAAGAAGTCCAGCCTCCTCTCCTCACGACGTCGTTGCTTTTCTTAGGTAATTTTCTTCGTGTCTTTGCTAAAATTGATCTTAGTTTGGTGAAGGATGTATTGTCGCTTATAGGTTTTACTATTTACACTCCTAGAATTTTCATATGGTAACATAGTTTTAAATCTGCATTTTTATTCTAAGAATGCTACCAAGGTGCCTTCCAGTGATATGGTTGTGGCCTTTATGGGTTCTAAATTCTTTTTATCTTCAAATAAATGGGACGTTGAGTTTTCCCAGCTTTGGTATTCTTTGTTTTTCATACCATTATATTTAATAAATTCTCTGAGACCCTATGACCTGGTTTCGAGCATAGTATCAAGGTCCACTTACAGTGGAAGATTATTTTTGTTTGTTAATTTATGGTTCTCTAATTCAACTATTCATATAGTGGTTTAAATGAATCCATTTATTTCAAGTTTGGATAGATATTAATTATACTGTTCCACGTTTCTATTTATGTGGATGAGCCATCTAATGCTGTGGAACCAGTTTCTCCTCTCCTTAAGCGAACGTGTTCTTCCACCCATCCTAGGTTTCAAGAATGTTATTATGCTTCGAAATTTTGGTTTGAGGACTTTGTTTCTTCCATCTATTTCTACAGGTATGTTTTTACATTAAATTCCTCTCGCATAGATTTCTTTTAGCTATTTCACTCAATGTATGATATAATCTTCAACTGAGTACATTGTCTAACGTTCAATGGCTTGTTGTGCCTACAGATGAAACCATCAAAAATGTCTAATTTCATAAGGTATATTTTCCCTTATGAAATCCACATCGATCTTTAATTTTTTCATCAGTTCCTCATTACATACATTTTAATTACTTGTGTTTTATTTTCAGGTGTATTTAACTTATGTAGGTTTCGCTCATTTCTGACGCATTAGATTCGTTTTGCAACCTCATCTTCTTTTTAGTAGTGCACCTTTCCTTTGAACGGGTTGGTATTATGGTTTTGGGGATCTCTTCTGCACTAAAATTCCCCACAGATTTCAACAGATGTGCCTATTTTATTTTACAGTGACCCTAGTATCAACTATGACACTGTATTTTGTTGTTTAATTTTGATTGTAATATATATGAATTTATTTCCGGGCTTAGACCCAAGACCGAACTGTTTAGACATTACTCTAATCTCTCCCCATTTAAAATTAATGTAACTGTCCTTTTTATTCTTAATATCTATTTGACTATTGTAGTTGAATAGTTCATGTTCAGATGAAGTATTACATAGTATTCCCTGAATAATTGCAGTATGGATATAAGTAAATCTTATCTCTTTGTTTTCATAGCTTAAATCTTACCGCATCTTCTATTAATAGAATGGTTTTATTTCTGTGATAGGAAATCCATAATAATGTATCCTCATTTAATTCGGTCTAATAATTTCCTATGGAAAATAAAATTGTGCAAGCATCTCTAAGATGATAAGATTTTATTTCATTTCCATTCCTATACTCTAGTACAGAATTTAGAATTATGTTTCTATCTCTTCTTATATACCATTCTTATATATATGTAAGTTTTCTAAGATTTTATTTCAGTATACTGTATAGACCAGCATGTTTAAATATTTATATGCATAGCACATAATGCTAAAGTCTGATTTGAGATTCCTTTTAACAGCTATCCCCCCCCCTTATTTTATATTCATTGGTAAGAAATTTATAAATTATTAGGACATAAGTGATTCACACACACACACACACACAGATATATATATATATATATATATATATATATATATATATATATATATATATATATATATATCATTATCTTAGACTATCACTCTTCCATAAAGTTCGGTTTATTTCATAAAATAATTTAAGGTTTCTAAAGATGGAAATAACTCAGGTACATGCATTTATGTAGTTGAATTTCACTATTCAAAATGTTATTCGGATATGCAACTTGAAATGTATGTCTAATGATATTTATTTTCTATAATAATAACCATTTTATTACTTCCAGAGACTAGAAGAAATTCTCGGTTAGATTTCTTAATTCTATATTTATACCTATAACTAGATTTAGACATTTTGGTTGTTGGAGCTAACTCAAATTTATCCATACAACCATACAGATGCCTATGTTACTACTGTAACAGAATCTGTTAAATGTATTTTCTCTTATAGCTCATTTTACTAACCCACAATTAAAATAAGTAAAATCCACTAACCTTAACTTCTACGAATTAACATACATATATGTATTAGAAATGTCCTAGCCATATTTTGTTTAACACAAATGCAAAATTCATATCAACCAGAAATATGTTATTTACCTGTGCATACAAATTTCTTTAACTAGTTCCACCCAACCGTAGATTTCTCTCTTCGTAACTCACCCCCAAGCCAAGACCTTAGCTCCCAGTGATAGATAGCCCTTTGTCTATCCTAGAGTAGCTTATTTAAGCTATGCTTTCCCAAGCCTATTTCCAATTACTGGGTCTAGTAATTTCATAATGCTTTCTTCCTGTTTTGCCTAGGATTTCCCTCATACAGGTACTTTAAAGCTGTTTTTTTCTGTTTTTCCAGCTTTTTCTACCTCTTCCCTATTAATTTCCTCTTCATTTGGGAAATTGGATGTTTAGCTCCAAATATAATTTTGGTAATATTCCTTCCAAGGATTTGTGGAAGGAGTGGGAAAGTCAGCAACTAATAAAATAAGAAAATAATTTGCAACCTCCAAAGATTTGTCATCATCAAGCTTGACCTTGGATTTAAAACTTCCATCCTTGGCTGAAAACAATTTCTTATCCCCTGTCATATGGTTAGAGCATCCAGAATCTATGTACCAAACATATTTACTAGTATTTTCAGTTTTGGCATAAGATAAAAATAAGTGATGTTGTGGATACTCATTACTTTCTTGAGAATAGTTAGCATTTTTACCTTCTTTCAATCTGTATTCTCTTTCAAAGTGGCCATTTTTGTTACAATAGTAACATTGAACATTTCTCTTATCAAATCTACCTCTACCTTTTCCTCTTGAGCCACCTCTACCTCTACCTCTAGAAATTTTTTGGATTTGCCATTTACCTTTATCTTGATTGGTTTTGGCACTACTAATTCTTGCATATTCATTCTTTGTAATTTGTAATTTAGAGGAAAAATATTTCTCTACAACTTCAAAAGTGTCTTTCAATCTTTCTTCATGAGACATGAAAGATCCAACCAATTGATCAAACATTAATTGTGTCAAATCCTTACTTTCTTCTAATATTATGACAACATTATTTCATCTAGGTGTTAAAGATCTCAATACCTTTTTCATTAAAACGTCATTACTTACCGTTTCCCCAAGTGTACCCATTTTATTGACCACATCTTTGACTCTCACATAGTAGTCACTTATACTTTCGGCTTCTTGCATCTTTAGATTCTCAAACTCTCTCTTCAATGCGTGAAGCTTGACCACCTTAACTTGATCACTACCTTCGTGAGCTTCATGTAGAGTCTTCCAACCATCTTTGGCAGTTTTTGCTCCTAATATTCATGGAAATAAGCTCTTATCAAGAGCTATCTAAATATAAAACAAAGCATGACCATTCTTCTTCCTTGCTTCCTTTCTTGTGGTTTTTTCATTAGCTGTAAGGACATTCCAATCATCTCGCTCATCATAACCTAATTCAAAAATCTCCCACAAATATTTTCCAATAAAAAAGGCCAGCACCTTAATACACCAATAATCATAACTATTTCCATCAAATTCTGGAACAGGCATGTTAGAATTCGACATTTTAACTTTGGCAAAATTCCAACAATAAAAATTTAACCCAAAACAATTTTACCAGCTCTGATACCAAATGTAGAATATGAAATGGCCACTGCTCTTTAAGCCAACTAATATACCAGAATAATTATGTCATATAAAAAAAACAATGAAATACAATAATGAAAAAAAAATGCACACATATATCAGATCACTGCTCAACTTATAAATCTCACATTGAATCATGTATGTTTATAGATACTTATGTAATAAAACAATTACTAATTCTATGATTTATCAACCACTAGTTATTCATTCTGACCACTGCGAATGATTCTGAGCACGGACAATCCTAATAATTTTCTACACTAATTTTTAATAATAGAGAATCATAAAATCTGCTGGCTAATGTTAGTGATTATATGGAAATATTTAAGCATTGTTCTCAACAATCCACATCCTCATGGATTTAAGTTTCAGATCTCAATTCTCATTCTAGTCATTGCACACATAATTTTCCACTTTATTTTTATTAATTAAAATAAAATAAATCCACATACTAGCTCTCCATTGGGGTCCACTTCCCCTTTCGAATTATTCAACTTTCCATTACAAAGCATAGGAACTTGTGGTATTACATATTTGCCCTCTAAAAACAAACACCATCCTCAGTGTTGACAAGATAATTAACTAATTCATTGTGTAAACAGTGATGGACATTTTTCCATCATATCAGTTTCTTTTTCCCAAGTAGCCTCTTTGGGTGTAAAGTGTCTCCACTGCACTTTTACTCTGGCTATGCTCTAGTTCCGAAGTTCAATTTCTTCCCGCCCCCACATTTGAAGTGGATCTGGAAGGAATTCCCCTTCTTGATCCACCTAAATCACATTCCAATCAATAACATGAGAAGAATCATGTACATATTTTTTCAACAAGGAAACATGAAACACATCATGAACCTTAATATGAATGGGTAAGGCCAATTTATAGGCCACTGGTCCCACTCTTTCTAGCATTTCAAACGGTCCACAATATCATGGAGCTAATTTTTCACATCTTCCGGTGTGCAAAGTACTCTTCTTACGCTTAATCCTCATATATACATCATCCCCCACACTGAGTTCCTAGTGGACTCTCTTTTTGTCTACATAAATTTTCTGTCTACCCTGAGATATTTTGATATTTTTTTGAATCTATTTCACAAATTTCTCCATTTACTGCAAAACTTCTGGTCCAAGTATCAGTTTATCTTCATGTTAACTCCAACTTAAGGGTGTATGGCACTTTCTTCCATAAAGTGCTTCAAACGGGCTCATCTTTATGGAATTTTGGTAGCTGTTGTTGTAAGAAAATTCTACAAAGTGTAAATAGTATTCTCACTTGGTTGGCCTATCCATAACATACATCCTTAACATATCCTCCAGAATTTGTTTTTTTCTTTCTGTTTGGCCATCAGTTTCGCAGTCATAGGGAGTTCTAAGATTTAATTTAGTGCCCATGCCTCCAAACAAGCTCCTCCAAAAGGCTCTAGTAAACTTTGTGTCTCTATCTGAAATGATCACTTTAGGAACACCATGTAGTCTTACAACCTCTTTCATAAACACATTTGCTACTTAATCTATCCCAAAGGTAGACTGTACAGGTATAAAATGAGCAGATTTAGGCAAAATATCCACCACAACCATGATAAAGTCATGTTGATATTTGGTTCTTGGTAAACCAGTAATAAAATCCATGGAAATAGTTCCCCACTTTCATTCTAAAATAGGTAAAGGATTCAGTAATCCAGATGGATGCTGATGTTCAACTTTTACCTATTGACATTCAATGCATCTAGCCAACTAACTTGCTACATCATTTTTCAGTCCAGGCCAAAATAGATTCTTTCTCAAAGTTGTGAGTAATTTATAGTATCAAGGATGTGCGGAATAGGGCATTTTAGGATATTCATCTAAAATTTATTTCTTTAAGGACTCTACATTAGGAATGTACAATCTATCTCTGTAACATATTAGCCCATTTTGATTTTGTGTATACCCTTTAATCTATTTTTTCAGCATTTGAGTCTAAAGCCTTTCATAGTCTTCATCCTCGTCCACTACCCCTTGTATCAGTCCCTCTAACTCAAAGTTGACAACACTTCCAATGTTATTCATACTTTGCCAAGAATTTCTGCTTAATGGATCTCCAATCTTGTTTTCCTTACCTTTTATGTGTTTTATTTCCATGTCAAATTCGCTCAGGAAAGACAACCACCTAGCTTGTCTAGCATTTAGATCTGTTTGAGTGAGGAAATAATTTAGGCTGATGTGATCTGTCATCAGTACAAATTTATTTCCTAGAAGGTAATGTCCCGACATCTTGAGAGCATGTATTATAGTAGCTAACTCAAGATCATAAACAATATAATTATGCTGATGGTTCTTAAGTTTTCTAGATTCATAAGCTATAACATAATTTTCCTGAATAGTACTCCCCCTAATCCTTCTCCACATGCATCTGTGCATACTACAAACTCCTAATTTGGGTCAGAAATATTTATAATAGGTGATGTAATAAGTTTTAGTTTTAACTTCTCAAAGCTATTTTGACATTTTTCAGTCCATTTAAATTTTACTCATTTCCTTTGTAAGGAAGTAATGGGGTAGACTAAGGCCGAAAATCTCTCTACAAACCTCCACTAGTATCCTGAAATTCCCATAAAAGATCTTACATCTGATAAATCAGTAGGTACATGCCACTCTCTGATTGCTTTCAACTTTTCTGGTTTTACATCCAACCCTTGTTCTGAAATTATATTTCACAAATATTGAATTTTATCTTTGAAAAAATTACATTTGCTAAACTTAGCATAAAATTTGTTTTCCCTAAGAGTTTGCAAAACAATTCTGAGATGTTCTGTCTGATCTAACTCAATTTTGAATAGATTAAAATGTCGTCAATAAATACTAGTACAAACTTGTCCAAGTATTTATTTAAGACACTATTCATTAAACACATAAAAGTGGTGGGTGCATTGGTCAACCCAAACGGTAGGACCAAAAACTCATAATGTCTATCCTAGGTTCGAAATTTTGTTTTACTGATATCTTCATATTTAATTATTAACTGATGGTAACCAATCCTTAAATAAAATTTTGAAAACATTGTTTCCCCTCTAATTTGGTCAAAGAGGTCATCTATCCTAGGCAATGGATATATGTTTTTCATTGTCATCCTATTTAATTTACGGTAATCAATACACATATGGAAAGTACCGTCTTTCTTTTTCACTAACAACACTGGTGCTCTCCATGGGGATACACTCAATCTAATGTAACCCCTGTCCAGAAAATTTCGTAGTTGCATTTTTAACTCCAATAATTCTAGAGTGATCATTATGTATGGGGCTCTAGAAACTAGAGTTGCTCCTAGCACTAAATCAGTTGTAAAATCAGTTTCTCTCTTAGGGGTAGATGAGGATTTTCATCTTGAAAAACATATTTAAATTCTCTTATCACTGGTAATGTTTGTAACAAATTTTATTCTTCTTATTGTGCCAACTCCTCTACATGAACAGAATACACCTGATACCATTTTCTAGCAGTTGTCTTTAACTGAAGGGCTGAAATTTGTCTCATAGATATGGGTTTAGGATTTCCCTTGATTACAACAGGTTTTCCCTCCTTGTGAATGCACTGTAAGGTTTTGTCTAAATAATTTATCATAGCCTTCTGTTTTTCTAACCAGTCCATCCTTATCAGTACATAATAAGACCCTAGCAGCAAAATATTTATATTTAATTATGTTTGGTATCCATTCAGATTTATGGCTGTTTGGGGTAACTTATGAGTTAATTTTCGTTTTGTACAAATGGTTAACTGGACTAACCAATATTTCTGAAACTTCTATGACTTTAATTTAAATTTTTCTACCATCTGAGGACTAATATAGGTTAAAGATGCACCTGGATCTATTAGATATGTAACAGATTGGTTAGAAATCATACCTTCCATTTCGACCATAGTAGATTGGTGTTCTGCTTGACGATATTCTAAGGCAACATTGACTTTGGGGATGTTCCTTGCTACATCATTAACTGTAGTTTCCTCTCTTAGTTATTGTAATGTCTGAATATTCCGATGTGGACAATCCCTCAATAAATGAGGTTCTCCACATCCCCAACACTTCAAAGTTTCTTTCATTTGAACAGTCCCTTCTCTGTTATTATTTCCATTCATTTGTTTGGACCCAATTTGGGATTGAGTAGTTTGGTTCTCACCCATTTTTTTGAACTTCTTTCTTTGGTGGTTTCTCCCAAAGTTTTTCAGATATGCTAGTTTGGTTTTTTTTCCACTGGAGTCACCTTTATTTGACCAATTCTTTCCTTCCTCACTCTTACCCTTGAACTATTGATAACACAATCTGGCCTTCTGCACCACCTCATCCATCATCTTAGGGTTATCAAACACTATATTTTCTTTATAAACAATGGGCATATAGTTTAATAACTTCTGTACCTTTTCCTTCTCTTCTCTGATATAAGGTATATATCGTAACAAATTTGTGAATTTGGTTACAAACTCATCAGTCGTGAGTTGTCCCAATCTGAGTTCATGAAACTCTTTTACCTTGTTTTCATAATAGTGCTCATTCAAGTATCGATTTTTAAACTTGACTTAAAAATCCTCCCAACTGACCACTTTCTCATCAATGGCATGAACCATCTTTGTTTCTTCACACCATAAGGTAGCGTTACCTTGCAGTTGATAAATAGCCAGCCTGGCTCTTACGTTTCTTTCATATTCATAAATTTGAAACTTCTTTATCATATTCAGAAGCCATGCTTCAACATCTTCCTCTTTCTCTCCATCATAGGAGGGAGGTTTAATTTTCTAGAATTCACCTTGTAATTCCTTCTTTCATCTATACTACTGTCTAGAGGCGTCATCTTCCTCAAAATATTCTAAGAAATTGACCCTTCCAATTATCTTCCTTCCAGAGTCTTCACCTTTTTGAATATTTCAAGAATTCAATTCTCTTATTAGTCATTCATCGCTCCTCACTCGCTAAAGTTAGTCTTTCGTTGTGGCTTTTAAGCTATTTCATGTCTTGTTGCATTCTATGCAACATATCCATCAACAGAGCATTTGGATCTCGTATGTTCTCTCTATCACCTAGATCTACATACATCTCATCCCCTTCAGTCATGGTTCACAATTGTATACTTCAGTATTGTTCACTGTACATGAAAATAACATTAGCAAAATTTAAATTTCCTAAATTTTTACAGCAACATACATATTCAGTGTTAGTCCATAATTTGCCTAGTGTTTTAGCTAATGCTCTGATACCATTTGTAATGACTCTCACTGCACACAAAAATAAAAATAAAAAATTTCCCACTTTATATTATTCGATAAATTTCACCCCTATAAGTTTTTGTAGCAATTCGACGAGATTCCATTACAATCTCTATATTATCGTTTTTTTTGTTTTGTCGCAAAGCAACGAGATTCTGTCACCAATACTAACATTATCATTTTCTCTCCTAGAATTCTAGTATTTTGTTTAATATTGTTAACAATACTCTTTGCTTAACCTTGTGCATTGAAATAAGGCTAAGGTAACCACTTATGGTCTTTCTATGACAACTCATTAAATTAACTACCTTTAGCCTATATCTTGACCTCATTTTTATTGTTACTCCTTTTGATGATATTTACATATGTATATATATGAGGCCTCCTCACCAAATATATATATATATATATATATATAATTTTATTCATATTAGGGAACGTATTTAATTGCTAACTTCCTTATTCATTTATGTGTTACATAACATGAACTCATGTATTCAAAGAAAACTATATAGTATTCCATAGACTATATACTTATATGCTATACTCGAGGAAATACTTTCATTACTTCCCACCTCTATTAATTTCACATTACATTGGTTTAGTATTTTGAGTCAACCCCATTTCCCCCTTAATTGATTTCTATCTAACTATCACTTACTAATATGCATTACTTAGATTATCACCACTTACTGGGATAAGCTTACCTTAAATTTGGAGTTAGACTTCAACATGAAGGTGCCCACCAACTTTTCATTTGGTTCCAGAACATTAACGGTCGTATTAAATATCAAAGTACATCATTTTATACCCATTCCCACACCAAGAAATTCGTGAAGAGACAGGTAGTACCAACTCTTAATTTCTCTTTGTCACATCCCATGTGACCTGGTACTACTTATTAAATGGGGAGATCTCTATAGTTTACCTTGCGGGATTTTCTACAGGTTTGAAATGAACACACATTGTTTTACGAGACCATCTCATCGATCCAGATTTTACCTCGCATCTTCCACCACGTGGAAGGTGGAGATATTATGAAACTTAGAATTTTTGGAGGGGTATATTACTTGGTTTTTACAATTTTTACGTTTCATTTGTCATTCTCGTTTTATTCATTCACTAGAGAGGTTTTTCAAATATTTTTATTGTGCCTCTAGTGCTCATCTAGAATGAACCCACAAGAAGTATAGCCTTCTCTCCTCACAACATTGTTTCTTTTCTCACATAATTGGCTCCGTCTCTTTCCTGAAATTGATCTCAGTTTGGTGAAGGATAGATTGTCGCTTATAATTTTCACATTTTACGCTCCTCGAATTTGCATATGGTAACATAGTTTTAGATCTATGTTTTTATTCTAAGAATGCTACCAAGGTGACTTCTAGTGATATGGTTGTGGCCTTTATGGGTTCTAAATTATTTTTCTCTTCAGATAAATGGGATGTTGAGTTTTTACCGCTTTGGTATTCTTTGTTTTTTGTACTAATGTATTTAATAAATTCTCTGAGACCCTATGACCTGGTTTTGAGCTTAGTCTCAAGGTCCACTTACAGTGGCAGATTATTTTAGTTTGTTAATTTATGGTTCTCTAATTCAACTGTACATATAGTGGTTTAAAGGAATCCACTTATTTCAAGTTTGGACAGAGATTAATTATACTATTCCATGTTTCTGTGTATGTGGATGAGCCATCCAACACTGTGGAACCAATTTCTCCTCTACTTAAGTGGACGTCTTCTTCCACCCATCCCAGGTTTCAAGAACATTATTATGCTTTGAAATTTCAGTTTGAGGAGTTTGTTTCTTCCATATATTTCTACAGATATATTTTTACATTAAATCCCTCTCGCACAGATTTCTTATAACTATTTCACTCAATGTATGATATACTCTTCAATTGTGTACATTGTCTAACCTTCACTGGCTTTTTGTGCCTACAGATGAAACCGTCAAGATTGTCGAATTTCATAAGGTATGTTTTCCCTTATGAAATCCACATCGATATTTAATTTGTTCATCAGTTCCTCATTACATACCTTATAATTAATTGTATTTTATTTTCAGGTGCGTTTAAATTATGTGGGTTACGCTCATTTTTGATGCATTAGCTTCGCTCCAAAACCTCATATTTTTTTTAACAGTGCACCTTTCCTTTGAACAGGTAGGTATTGTGGTTATGGGGATCTTTTATACATTGAACTTCCCCTCAGATTTCAACAGATGTTCCTGTTTGACTTTACAGTGACTCTAGTATCAACTATGGCACTATATTTTTTTGTTTAATTTTGATTGTAATATATATGAATTTATTTCTAGGCTCATACCCAAGACTGCACTGTTCAGACTTTACTATAATTTCTCTCTATTTCAAATTAATGTAACTGTCCTTTTTCTTCTTAAGATATATTCTGCTATTGTAGTTGAATAGGTCATATTCAGATGAATTATTACACAATATACCTTGAATAATTGCAGTATGGATATAAGTAAATCTTCTCTCTTTGTTTTAATAGCTTAAATCTTACTTCTTATTCTATTAATAGAATGGTTTTATTTCTGTTATAGGAAATCCATAATAATGTATCCTCATTTAATTGGGTCTAAAAATTTCCTATGGAAAATAAAATTGTGAAAGCATTGCTAAGATGATAAGATTTTATTTTATTTCCATTTCTACACTCTAGTACAGAATTTAGAATTACTTTTCTCTCTCTTCTTATATACCATTCTTATATATATATGTAAATTTTCTAATATTTTATTTCAGTATACTGTATATACAAGCATGTTTAAATATTTTTGTGCATAGCACATAATGCTAAAGTCTGATTCGAAATTTCTTTTAACGATTATCCCACCCCCCCCCCCCTTTTTATATTCACTTCTAAGAAATTTATAAATGATTAGGACATAAGTGATTGATATATATATATTTTGCATATCTATCTTAGTATATTAGACTTTCACCCTTCCATAAACTTTGGTTTATTTCATAACAGAATTTAAAGTTTCTAGATATAGAAATAACTCACGTACATGCATTTATGTAGTTGAATTTCACTATTCAGAATGTTATTAAGATCTGAAACATGAAATATATGTCTAATGATATTTATTTTCTATAATATTTACTATTTTATTACTTCTAGAGACTAGCAGAAATTCTCAGTTAGACTTCCTAACTCCAGATTTAAACCTGTAACCAGATTTAAACATTTTGGTTGTTGAAGCTAACTCAAATTTATACATTAAACCATACAGACACCCATGTTACGACTGTAATAAAATATGTTAAATGTATGGACTCTTATATCTCATTATACTAACTAACAATTAAAATAAGTAAAATCCACTAACCTTAACTTCGACAAATTAACATACATATATGTATTAACAATTTCCTAGCCAGATTTTATTTAACATAGATGCGAAATTCATATCAATAAGAAGTATGCTATTTAGGTGTGCATGCTAGTTTTTCTGATTATTTCCACCGAACTATAGATTTATCTCTTCGTAACTCACCCCCGAGCTGAGACCTTAGCTCCTAGTGATAGAAAACCCTTGGTCTATCATGGAGCATCTTATTTAATCTGTGATTTCCCAAGCCTATTTCCAATTAGTGCATTCAGTAATTTCAGGATGCTTTCTTCCTATTTTTCTTAGGATTTCCCTCATAGAGGTACTTTAAAGCTGTCTTTTCCACTTTTCCAGTTTTTTTTACCTCTTCCCAATTAATTTCCTCTTCATTGGGCAAATTAGATGTTTATCTCCAAATATAATTTTGGTAATATTCCTTCCAAGTATTTTTGGAAAGTGTGGGAAAGTCTCATCACCTTATCCACATCGTCATGGATTTAGGTTTCAGATCTCGATTTTTAATCTAGTCATTGCACACATAATTTTTCATTTTATTTTTATTAATTAAAATAAAATAAATCCGCATACTAGTTCTCCATTGGGGTCCACTTCCTCTTTGGAATTATTCAATTGTCGATTAAAAAGAATAGGAAATTGGGGTATTACATCTCCTCCCTAACCAATCCTCATCTTTCATTCTATAAATCTGAAACACTCTATAGAATAACTACATTAATCTTTGATTTCTTTTCTTGAAATTTGGCACTATTTCTTGTGCCCCAATAAACTTGTTATTATTTTCCTTGCAACTTTTGATAGTTTCCCTCGAACTTTTCAATTTATCTTCTATGTCAAGAGAGTTATTTTGTCCTTGCCGCTGAACCAAAATTTTCCATTCGATGGAATTCATATCATACTTGTAAGGGGAATCATGTAAAATATATAATTCCAACATTATTCTCTTCTCCTTTGGCCTTATCTTTCCTGCAAAAATTTCATGTTAGATAAACCTAATAGAAACATAATCAAAATCATACCTCAATATATTTCTACGGAGGGTATCTCATTTTCAGAATTAGTTTATATATAGATATATATATATATATATATATATATATATATAGCATCAATATATAAACATCATTCATGATAGCACAAAATAAAATAATAACCACATGCATGGTAACCATAACCATCACAATGTACATCGATTACACATTGATCTAACCCATCTAGACCTTGTTTGAATCTGGAAGCTCTGATACCAATTTGTAACCCTCCTCACACATTTCCCTACTTTAGAAATCTCTCCAGGATAAGCATGAGTTGAGAGTCACTATGATATGACCCGATCTCCCAGTTCTATGTAAGGAAATGGGGCCTCCAAATTGAACACTTATTGACATCCCTCGTGGACTACAAACCTCTGAAGGATATAACTATCACCCAAGGTGTTAATTCCCAATATTAAACTATTTTTATTTGACTGAACTCCATAACGACACCCGTATCACGTCATTGATCTAGCTATGAGGTTAAGCCACACCCAGAAGCATGTATCCATGTGGTTATGGCCCAAAATCTCAGTTTCGTGCATGTGATTGAGAGATGTATGACATTTTTTTAGGCTAACCTCCAAAACCAATGGCCACAGCTTCTTGTACTTTTCTAGAATCATGATTAAAATGATAAAAATGCTAACTGTTCAAAACTTGAACACAATCTTGACCTTGACATGCCTAGTACATGATAGATATTTCGTCAAACATATGATAACCATATGAGCTATAGCGCATGAATGCATTTTTTATCATAAACTTATGAAATTCATCTCAAAATCATTGTGAAGGCTCAATGTGCTCTTAAGATAGCTACAAAAATACTTTTAATCTCATGTATTCATCATCTATTCAATAACTTATCAGATCATGATCAAGAGTCATACCTAGAGAACATTATGAAACCATACATATAATCAACATATAACCATAATAAAAAATATGAAAAATCATCCATAACATCACCATAGTAGTCAGTACAAGTTCTCATAGATCACAATAGGAAAATAGCTCATATTCACATATTAAAATGTAAATCCCGTCAGGGACTTTCACATACCACTCGACAAAAGATTTGGCTGAACCAAATAATTATTTCATACAGTAACTCCTATTCTACATTACAAGCATGAATGTTAAATCTAATGAGATAAACCAATACATAAACAAACAAGTAATGCGGAGGTCAAACCACCTCCACCCTCATGCTACCGTGATCTCACCTAAACTAGTCCCAAGATCACAAAACTAAAACAAGATTGGAGGCATAAAAATTCCTTCACCATACATTAAGGAATTTTCCTGTCTCCACCAACTTTTCGAGGCCTTCCTAGAGAAAACCATCTCTACCCCCAACTATTGGGATTTTCCTGAGACAACCTCACTTAATTCCAAAACGTTTTAACAATCCAAACCTCAACTGAGAATGAATCTGATCACGCCATCACTATCTAGAAAATGTTAAGGTGAGGCTAAAACCACTATCAAATCATGCAAATTCCATGCCAATGAAAAAAAAATGAACCAAATAACCAAATGCATCTACCATGAATTCACACCCTAGGAAGGAAATTACACATGCAACTTGTTACCTACAAAATATTTCTGTTCAAGTTCTTGATCCAACCTTTTTCTTGTGTTCCCATGATTTTCTTTTCTTTTCTTTTTTTCCATTTTCCAATCCAAGGGAATGCTAGAGAGCTCCAAGAATGTTTTAAGTATGCAAGAGTGAATGAGAGACAAAATTAAAATGACCAAAGTTCTGAATTGTTTCATTGATTCCTTTTTATCATTTAAATCTCATTTTTCCTTTGTTTTCCATCACTCTCTTCTAATATCCATTAAATGAAATTTTTTGTCTCTTCACATTCCTTTTCTCCTACTTGCCATTATTTTTTATAATTAAATGAAAATTATTTCTTCTTCTCCTTTTCCAATGTATTTTCCAATTTCCATCTACATAAAAAACCACAAGTGTTTCTCACTATAAATTTTCCCAACATTCATGTTGGAAAATGTGTCCCATCACCTTGCTCTTATTATTTTTCCTTTAACATCCTTTATTACATGAAACTTTAACTGAAGGTTGTTACCTTATTTTCAAGCATGGTTTTCTTTTTCACAATGTCTACCAATCTAGTATTTATTTATATTCAAACAACTATTAAATACAATGTTTAAATAAATATATAAATAAGTCATTGTCATATAAAGTTGAAACTAGTTTCTAAACCGAATAACCAAGGTTAGAATATAACTTATAAAAAATATTTCATTTATAAATAGATTTGTATTATAGAATAGTCCAATATGTTTCTTTTCTTTAAATATATTGAGAATATTGGATTACATAGCCTTTCGAATATATTGAATTTTAAAATTTATTTATAGAATAACAAAACTTCGTAGTGATTTATTTACTAATTAGTCAATGTTTCTGGATGTTAACTCTTGTATTGATCATGTCACCAAAATTAATAAGCACTTAATTTTTTCATGTTTTTTAATATCTCTTATGGCAACATTCTTACAGTATCTAGTTCATCTTCGAGATGCCTAGGCACTTGTTGGAGTTTCAGTATTTTATGAATTATCATTAAAATATCCTTGTACAACATTAAGATATCTTGGTTGGGAATTAAGATATATTTTCTCCCTATATGTACATATTCCTCTATTCCCTACCATCATTTCTATACGTAATTAAAACGATAGACAAATTATATAGTAATACCTTAAAATAGTAACACGATTTCAAAATAATCAAGCTAGTCGATTTCCTATAGCCTAGCAAGCAATATAGAACAATGAACATTAACCACCTATCAAAATAATCAAGCTAGTCGATTTCCTATAGCCTAGCAAGCAATATAGAACAATGAACATTAACCACCTATTTTTATAGGAACCAAGTGGATATTAATGTGTTAAAAGAAATAATCCATTTAAATCATGAATTGACATCTAAGTTTTGAAATGACATTTAACTACCATCAATTTCAATGGTTTCGAATAACCAGTAATCATTATCAATTTTCATAGTACATATTTTCTTCACCTTTAATAAGAAAATAATATTTTAAAAGTTATTACTTTAAATAATATATTTTTTACTTAAATTCCAATTTGATGTAGTGCATTTCACACAATTACATTTCTTGATTATTTTTTCTTACACGCTTCATAAATCAGTGACGAGATATTATTTTACTAATATTAAAATATGCATTATATTTTCATTAATTAAAGATATTTCGGAAATAAATAAAAGTATTTTATGTAATTATTCATTGAACAAATGCTTATCGAGCAAATTTACTATGTAGAGATTCCTTGGTATTGGGTAACTTTTACTTTGCAAAAGTAATTTCACATCTTGGATGTCAATTGGCCACTTGAAGGCCATTTTTAGTTTGTGAGCATTATCAAAATAATAAATTAGATTTTTTCATTGAAATAAGTAATGAAAATCTCTGTGGAGATTCCTTAGTATTGGGTAATCTTTACTTTGCAAAAGTAATTTCACATCTTAGATGTCAATTCGCCACTTGAAGGCCATTTTTAATTTGTGAGCATTATACAAATAATAAATTAGATTTGTTCATTTAAATAAGTAACGATTTTCTCTCATTGATATCACACTCTTGCTTGCAACTACCGAGACATAACCTACAATAATTACATAATACAATATGTTATAGAAACTAATGTTATAATACATAAATAATGACTACAATATGCGATATTAATATCGATAAATGAAAGCTAATACTCCACATTAGCTTCGAACTTTGTTCTATCCCAAATCAACACTCGCGCATCAATTCTCAGTAAAAATCTACAAAATCCTGAATGTGGAATGCAACTATTCACAGAATCAAAGCTTAAAAGCTTTCTCGACAAAATGTACTATCTTCATATTTCCAGACATCTAATTCAATTCAACAACATAACCATAAACAAAGCTTGTGCTAAATGATCTAACTTTCTTTAGACTGCACACATCCTTTACTGAGTTGACTGTAAATATTTCGCAATAAGGAGATAGACATTATTTATAATTAAAATATTTCAATATTGCAATATATATTAATACTAAAATATTAGTAATAATATCACATCGGTCCACTACTTGGCTCAATTTTATTGTGAACAAAAAACATGTATTCTTTAACAGTAAAATATTAGAAATAAAAGACTTCAATGTGATGTCTAGAAATACGCAAAATGAAACATTCCAAGTTTCGTCGATCATATAATACAATAAATCTTTAGTACAATGTGCACATAACAACAAAATGAAAGCTTGAAAATTTCTTTATAAAAAGGTACTTCCTCCACATTTCTACACATGTGCCTAAATTCAACAAGATAACCATAAACAAAGCTTCTTCCCAATAATCTAGGCATTGATATGGTTACATGTTCTTCTAGTTCGAGAATGACTTGTCGTTTACTTAATTGGCTAGTGATATTTAGAAATACGGGAATTTTCACTATTTATAACTCAAATATTGCAAACAAAAAATATGAATTATTTGATACTAAAATACTAGTGATAAAAGAATTAATTATAATTAAAACACTATCAATAATATTGTAAACCACGTCCAAAACAAAATAATTTCTTTTGGATTTTTACACGATTGAAATATTTAAATATTTAGGACCTTGACTTCAACTCGATATTGCGCAACTCACTTTTGATTTGTGGTCCCTACATGACATATTCCTTGGCATCTACATTTCCATTGTGAGTAAGTTAAAATCATTGTGTTGACCTCTGCACATAAATCGTTCGTACAATGATACAAATTTAATAATGTCCCAAATATCTCATTATGCTCTATTATATAATTACAAGGAAGGTCATAAATAGACATATAATACTAGTGCTTGCAATTTTTAACCATTCAAAAATATTAAATATAACCATGAGCTATATATTGTGTTATAATGTTAATAGACTACGCATTATGTGGAAGAAATGGATGAACTGAATTTATCAGCATAATAGGGGGCCGTCGTTAAACTCGTTTTTAATGCAAAAATTAATTAACTCTATAATATTAACAAAATATGCATTGTGTAACTGAGCGTCAACTATAAGCAACATAAAAAAGCTATTAATTAATATGGTTAAATTGAATCGACGTTTGACACATTAAGCTTTTCTTCTAGAACATTTATCGTATCAATACTTAGAGTAAGGGAATCTGCATTTTAGCTTATATAAACATTGTTAATTCACATGTGAGCATCATGGGAAAAGAGGGTAGGATTTATCATAACTACTCACATTCATGGAGTCTAGCCTAGAGCGCGTGTGGAGCAAGTATGTCTAGAGATAGTGTGTTTGGAGGGAGTTATGCATATGTCGTTTTATGCAGCAAGCATCGTGGAAAAACAATGGGATCAAAAAAAAAGGAGAGAAAATGAAAACCCCACTTAATTAGCTATAGGGATATGGAGATACACATTATTTATGACCAAAATATTAGCAACAATATTGTGTTAGTCCACGCTTTCTTCAGTATTATTGCAAACACCAAATGTGCATTATTTGATACTTAAGTATTAGAAATAAAAACCGCTACTTCTAAGTGTGTCAATTCAGACATTGAAAGCTTCCTCTTTGGAATGGAATTCCTCCACACTTCCACTCATATGCCTAATTTGAAACATATTTAGAAATACGAACATATGCATTATTTACAATTAAAATATTATCTTTATTATAAGTATAAAGTACGCATTTTAAATATGAAAATAATAACAATGAAACCCTTCCATGGGAAGTGTGAAGACCACACACTTAAGGCTTAAAAGCATTCTTGGTATAACGAAACGATTAAATAAAAATACTACACATTATTTATAAATCAAATATTATCAACAATCTAAGCATAGACAATCTTATTACGAGTAGCAAATATGGATTATGATTTGATAATAAAATATTAGCAATGAATTCCTTCAATATGAAATGAAAACATCCGCACAATGAACCTTCTATACACTTCAATACATCCCATAAACAAAGCTTATATTTGATGAAATGTGGCTTTGTTTAGAATGACTTAAATAAAAATAGTATATTTTATTTACAACTAAATTATTATCTATAATATAAGGATAAACAATGTTATTATCCTCAAAATGAACATTTTCCATACTTCTCCATGTCTTATAAAAATACTTCTACTCAACGTAATGTGGTTTTGTACACATCTTTGTGTGCGCTCCGCGCAACTTTTACTCAATTGACTATAAATATGCATTGTTTGTAACTAAAATATTACAAATAATATTAGAACTGAAAGAGTTTATTGTAATCTAAATATATTTTCACAAAGAGAACTTACACACAAGAGCCTAGACAAAGAGATATTTGAAATATTAAAAAATAAGAATATAAAAATCATCTACAGTTGAATTATTACCAATAATTTTGTATGCATCGATTTTTTAGTAAAATATCTACTCGCACTAGTGGAGTCTAGTCCAAAAAGTGTGTGGAGAAATTGTGTCCAAATATAGCGTGTGTGGAGAAGGTTGTGCATACGTCGTAGTGTGGAGCAAGTATTGTAAGGAAATAATGGGATGAGACATCAATATAGGCAAAATGTGGACCCCTCTTAGTTATTTGTTGAGAGGGGGAGATACATATTATTAATGATTAAAATATTATAAAAAATGTCGTATAAGTCCAACGCTTGCTTCAGTGTTATTGCGAGCGAAACTGCATTTTTTAATACAAAATATTAGCAATAAAATCCCTTAGTGTCAAGTGTGGTGATCTGCATATTTAATCTTCCTCAGAACAATCGAATTCCTCCACATTCTCGCACATATGCCTCATTTGGAACATATTCTGAAATATTAACATATGAATTATTTACAATTAAAATATTGTCAATAATATTAGAATGTTGTATGTGTTTTTAATACTAAGGTATATTCAGGTCTCAAAATATTTCTCTTCACGGTAGAGTTCCTCCACACTTCAAAAATATGCTTAATTTCAAACATATTTAAAACTATGACCGCATGCCTTATTTATAATTAAAATGTTACCAATAATATAAGCATAAAGTAGGCATTTTTAAATATAAAATGTTAGCATTGAAGGATTTTAATGCGAAGTGCTCAGATTAACACAATAAGGGATTCAAATATTCATTTGTATAATTAATAAAGTATATATCAATAATATGCATTGTTTGCAACTAACTATTATCAATAATATAAACATAGAAAATGGAATGTAAATTATGGAATATGTTTTGATACTAAAATATTTGCAATTAAAGGCTTTTATTCCAAATGAAAATTTCCACAAAGTGAAAGTATGAAAGCTTCTTGCATACAATGAACCTTCTTTTCACTTCCGCACATCCCATAAACATATCTTATGCTCACTAAAATGTGGTTTTCTACAAAATCACTTGAATATTAGTAATATACATTATTAACAATTAAAATATTATCAATAATATAAGCATAAACAATGTTATTATCCACAAGATGAAAACTTGAAATCTTCTTCTGCAAAATGAACATTCTCTCCACGACCTATAAAAAAAGGTTCTTCTCAATTAAATGTTGTTTTGTACACAACCTTGTGTGCACGGCACATAAATTTTACCAAATGGACTACTGATATGCATCATTCATAACTATAATATTACCAATAATAATAGTAATAAGAACATTTAGTGCAAAATGCAAACATCCACACACAGAGCACTTTCCCACAACAACCTAAAGTTAAGTGTTATTACAATTAAAATATTTCCAATAATTATATATATGTCAACAACTTACTAATATAGTAAAAATAAAATACATTAATGCAAAAACATTTATAATTTAATAACAACTTTGAATGAGGAAATACCTCTTTCTCACTTCCACACAATAGCCTAAACAAAGAGATATTGAAAAATACTAAAATAAGCACTATTTACACTTCAAATATCAAGAATAATATTGTATACCACAATTTATTACTAAAATATTAGCAACAGAAACATTTAATGCCAACATATTTAAAAAATATTTATATGACTTACTCAAAGGCGTTAGTGAGTATGCATGTAGCTTTCACTCTATCAAAAAATGCATGCCAAGAGAATAAATTAAATAGCGATAGAGATAAGGACTATGTTGCGTCTGAGTTATTCCCCTTATTTAGGTATCACTTTTTCTTCAGAAAAACAATTTACAATATGTTTTACCGACTTATACAAGTTCGCTTGACCATCAAATTGGATATAAATTATTTATACTTTGTAAATATATTCATGTGTAGCATAGTCTATATATTCCTTAATTTATTTAAACATTTCTTCCTCAAATTTTCCATTTTTCTTTGAAAAAGAACATTTTTTTTTTTTTTTTGTGCAAGATTTAATCAATTTATTTAGACATACATTTTTAAGTAGCTGTGAAAATTTCTACATCGCCACTCTTGAATCTCTGCTCAGCTTAGTATCTATGGATGTATGAAATTACAATAACAATAAAACCAACATTGTAATATAAGGGATTACATTAGACAGAACTTATGAGTTACGTGTATAAGAAATACATAGTAACAACCTAGATCCATCTTAACTCCGAATCTATCAACTACCGAGGGGGATCAAATCTCTCAAGGTGCAAACCTCTTTTTTGAGTGAAAAACTTGAGGAAAGGTTTTCACCTCGAGAGATTTGATCCCTCTGGGCACTTGATAGATCCAGAGTTAAAATGGATCTAGGTTGGTCTCAGTCGTGTGCTGCCAAGAAAAACCTATCGAAGATATTGTTAATTTTATCAATAATATGTGAATATATCAAATATTAATATGCTAATATTTATGAGATTAACTTGGTCATTTTAATTTTAAATTTTCCTAGCTACCTCACTTTGTTGAGATCATAAATATTGTTTTTTTTTTCTCTGTAAAAGTAATTATATTAAGAGAATGTATGGTACAATATGAAGTTAAAACCAAGAGAAGCAAGAAAATAGGCAGCCGGGAAGGATAAACTATCCACCTTGGCCCCTAAGAGAAAACAAGAAGAGAACAGTGCTAAGCATGAAGTAATAAGAAAAACATAGAAACAAGAGCTGAACAAGGGATTCTACCCAACGTGGGTAGAATCAACTATTCCACATTTTTTCCCTTTCTTTTTACCAACTTTGACCCAGCCAAGATGATTTTGCTGAACTGGCATGATTTGCAGACTGAGCTGGGCTGACGGAGAGGTGTCCTTGTCTAAATCCAAGGGAGAGGACTCATGATTTCTTTTATGTGAGTTTGGTGGAACATGAGATTCCTCAGGAGATGCCGAAGGCGGATCCTGTGACGGCTTTGCGTCCATTCCTTCCGCATCCCCTTCCTCTTCATCCGAGCTGGAATCAAAATCATCCATGGGGGGAGGATCATGAGGTTTCCAGCTTTTGGATTTCGGCTTAAGATTGGCTTTCTTCTTTTGGGCAGGCATCGAGGGACAAGAGCTTTGAAGGTGCCCTGTATGATGGCAATGCCGGTAGCGAAAGGTTGTGTTCTCGTAATCCAGGGTTTGAGTCCAATGGAAGTCTTCAATTTTGGGATTAATCTGATCAGGTAGACCTTTTCTCATGTCTATTTCTGCACAAATTCTGGCGAAGGTGTACATGCCCTTTTCCCCCCTAGAGGTTCCTGTGGCAAGAAAGCGGCCCAGAGTATTGCCAATCCCTTGGAATACATCAAAGTGCAATAGATGCGTCGGGAGATTAGGAAGTCCGACGAAGATGGGGAGCTTGGTATTGACTGTTGTAGAGGGATCGAAATCTGGGAACCAGGGGGTGAGGAATAAACCTGCTTAGCCCCAAAACCATGGGCCTTCATTTAATTCTTTTTGGTAGTCCTCACTGAAAGAAAACACTACAATGAATAATCCCTTTGAGTAGAATAGAACCCTGCAATTGTTGGTCCAGTTAGAGTGAATCCATTGGTAGAGGTCTGCTGTGCATGGCCAAAGCCCATTAAACCTGCAAATAATGGCATGCTCTGCATACTTTTGGATTTGATCATCCATTGTTGGATGCATTATTTCAATGGAGGGGGTTTCCTCCAGTTTGTCCACCAAAAAAGGCTTGGGAACCTGAGCTGGTGGAGCTGTTTTCTTGGGTATTTGAGCATGGACAGCATCTTTGTATGAAAAATCCGCAGCTGTAGATGACTGTCTAATAGCTCCCCCTTTTAAACGAAGGGTAAAAATGATGGAAGCATTTCTCTTAATATTGTAAAAAGAGTGGGGATAAATATCCTCAAGTTGTTTACCTTCCTATAGGAGTCGCTGTGATGCATAGGGAATCCCCAGCCTATATTCGAAGATTTTCTTGAGGTCCTGCACTAGATCTGAAGAGCTCACCCATTGTAGCATAATTTTGCTAGAAAGGAGCAAGATCTGGATCTGAAACGAGGCAGAGTGATCAGACTTCTAGTTTCCTCTGCATATTTGAGACGAGAGGAAGCGGGTACTCTGGTAATCCAGCTTCTCCTGAACTTGCGGCTGGGGCTTGTGAGAAGATGTGGTGAGAGTCCAATGGCCATAGATTTGGTCATCTCTTTCCGCCAAAAAGAGCTCCCAGGTGCACCTCCCAGGAAAATCCAGGTAGCTCAAAGAATTATGAATATGAAAGAAAGAGTATTGACGATTCTGGGAAGTCAGAAGTGGTTCGAAAGGGGTTGAGCAGCCTTTCTAAGAATAATATTTCTTCCCAAGAGCCGCAGCCTAAGGAGAAGGTGGAGTATTTTCTGCATTTCTGTCCTTAACCCTTGCATCTTCTGCCTGAAGGGGGCAGCTGTTACGAAATGCAGCTGCAGAGGGCCGAGTTCTGGCTACACTGTTGTCCAGAGTGGAGCGGTTTAGAGGGGTGTGAGCGCCCATAGGGGCATGGAATACACATGGTTCAGCTTCGATGGAAGAAGTCGACATTCCATATCTACTTGATTGATCAGGGCAGAGCGAGGACAGGGCAGCGGCATTGAAGCTTAGAGCAGAAGAAACCCTAGGTGCCATCGTGTCCTTGTGAATCAAAGTCCCCTATTTTCACTTAATGTCAAGTGATGGTTGCAAATGGAGGAACAGATCATAAATATTGTTAATAACTTTAATGATGAAAAATGATGAAATAATTTTTTTTAATACAAAGTGACCATAATAATGTTGAAAGATAGAAAATTTGAATAATAAGAATGTACTCATGTTACAAATAGTCTTCATTGTGATCAATATCAAACTATTATCTTCCACTATTCTTATTTTCACCCTTGCTAGTTTTGTCATCCTTTCATATCGCTTGAGTTGTTGTACTAGACATGATACCTTATCTGTCTTTGTCATCTTTTCATATCGCTTGAGATGTTGTACTAAAAATGATAACTTGTCTCTCTTGCTCTCCAATATTAATAGGTTAAATTACTATAACACAAAAATCAATACGCAGTGCTCATAATTTTTTTTTCTTACACTAAAATCAATACATATTATTAATCCAATCACTTTAAAATTAATGTACCATCATATATCCAATTACATCAAATCATAAATCTACATCTACATTGAAATCAACGCATTTAATGCAAGGAATCAAATAATATTAGAAAATAAATTCTACACTGAAATCAATGCATTTAGTGAAAACAATCAAATAGGATTAGGAATCATCTACATTGAAATCAATGCATCTAGTGCATGCAATTAAATACAATTATAAATCAACATCTACATTGTAATCAACACATCCAGTGCAAGCAATCAAATAGTATTAGAAATCACCACCTACACTGAAATCCACCTACACTGAAATCGATGCATCTAGTAAAAGTAATCAAATATCATTAGAAAAATATATGTACACTAAAATCGAATAATCTAGTGCAAACAATCGAATAGGATTAGAAATCACCATCTCCTCTTAAATCAATCCATCTAGTGCAAGAAATATTCTTCCCTCTCTCGACCCTCCATCCATATCTATATCCCTCTCCATCTCTTCTTTTTGTCTCTCTATCTCACCCCCCTAAACGCACATGATATCGCACTCCATATCTATCAATCTCTTTGTCACTCCCTCCCTCTCCCCTTCTGTCTCTTCTTCCCTCTCTTCACCTTCCATCTATAGCTATATCTTCCCCTTCTCTCCCTACTCCCCTCTAATATCTCTCTTTCCTCCTTCTATCCTCTCTCCCTCTCTGTCCATATTCCTTCTCTCTCTCTCTCTCTCTCTCTCTCTCTCTCTCCACCTTTATCTCTCTATGTCTTTCATCTTACCTCCCTCTCTCACCCCCTCCAAGTCCAGCTCTCTTTCCCTCCCTCTCTCTACTCCCTCACATCCTCTCTCTTCCTTTTACTTCTCTCCCATCTCTCTCTCTCTCTCTCTCTCTCTCTCTCTTCACCCACCAACTATGTTACTATATCCCTCCCTCTGTCCTTATCTCTCATTCCCCCCACCCTTATCTCCATCTCTCCTTGTTTATCTCTTTATCTCACCCCTAAACATACACGCTCTCTCTCTATCTCTCCCTTGTCACTCCTCTCTCTCCACTTTTCACTGTCTATATTTATTATGTCGTACCTCTCTCCCCCTCCAACTCCATCTCTTTATCGATCCCTCTCTCCTTCTCTCTCTCAAGTCATATCTCTTGTACTTCCTCTCTCTCCCTTTCTCTCCTACCTCCCTCTCTCTTCCCCAATCTCTCTCTCTCTCTCTCTCCCTCTCTCTCTCTCTCTCTCTTTATTTTCCCTCCAATACTCTCTCTTCCCCCATCATTCTCCTCCTCTCTCTCATCCTTCCCCTCTTTCTCTTTCTCTCCTACCTTCCTCTCTCTTCCCCATCTCTCTCTATATCTCTCTCTCTTTACCCCTCTCTCCCTCCAACTACATTAATATATCCCTTCCTCTCTCTTCCTCTCCCCCATTCTCTTCATACATCCTACTTTGTCTCCTTTCTCACCCCTAAACATACAAACTCTCTCTCCATCTCTCCCTTGCCACTCCCGATCTCTCTCTCTATATATTTCTTCTTCCCTCCCTCTCTCCCCCTCCAAATTTTCTCTATCCCTCCCTCTCTCAAGTCCTCTCTTTGTTCCTTCCTACCTCTCCCTTTCTCTCTTACCTCCCTCTCTCTTCTGCCATCTCTCTCTCCCTTTATCTCTTACCCCTCTCTCTCTTCTGCCATCTCTGTCTCCTCTAATCCCATCCCTATCTCCCTCCCCCTCTCCTTCTCTCTCTCGATCCTCCATATTTGTGTCTCCCTCTCTCACTCTTCATTCCTCCTCACCCCTTTCCTTTAGTTTATCTCCATCTCTCCCTCATCAATCCACCTGTATCTCCTCCTCTATTTCTCTATATCTTTGTTCTTCCCTCCCATATATATCTAGAGTTAATATATATCTCATGATACATTTATATATATTATAATATAATAAATGTAATATTGTATTAATTTAAAGTTATTAAATTTAATATTAGTAATATTATAATATATTAATATGAGAATTAGATTAAATAATAATAATAATATTTTAATATTATATTAGGGTTAATAATGTTTTTTCTGTATGGTATTAATAATAATTTAGCCCATGGTATTTGGACCATAGGATTCACCTAAATAGAACATATTTTTTGAGTGTTCGTAAATATAAAGCAAATTATGGAGTAAATATGAAAATATATTTTATTTACTTACCATACTTCTCGTTTATTTATATTTTTATTCATTTACCATACCTCTTTTATTTACTATGGTATTTATAATTAGATTTTTATTTATAATCATATTTAATATATTTTTATTTTTTACCTTACCTCTTTATACCTTTTTTGTATCTATTTATTTACCATAATTATTTTCTAAATATGGTATTTAGCCCATGGTATCAATATTAAGTTGTCCCGTGGTATTCCTCCCATAGGCTTCATCTAAATAAAGCCTAGCTTGTTGAGTTTTTTAAATATAAAAAGATTTATGGAGTAAATATAAAAAGAAGTTTTTATTTAGTTACCATACATCTAGTTTATATATGTTTTTATTTATTTACCATAGCTTTGGAGTAAGTATAAAAATATGTTTTATTTATTTACCATACCTCTGGTTTATTTAGATTTTTATTTATATAAATTTTGAAATTTTGCAATTTTGATGGGGAAATATTTAGATATTTAAAGGTTTTAATTTGTCTATACAACATGGGTTTTCTTTTTAAAGATTCATTTTACAAATATTTAATTAAAAGAAATATTAAAATATATTGGATTTTGATTGTTTGTGTTGAATTAACTCCTTTCTTTTTATTTAGGAAATGGTATTGACTTTAATAAAGAGTAAATATGTTTGAAATTTTACTTAATTTGGAAATTCAATGTGGCAATTTTTTTTTGTTAAAAGTAAATTTATGATCAATTCAATTTTGACGTATATAATAAAGAAATTATTAAATAAGTGAGATAATTTACTATCCATTCAAATTATATAAATAACACATATTTATATTTTAATAATTAAACTCAACCCATTAATAAGTTAAAAAAGTTATATATAATCTAAATATTCAAGTTATATAAAATTAAAGATTGAGGTAATACTTTAGAAGACATTATCATTTATTTTTTGAGATTTTAACATACTTGACATCAGGGACATCAGAGTCATGCTGGATTGTAAATTAGAACTTTGTGCACAACAATATATAAAAATAAATAAAAAAATATATACATATAGCTCGAAAGAAAGATGAGAAAAGTAATAGTGAAATTAACGATATGCAACCTTGTATCACTGTAAATCAAGCACCACTACTTCTTATATAAACACTACCTTTTGATAGATCGTGATTACATATATTTTAATGTTTCTTTAGTTGGTAGGTCGTTACAATAAATTTTAACTACCTTGGTGAGTTAACCTAACACAATGATCCACCAAAATACGTATACATATGATTCATTTTCATGGTAAATTGATAATTACAATGGCCCACTAGGTGACCAAATCAACTAATCGCTCCAACATATATTCAAAAACTCTTACTCTATAGAATGTGGAAACACTAATATTCCAACAAAGATTCCATGCCACATATATCCAAATGACTTTATTTATTTATTTTTAAATGGAAAATGGTTCTATTGAGAAAGATAATAATATTTAAAAGAATAATAGTTTGATAACTAAGTTAAATATGGAATTAGTACACAAAATTACATTGTTTCTAATAATGAGAAAAAAAATCTGATTTAAAGGTTACTAAACACCTAATTGATAAATAAGACCACGTTAGTTATAAAACCATGAATCCACTTCCATCCATTAATACGTATTCTACCCTTTTAGATTTAAACCAATAATGTCTTTTATTAACCATTAAATACATTTATACCTTCACATCCTTACCAAATTTTACTCCCATGTTTTCAATCATTCAAATTTACTCCCACATATTCAAACATTAAGTAAAGGATAATTAAATTAAGATTTTATAAAATGGTTTCTTTTTGAAAAAAAAGATAAATAAATAAATACAAGGGAGTGATATATAAAATCATCATGGAGTATTATTGTTCAGCCGCGTTCTCAAAGTGTCGCCCGAATAATATAATATGTTGTTCCAGTCTCCTCACATTGAAGGGGGTCAAGGCGAAGTTCAGATATGAAATGACAAAGGGATCGTGACTTTTCGTAATGATTTCAGTATATAACCATATACTTAAAAGCATTATAAATCATCTTTGAAATTTTTTGAAAATATCATAGCTATGATTTGGTGTTTTCAGTGAACCATGTTGAGACATTGTTAGACACCGGAAGTATTTTTCAAGCTAAAGGTGAGATTGATTATGTTGTTACAAAAATATATTTTTACAATAGATTATAAAAAATTAAAAGAAACCTTACCATAAATTAATTATTAAGAAAAAAATAACGACATTCTTGATTGTTCCATATAGTAAGGAATAAAGTTATATATCTTGATTCTTGAACCATCGTTTCACTATATAACGATATACTTGAAAGCATTATAAATGATGTCGGAATTTGGAATTTTCAGAAGGTATAATCCCTATAATGTGGTGTTTTCACTAAACCAACTGGAGACATTCTTACGTAGGGTATGTGTTTTTCAGGCTAAAGTTCAGATTGATATTATATTGTCAGAAAATATTACACTACGTTATAAAAAAATAAAAAGAATGCTTATCATAAATTAATAATTAAAAAAAAAACGACATTCTTAATTGTTATATGGTAAGGAATAAAGTTATATATCTTGATTTTTGAAGCATCACAAATACTTATCCAATAAAAATAGAGTCTGACTCTATGATATTATTACTACCAAAACAATATCGTTATTACTTTTATTTTTTTAATTTAATTTAGTAATAATATTTAAAGTTTCTTACGTTTCTATTTAAAATTAGTTTTAAATTTAACCGATGTGCTTGCCTGTTCCGGATCATGTTATTGTGTTTTACAACCTCTACGAACTCGGAAATCACACGTAAAATGAACATGTTGTATATATTTTTCCACTCTGAGTCTGTCATGTTCGAAAAAAAGATGTAGTATGATTCGTTTTTCTTTTTAAATTCTATTCATCAATTTCTCCTCGTCAGTGCCACTTTTTAGTATTATTTACAGCACGTTATTGTGGAGATTTAAAATAGCTCAGCATCTCACTTTGAAATTTCAGTACCAATAATTCCCAGCGGAGAATTTTACAATCGTTTGAATAATGAAAAGGACGAATAGAAATAACTGAAACTCAGGTGCCCCAAATATAGTACTACATATTCAGCAATTTTTATATGGTCAGGGAGATTATGCGCTGCTCCACAATATAAACTTTATTATAGATTATGCTTCATTCTGAAGCTCTCGTCTGAAATTTGCATCCCCATATTACTCATCCTACTGCCAATTGCGTCAGAAATTAATTTATATGCTTTCCATCTAATATTCAATCCTTGCAATCTAACCGATTTGCTTCTTAGAGATTCTCTTCACGGAAGAGTTATTGAATTTGTATCTTAGTCAAAGTTTCATTTATCGTGTATCTGGAAGAGAAGTCCCAGAAAGATATGATCTGAAGAAAGCCAGAGCACCGCTAGGGTTGAAAAGAGGAACAGCGTGGCCAGCACCTCTGAAGGTTGCAAAGGTCAAACCTTCGTACTCTTGAATCCATCCACCGACCTGTAATTATAACAACAAACAGCAGCACATTCAGCGTGTAGTGGGTTTGGAAAGTCCAACTCTGACTGCGTTTTTCTAAAACACTTTAAAATCTAGATTAACAGATCCTTGCCTGTTCATTATGATACCAAGGGCGCCAAGAGCCTTTTGTGGGAAGTTTGAGAGCATTAAGACAGTATCTTGTGGATATGACTGGGACACGGCCATCTGTATCACCACTGTCAATTGATTGAAACAAGTTTAGGTTATATAGAAAAACTGGTTGGAAAGATAGAAGACGAAAGACACAAAATTTAACACATACAATGACACTACAGTAGGGGCGGTTCATTTCTCAAAAGCTATTCAATTTAGTTACTCAAAACTAAATTCAATTCGACTTACAATGAACTTAACATGGGTATTCATTTCTCAAAACTTATTCAATTTTATCGCTCAAAACTTGATTCAATTGCACTTACAATGAACTTAACATGGGTATTTTATCTAGTGGCTGACCTAAATAATTTTCCATGCAAACATACTCTAAATTGGACTTTTCTCAAAATATAACTTAATTCAACTTGACTCAATTAACTCAGACTTTTCCCAAAATATAACTTAACTGTAGTTCACTCCACTTGACTCAGTTAACTTATTCTCCAAATTTTATCAGCTCTTATTCACAGTAAAGGAATTACAGTTTCCACCAAAACTCTCAATTAAAGGGCGTTCCGCGTATTATTCGCAAGATATCAAGCTTTAAAAAATGGAAATACCTGTATACCCATATACGAAACCCTGCCGCTATCAGTTTCTTGTAAATCGGTAGTACGGAAAAGCGGGAGTCTAGCCATTCATTACTGATATAATCACTGTGATTCATGAAGTCATCGAACAAAATTTACATGAATAACTAGGTAATTAGCATCATCTACAAATCTTAATTGAAATGGAATTATAATATCAATAAGTGTGACTATATATTATGCCTATAATGTAAAGAACAAAATCAGATTAAAAACTATTTTGGTATGTTTTACTTGCATATACTCCAATTCTTTAGCTCTGCGCCTTTAGTGACGTGAAGAGCTGTCTGAACATCATGCCTGTTGTAATAAACTTTGGCATAATCATCAAGACAAGGATCATATCCTGCTAACATCTTGCCTCGCCACTGCTCATACATTCCAAAATATTTAAGCTATACAGGTGGGAGAGCCACATTTGTAGATCAAATGAAGTTGCGAAGCTAAACTTTGAAGACATTCGAATGTAGTATAATAGGTGAATATTTGACCTTTTTCACCTCAGACATTGTATTTGCGGCAGTAGTGTTTTTGTGAACGCAGATAGGCGTGTACAGACTATATATGTCTATCTCGCGATATTGGTTCGAAATTTCCGTTAGTTTAGATCGACAGTTCTGGTTGTTCCAGGGGTTATAACAAGAAAAGTCACAGTTCTTTTTTGTGAGCCTATGAGTTTCATCGGACACAATTGCATGACTCCATGCATAATCAACAAAACCTTCCAAGTCATGACCATCGTGTGTCTCCGGATTTCCCACCTACACCAAAAAGCTATCAGTTAATGTATCAAAAAATTGTTTAAAGAGAATTAACAAAACCTAAGCATTCATGTGTGCAACAACGATGGTTACCATGAAACCTTTGAAGTTGATATGAGTGTGACTAGATTCATCGTTGCTATCGTATATTACCTCTGCTAGCTCTGGGACGTATTTACCTGGTATCAAAATCGACGATAATGAATACCGATTTGCAACAACTGATCTGGTCATAAATATTAGAAAGTACTTGCCAAATAAATTATCGGAATAAATATCATTTTAAATTTGAAATTATGTGACGAAACAGGCCTGCGTAGCTTTCTCCCGTGATGTAAAAATCATGTCCTCTATATTCAGGAAATATGCTGAACCAGTTCTGAAGGAAAGTGTAGGAATCCGCAGCTGATGAAAGATTTCAGAAAAGTTTAAAATTAGTGCTGGAAAGGTAGAGAGGAAAAACACAAATTTAATTGGGATTCAATATCTAAATACAATGAACTCTTTGACATGCTCACAAACTCATTTATGACATAACTTCCACTTACTCAACACTCACTTAAATAGCTCAACACTCACTTAAGTAACTCTCTAAATGACTTACCAAATTCATCTCGCACTAACTCGCTCAAATCTTATTTAACTAACGATCTAGCTCTTCACTCAGAGTAATTAGGTTAATTTAACAATTAGTAATACAGTACATACAGTACATGAATTTGAGTTTGTTTCCAGTACTTTATGTTAGAAATGGCTCCCAAGATATTGAATTCTCACCTGTGATGTTGTCGCCGACTATGTAGTCAGAGGATGTGTTGGAATAGGAAAATCCCACTCCCGCAGGGGACTCAACGAATAGTAAGTTGGCGTCTGCTAATCAAATTAAGAGATTAATATCATCTTATCTCTCAGCTTGTAGCGATGCCCAGTGCTTGAAGGATTAAAAACATTTAAATGCTAATTAGCCGAAGAGAAAAAATAAGTTAGCTGCATTTTTTCAATTAGCAATGAGCAAGAATAAATATGACCTTGGTTCCACGAGTAGGTGTTCAAAATAAGACCTGTTCCGTCTCCATTGACAAGAAAAGGTCCAATCTCTTGAGTTGCTCCATATCCCACAGAGGAACACCCAGGTCCTGCGGACATTGCTATCTAGTTCTTAATACTATTCAGGTTACAAAGTGAATATGAATAGATTCGGTAACACAGAAAAAAATCCGTTGAATATACCTCCATTGAGCCATAATACCAATGGTTTTTTCTCCTTGGCTGAAGCAGCCTCGAAGAACCAGTAGAAAAGAGCCCTTCCATGTTCCTCATTCACAGTCACGTAACCAGCGTACTGTTTAAATTCCACCTTAGGTTGACCGGGAAGATTAGTTACTAAATGTTCGGTCGCTGTACATTTCTTCTCGCTTTGCGATGCATTTTGACTATCAACGCACTGAAAATTCGCGGTGATTATGAAAAGGGCCACACTTATCACCAGGCCCAAGTAAGCTGCCATTTTTTTTGGTTGATGCCACAGCGACGATCGTTAACTTTGTGATTCTCACGCCCCACAATCATGAAATTTATAGATTTGTAGTAAAGGACGAGGAACATTAGCTGCGGTCCAGACTATCAGTGGGATATAAAGTGACCAAAGATAAGTACCCGAATCAGAGTGACCATTTTTGGAGAGCATCCGGTGATGGTACAAGTCGATCTCAGATTGGTGGAGAAAAGTTCGTAGTGACGAGTTTTGTGGCTAATTTATTGGGTGCCATTGATTCCATTATACGAGGCCTGTTGTACAGCCAATGGCACGTTGGGACGATCTGACCTCAAATTGGTAGTATTCTTCAATACCTACAGAATGGAAGCAGACAAATCCAAACAAACAATTGAAACCACAATACAAGCAACTAATAAATTTGAGGCAATGGCTCCGTAGCCATGTCGTCCGATCACATGTTCAAATCAATAATGTAGTCATTGAAAATTGCATGAAAATATATCTCGGCAGTGACATCCATATCAAGGCTAACTTTCTGCAATTTGTGAAAGCAAAAGGTGCGTAATCAAAGACTTCTGAGTTGCAGAGGAACCTTAATCGTGCTATTTCGATAAATGTGCGTTATGATGTGTAGATTTCTTGATGCGGGGTAACTTTAATCAAGCTATTTAAATAAAAAGTACGTAATAAGGTGGGGAATGTAGTACATGGAGCATTAGAATCATTCAGAAGAAAAATGCATATATTATATTATAAATTGATGCCACATTAACCAATGGATAATGAATAATGAGAAAAGGAATAATGAGATATTGTAATTGAAGAAAAAAGAAAAACATTTGGAATATCACCAAAAAAATATCATAATATAAAGTGATATAACATGAACAATTTCATAATAAATGATGAAATAATGTGATTAAGAATAATGAAACTTATTTTACCTTTGTCGAGAAAAGTTATATATGGTAAGGAATGTTTAATAGCAATTAATTTTTAAATTTAAAGCACTTGAGTAAATCGGAATATAATACTTAATCTCGGCATGTCTTCTAGCAGGGATCCCAACTGTACAAATTCAATAAAATATCAGATCTAGGATATTTTGACAAATATATAATTGGCATGACGACATGATGTGAATGGGGCAGTGGTGGTCCATTTAATTACTTTTTGGAGTGGCAAGTGCGGTACAATTTAACATAATCAATTTGAATAATAGCATTGTCGTTGGAAATAAGATAAATTTGCAGTAAACGTACTCTAGTTTCAATATTTTTAAGGTTTTTTTTGCATTTTAAATAGATTCGGATGATTAAAAAGGGATTACAGCTCCAATCAATCAAAAGCCAAACTTATTAGATATCCATATTCACCAAAGAAAAAGTTTTCTACATGTTTGGCGTACGTACTGTTTTCTACTTTTTAATGACTCTGAATAGATTCCCACATGGATGGCCTATTCATTAAATGATATACACACGACTGTAGTCTTATGTGACAGTGAGGTTCTATACTAATTTACAGATAAGTTAGTCAACTAAGCTAAAAGACATAGGCTACTCCATAACAATTCGAATCTGTGAGCATTACCAAGGGATGTTTGATAAAGGAAAAGCGCAAATGATGAGCCACTGATTCAATACAAAATTTGTGGTGCTCTTTGAATACTTTTTTTGAAAGGTAGCTATATAGATTGCGACTTTTGCCAAATGAGAACCTCCTCCGGTTTTAGCAAATATTGGTGCCTTTCAATTTAATCCTCTTCGGTCCATGGCATTTTTCATACAACTTACACATGAACACCTTCGTTCAGAAACTTGTCTATGATCTTCTTTCCGGTGAGAGCAGCCCGCTGTGCAGCAGCGAGACGGTTGTGGAATTCCCACCACCCATAGAACATCAAAATGATATTATACATGGACACGAAAATACCTACCATCCACATAAGATATTTCAAGCATATGATTGCATATGGCCACTGACAAGGACGCGAGTATTTTATTTCCTTGACATCAAAAATTTCCGTCCCTTCGTCGTTTGCAGAGACAATCAATAATCATCCGAGCGAGACGACCATTTTTCTATGACTTTTTCCTACAGTTTATGCAGTAGCAGGGAAGTCTGAGGGGCTGGAATATACACGGTAACGTGAAAGATTTGGGGCTTCAACCGGAAACCAATTAAATTAGTTGTGCACGTGTCATATAGATTTCGTTACCTTTCTTTCTTTACATTATTTCTATAGTGTTTCAGCAATTGACTAGACGAAATTCAATTACATTGATTCTGAATTATTTTTTGGTCATAGTGTCGTTTTATATATTAATTATTTTTATAGTATTAAAGATTATTTATTAATTATGTAGTATTTAAACTTATAATGAATGAAAAGAACTGAAAAAACTGAAAACAAAAATTGGAGGAGAGAATTGCTCATCTCAATATTACGAAGTAGTTAAATAGGAATACATTGGAAAAATCAGCAATAAATAACTGGAGTAAAACTTAGGTAAACTGAAGTAAAACTAAACTACCTATGACACCTAGCAGACAATAAATTAAATTAACGGAACCTAACGGACAGTGAGATTAATATCTCAACATCCCCTCCTAATCTCAATTGTTACAAGTGGAGGCACCAACAATGCCTAATTTCTCAAATACATTCTTTCCCAATGGCTTTGTGAAAATATCTACAAGCTGATCTTTGGAACCACAAAAAGAAAGTGTGATGTCTCGATCATTGACAAGTTCACGAATGAAATGAAAACGTGTGTCAATGTGCTTGCTCTTTTTGTGAAAAACATGATTTTTTGATAAAGAAATTGCTGAACTGTTATCATAGTAAATTGGAGTTGGCACCTTCTGAATATTTGAAATGTCTTTCAATAATCTTCTCAACCATACTGCTTGACAAGCTGCTGAATTTGCTGCTACATATTCCGCCTCTGCAAAAGATATTGAAACGATTGACTATTTCTTGGATGCCCATGAAATCAAATTTGTTCCAAGATGAAAATCATATCCTAAGGTTATTTTGTGATCATCTAAACTCCCTGCATAATCGCTGTCTGTATAACCTAAAAGTGAACAATTTTCAGATTGTGTATAAAACAAACCATAGTCTATGGTCCCTACAATATACTTTAAAATCCTTTTTACAACCTGCAAATGCGTAATATTTGGTCATTGCATAAACCTGGAGACAAAACTTTCTGCAAACATAATATATGGTCTAGTTGCAATTAGATACAACAAACTACCAACTAGGCTTTTATACAATGTGGGATCAACATATGGTGCTACATCTTCTTTGTTGAGTTTGGTACCTTGAGCAATTGGTGTATCAGTTGATTTGCGATTGGTCATTCTGAACTTTTGAATGATATCAGTGGCTTATTTTTATTGACCAACAAAATTTCCATTATCAAATTGGTGAATTTCAATTCCTATGAAATATTTCATGACTCCTAGATCTATCATATCAAACTCTGCTTGCATTGCTGCTTTTAAATCTTCTAACATCATATTTCCTGTATAAAGAAGATCATCTACATAAAGGCATACAATAAGAATTTTACCTTCATGAGATTTGGTATACAAACTGGGTGCATGGCTGCTTCTAGAAAACCCACTTTTGATGAGATAGGTGTCGATGCGACTGTACCAAGCTCTTGGAGCTTGTTTCAAACCATATAAAGCTTTCTTCAATCTATATACTTTATGCTCTTGTCATTTTACTTCAAAAACTAGAGGCTTCTCTACACAAACTTCTTCCTATAATACACCATTTAGGAAGGAAAATTTTACATCAAGCTGATAGAATTTCCATTTGTGTTGAGCTGTTATGGAAAAAATGGTTCTGACAGTGTCTAACCTTGCTACTGGAGCAAATGTATCACCATAGTCGACACCAAACTATTGTGTGAATCCTTTGGCAAGTAGCCTTGCCTTATGTTTCTCAACTTTCCCTTTTTCATTTAGCTTGGTCTTATATACCCATTTTACACCAATTTTTCTTTTGTCTCTTGGGAGATCAGCTAATTCCCAAGTCTGATTTTTCTCTATGGCAGTAATTTCTTGGTTCATTGCTTCGACCCAATGCTTTTCTTTAAATGCTTCTTCAAAATGAGTCGGTTGAGTTGAAATGAATGCAAACATATTCTGTTGCTCAGATTCATGCTCATGTTCATATATCTCTCTGATACATCTTCTTTTCTGTCTCTCTTCTGAAGATGTTTGATCACTGGCTGAATCAGTGCTTGATGATGTTCCATTTTTAGAATGTTCTGGCTGTTCTTGAACCTGCAATCTTGCAGAATGTGTTGGATAAAAAGGTTGATTTGAAGTTTCATCTACATGGTCAAACAAAGATTTATTTTCGAAAAATTTCACATCTCTGCTTATAATGAACTTTTTGGTAATGGGGTTATAAAGTCTGCAGGCTTTCGACTCCTCAGTGTAACTTACAAATATGCATTTCTCACTTCTATCATCATTCAAGAACATGAGAAAAAGCTACTGATCCAAAGATTCTAAAGTGTGAAACATTTTCCTTGTTTCCATCCCATGCTTCTTGAGGTATTTTATCTTGTACGTTTGATGTTGGACATCTCTTAAGAACATACACGGCTGTCAACACTGCTTCAGCCCAATAATTATTTTTCAACTTATTCTATTGTAGCATGCATCTCGCCATGTTCATGATAGACTGATTCTTTCTTTCTGCCACTCCATTTTGTTGTGGAGTGTATCTGGTTGTGTACTGCATTTTTTTTGTCAACAAAATGATTTGAATTCATTTCAGGGGTATTCTCCTCATCTGTCTGATCTGAGTACTTTCAAGAGTTTTCCACTCTATTTTTCTTCTTCTGCCTTGAACTCCAGAAATCTAGAGAGGGTGTCTCATTTTTTTTTTTTAAATACACCCATATCTTCCTTGTAAAGTCATGAATAAAAGTCAGAAAGTAGAAACTACCACCAATGGACAATGTATGCATTGGACCACATATGTTGGTATGGAAAAGTGCCAAAGGCTCTTTCGCCCTTGAGGTTGATGAGGGAAAACTCTCTCTTTTGTGCTTGGACAAGACACGAACTTCACAATTACAAACTTTTTCACTGATAGTAAATAGACCAATGACTATAGATTTCCTTTGAAGGAGACTAAGACTCTTGACTAGAATGTGACCATACCTAGAATGCCATAGATGAGTTTCATCTATTCTTGATATATTGTGGTCTAAATATTGGTTGGTATTTTGGCTTCTAAGGGTCAATGGAAACATCCTACTCTTGGTCTTTTCAACTTTTGCTATCAGTCCTTTATGAGGATCTTTTTCATATATATAGAAGGTGTTCTTTTGAAACAATACATTATAGCCATGTTCCATTAATTGTCCTACACTAAGGAAATTATGTTTGAGCTGAGGAACATAATAAACATCAGGGATGTATTTGTTTTGATTTTTCTTAGTAAGAATAGGAACAATACCTTTTCCTTTAGCTTTAATACTTGTATGATCTCCAAGCATTATCTCTGATGTTATGGAAGCATCTAGAGGAGAAAGAAGATTCTTGTTGCCTGTCACATGATTGCTGCATCCGCTATCGAGCAACCAAAGATCTTCACTCTATTTTTCTTCTGAGATATGGCATGAAAGAAACATGGTCTCTGAGGATTCTCCTTCACTGTTGGATAGATTGATATAGCCTCTGTGATGATTTGATTGTTTCTTTCTACAGTCGTGTTCGTAGTGGCCAAACTTCTTACAGTAGTAACATTGAACACTCAATCTATTCCATGACCTTCCTCTTTGATTTCGGTTTTGTGGAGGTCTCCACTACTCTGTTGCATGATGATGATCAGATCTACCATTTATTTGGCCTCTGCCTTGCTTGTTGTCACCTTTTTATCCTCTGCCTCTGCCTCTGTCAAATGAGAGGTGTGCGTTGAAGGCTTGTTCCGTGGAATCTTCTGTCAGATTGAGTCTTGTTTCATGTACCAAAAGTGATCCAGTCAACTGTTCTACTGAGAAAGTTTTAAAATCTTTGCATTCCAAAAATGGCTTTCACAATCATGTCATATTTCTTTGGTAGACTTTGAAGAACTTTTTCAACAAATTTTTGATCTGTAATGGTTTCGCCAATGAGTTTGATCTCATTGACTATTCCCACGACTCTAGTCCTGAACTGATCCACATTCTCGATGTCACCCATCTTTAGAGTTTCAAACTGAGCTCTCAATGTTCGCACTTTAATAGTCTTCATTGTATCATTTCCTTGATATGCATCTTGAAAAATATCCCAACATTCTTTTTCTATTGTCGCACCAGTTATTTTGTCAAAAATAAAATCATCGACCGAATTTTGTATTCAGCATTTGGCTCTATGCTCCTTCTTTCTGATTTCAATAGCTACATTTCTATGATTATTGGTCATGGCCGCCCATGCTTCTTGGGTCAACTCTACATAAGCAATCAGAAGCGTGTCCCAACAATCTTGTGGTTGTAAAAAAGTCTTCATTCTCAAATTCCAAAATTCATCATTTTTGCCAATCATATTTGGTGTCCGTGGCAAAGAACTTGAAGAGGCCATTATTTCTTCAAATGCGCCTTTTGTAAATCTCCTCTAAATTTTTTAAATCTCTTAAAGACTTAAAAGAAATTTCTTCAAACCCTCTTTTAAATTTCATCCCTCTTCATTTTAAATTTCTTTTCCAAAAAAAACTCTCTCTTTAAAAAAAACTTCACTCATACTCTTTTGAAGCCCCTTTTTTAAAAAAAAAATTCAAAAACATTTAAAGTTTTATATATATATATATATATATATATATATATATATATATAACTATAATTAAAAAAAAACGTTTTCTTTATGACTTTCAAATTTTTTAAAGTTGACACTTTAAAGAAGAGGTTGTCCTTTAAAAAATGAATCACCTTTAATAAAATTCTTATATAAAACTTTGAATACTGGCGCGGTCCAGATATTATACAGTCGCGACTATTTGAAAACAATGCAAGGCAACAAACTGGCGCAGGTATGGCTTGTATTCTCGCGTCAATCCTTTGTTTTGGTGCGTTGGCGCGAGTATTAGCTTCACAGCCGCGCCAATCAACTTCTCCTCTCTTCTTTTCCTTCGTGGCTCTGTTGCTGCCCTCCAGGGAGGCTTATACAAGCTAGCTTCAATACCATGAAATGAATTGAAAAACTGAAAACAAGAATTAGAGCATAGAATTGCTCATGTCAATATTACGAAGTAGTTAAATAGGAATACATTGGAAACATCAGCAATAAATAACTGGAGTAAAACTTAGGTAAACCAAAGTAAAACTAAACTACCTATGACACCTAGCTGACAATAAATTAAATGAACTGAACCTAACAGACAGTAAGATTAATATCTCAACAATGAGATTATTGCTTTAAGATTTGTGTAATTTTTGTATGTTAGGGTTTGTTAGGCAGTATCTCGTTATATAATTTTGGGATTTTAGTGTTCAAAATGCATTTTCAATTCCCGGATAGGGGTATATATTGCAAATTGAAAGGACGAATAGCTGCTATTTTTTAATTTTAATCAAAGGTGGGGATATATTTTAGAGGGATTATGCAAGGTATGTCTTTAGTCTTAGTAGGTGATTGATTGCTGAGGGGTAAAGAAGCCAAAATTGTGGAACAAACAATATTAAAAAATTGATTGAAAAAATATATGGTGGGAGTGTTTATTAAATGAACATAAAAATATATATGTGGTTAAAAATAGTTCCAAGGTAAAGGGAAGCTAGGATATTTTAAGGAATTGATAAGTGTTACTCTTGATAACCATGACTTCTCTATATTGACAAGCACTATGAAAAAATTGAACATAGGTTGGAGTAGAACTAATTTTCATGAGCTTCAAAGTAAGACCCTAGGCTAGTCTATTCCCAAGTGGTGGAAGATGAAAAGAGGTGGTCTAATAGGAAGAGGTGTAAGATGAAAACACTTCATTTTAGAGTGCTAGGGTCTTACTCAAGTCTACTCTCAATTGCATAACATCTGTCACAATTCCAACCTTCTTGACTTATTAAGTGAGTCCACCTATAACTACGAGGGCTTCTTTTCCTTCTCTTTGATTATAGGAACAAGATTTTGAAGAATCACGATTATATTTTTTATTTCTTTCTTTTTGTTGAGGTCTCATTGGTTGCATTGGTCTTAGTGGAAATTAATCATCATCATCATAATCATAATGTTAGGTTACACTAACTCAATAAAAATATTGATAGGTTATATTTATTGAAATAGACATGTAGTTAAATGATATATATTTGTTAATGTAATGTATATTTATTAAAGTCATAAATGTGATTAAAAATATGGATTAAATATAATAATGCAAAAAAATATTAAATTTGCATGAAAATAATAATAAATTTTGAGATGAAAACATTTATATTTTACTGAAAAAAAATAATGGAATGAGATATATTAATTAAAACAATAAGTTCCTTAGATGTGAAAAATTAGTCAAATGTGATAAATTGATTAAATGTTATAAATTAATTTAATGTAACAACTGTTGGAAGTAATGGAGAAAGCCATAATTAAATTTTTGTTATGATGAAGATAGGATTGAGATTCTAATCTTAGATCTCATATCTTAATATCTAGCGAGTGGTTGAAACCATCCCGTTAGTGTGAAAGCCTATATAATTAAGGCTCATCTGACTTAATTGTAAGAGTGTGTATTAGTGTGTTTACACTCTCCAGGTATCTTGCTTGGAGAGCCATTTAGCTTAATAGTTAATATCTTTCAGTTCTTAACAATAACGTAAAAAAACTATTTAATTTGGATGAAAACATTTACAAGTAAAAGGAAAAAACATTCTCATGAAATATAAGTCATCTATATACATAAACAAAATATAAATTATTTATACACCTGAATAAGAATTCAATAAAAATATTTACATAATTTAAAATAGAAACAAAAACAATGTGATTAAATCTAAATTAATTATTTAGATAAATAAGTAAAAGTGTTAAATATATTTAAAAAAAAAATTGCAAAAAATAAATATAATGTAAAATAAAAACATTGATATTAACATTCAATAAATGTAAATTAATTGTTTATATAAAATAATAAAAGTTATATATGTATGAGGAAAGAAAAACATTCATATTAAGATCCACAAATAATAAAAAATTAGTGAATAAATGTGAGGAAAAACATTTCCATATTAGAATAAAATGCCTTATAAAATATGAAATTAAAATTGTAATATCTACCAAGAAAAGTAGAATATTAAAAATAATTATTTCTTAATTTTTTGTTCACAAGAATTTATATTTGTTTATATAACTTAGTTAGATTTGTAGGTTGGTATATTTTATGAGTTTTATAAATAATGAGTAATAGTTTAGAAAAACTATCCGTAAGTGATATTTTTTTCTATAATGAAAAAAAAACTTACTTTGGAAAAACATGAGTGATTAATGGATGATTTATGGAGTGATTTTAGAATTTATGAAAATTCAAATTTATGGAGTGCTTTTAAGATTTAGAAAAGCTACTGCATTTTCTTAATTTTATTTATTGTAACCCCATGGGAAAAATAGGAGAGCCAATAAGATCCGAGAGATGAAGAAGGGAATCCAACCATGCATCCAAAGCTAAGTAAATACGTTCTTTGAAAATTATTTTGTTTGTATATGGGGTATGATGAAATAAGAATTGAATTTATTTGATTGGAAAATTTCTTATGATAAAGAATTAAAATTATATCTTGAGAAATATTTTATGGAATTTCTTGCATGGAGGAATAATTATTTTGTTACTTGAATTCTTAGAATATTTCATGTGCTTTGAATTCGTGAAATTTTTTCATGGATAAATAATTATGTGAATTGCTGCGTTATTGGAAAATAGGGTCCAAATATAGCTTTCTATCTCCGAAACCATGATATGTTTTTACAAACTGAAAGATGTTTTTGTAAATGGGCAAGTTCAAGAATATGAAAGAAACAAGAAATTATTTCATATTTCAATCTCTAAATCAGAATCTTCCAACCATGATCCAAACCATGACACCTGTGTAAAAACTGAGAGATGTTTTGTTTACGGAACCAATTCCAAACAGAAAAAACTTTTGGTTTTCAAAAAATCATTCCCATATGTTCAAAAACTGTTATCAGATTTGATGAAAAAACCACGAAATTATTTAATAATGAAATCTGGAGAAATAGGTTGAAACAATTCATTCGTATCTTCCAAAGTGTGACACCTATATAAAAACATAGATATGTTTTACTTTCAATGAGCCCCTTCTAAACAAAAACATCTTTTGGTTTTTAAAATAGGAAAAATAGAGTGCTCCTATTTGATACTTCCCCCGGATAAGAACAATTATTTATGTAAATAAAGAGATAACTATTATGTTAATATTTGTGAAGATCAATTCATGGAAAAATAAAATAAAATAGCTATGTTCATATTTCTTGATAACAAATAATTTATTGGCACACACAAAAATAGAACAATTATGTTTATAATTGTTGGAAATGAATAAAGTTATTTGATTTAAAATATTATCAATGATGTTCACTAAAGTTTTAAAGATAAATATTGGACTCTTGAAGAGAATATCTACTTAGGTGAAGAGAAATAATATCTAGTATTTACATGCATGGGTAGCTTGAGTCATGCAAAAAGAGAAATAACTTTTCTGAGGAAGAGTTCAAATAAAAAAATTGCATAAAAGACAATTGGTTGTGTTATTTGAGAATTATTTATTATTCATGTTAAGAATATATTTTGTATTCCATGTATAATAGCTAGTGAGTTAGCTAAAATTTGGAAAAAGAATAGTTAGTGTGTTAAATTTCTTGCAAAATAAATATATATATTTGTATGAAATGAATCAATATTATGTTATAACTCTTCAAAAATAATAGGAGTGAAAAACATGTCCTTCCATGAATTATTGAATTAGATTCTTGAAGAGGAAAACTAGTAATCACATGTTTTATTATGCTAAGATTTTTTAGAAAGACATATAGAATTGTATCCGTGGAAAAGTATAGATTTAGTATTATATTTCTAGGGAAAAGGAAGGTACAATCACACGATATTGATTTTGTTTGCCTTATTTTGGGAAAAATAATTTACATTTTCCCACATAAATGAATTAACTATGACATTAGTTTACTTTTAGAAGAATGTTTTGTATAGTTATTGGGCTAGGTATTTAGCTAAGATGAAAATTTTCCTTTGCATTTAAGAATAAAAATCATTTTTTTGATCCATTGGAAAATAAATGGGTTTATTTTTCCATGCAAGATTTAGTTAGTCTCCATTGGAAATGAAAACTTAATAGTAGGAAAAACTCATTTTTTTTCTTCGAATAATTATTTTGAAAGTCTGTTATGTGTTTGCATGCACAAGAATATTATCTGGTATGTTAGTTTTGCCTTGGAAAGAATATCAAAGTGAGTGCAATATTTCGTTAGTGTTATTGGAAAGATGACGCTTGATAGTGATTTATTTGTTACTAATGCATGTGAAATAATGTGAAAGAAGACATTTCATGACAATCTGTTTATGTTTTATACATGCATACAAGTATTTTTTGAAGTGTCACAAATAAATATTGATTATTGATGTATTAATATTTTATCTAATCATGATATAAAGTGTGCCGACAAAAACAATGGTAGGAAAAGATAGTGACTTCAGAAAATAATTTTTTCATATTTAACATTGTGGTAGATAAGGATTTTTTATTCCTTGCAGGTTTAGGAGTTCCAATTGCAAGATCACCCACTGATGGAAACAGTCTGACCACAAAGAAAGAGATCAAATATTTATGGGTAAATGATATCATGATGATTGTAATAGATTACTACTGGTTATGTTGCATTTAAGATTATTTTTCTATGTAATATTTTATGACAATGGTCAAGGGATGGACTTCCTTTTAACCATTGAGTGAGGGGTGAAAATCCTCACGAACGTTTAATAATAAAATTTAACGTTTGCTAGTTTTCACCCTATGGGGTTTGAGGGTATATCGGTCTCTAATGATGTGATTATTCATTGTGTCAATTTAATGTTAATTTATTCATGATGTGATTTTTATATTATAAATTATATTACTTACTAATTCAGTTAAAATGATTATGGGATTGATGCATAGTTATAGCAGGAAATTTAAATGAATATGCTACAACAAGGAGAGTTAATGGTTGTGTAACTCACTATGCCTTTTACTAAATATTTCTCTAGGGTATGATGGTGGTTATTCTAATGGTTGATGAGGGAATATAGAAATAAATTTAGAAAATTACACATTGGTAAATGTTGAAAAAATAATCATAACTCCATGCACTTTCATATAGGATTTAGGTATGTTCAAATGGTATCGAGATGAAAAGGTTTTAATGCCTGTTTGGGAATATTATGTCACACTATACCCAATTTCACAAAAAAAAAAAAAATCTCTCCAAACAATTAGAGCTTTTAAGCATGGTTTTATCATGAAATCTAAATTCTCTAACCATGAATTCTTTCATCATTATTATGTCAACAACTCTTCTACTTCCTCTTGTCTTATATTATTCTAACTCTCCAAGTATGGAGAGAAATTTATAAAATTTTATTTTCTATAAGTCTCATATATGCTAAAATTAAACTTTAGCGGATGTACATACTTTATAATTAACCTATAATTAACCTTAAGGTCCCTTCGCATGCATTATATACGATGGTTTTGAATGGGTTATGCCTACGAGCATTCTCGACCCTTTCAACTATACATAGCCACGACTTTTCCATCACGTATCTGTATAGACCTTGGGTATTGATTTTTGATAGAATTCAATGTACATATTATTATGAGACTGACTCTTCTATGCGTTTGGCAGTCAGATGAGGTGGCATTAATATTCACGTCTACGTTGATATGACAACATATCATTGTACATAAGATTTCTAATAAAATTTTAGATATGAAACTTGATTTCGTGATCAATCCACACGTAAAGCGTGTAATCCCATTCAATTCGAGTTTCTGTGTTCGTGGCTGCGGGGTAAGCCTTCTCCATGTCCGATGTTATGATAAGTATTGTGGCGTTGTATGGTTTATATTGGTCTTCGTCCCCTTCATTCGTTCACGTGGTGGATCCACGTCGATGTGGCTTACTCGGCTTACTCGGTTTACATAACTCTCTTCTGTATGCGAACAGGACGCCTTGAATTTATTTCAGATCTGAACACCATTAATGTTATACGACAGTTTTAATTTCACTTGCAAACCCCTCGATCCGTGGCTTGGCTCTTACGATTTTTCCAAGTGGACGATGGCAATCCTTTCATATTAGGGTTCCTGGGTCTGTCGAAGAATTATATAAGCCTTTGATTTTGGGTAGAGACAGTTTTCCGCGTTAATCGTTTGTTTGTGTAGCTCTTCATCTGCAAGGTTCTTACTCTTCAGAGGGTTTACTGTCCTTAGTTCACGAAGAAGAGTTCTGGCGTGCCTACTCCACTGCGACAATACCAGGTAATTGTTTATGCATTCATTTTTCTCCATCATATGATTTAAAGATCAAGGTCGTTGCTCATAACTGGTCATACGTCGGTTCTGAGGAAGTCTGCGGATGTTCATAAGATGAATGCATTTCGATTTGGGATTTTAGATTATACCCTCTGTGCAAAATTTTCGTTATATTCCCTTTCTGGTTTATTTTTGACCATACTCCTCTGTCGATTCCATGGAATGATAACTATTTTATGTTGTGAATGCTGTGTAGCGTCCCAATTTACGTGCTTCGCGTCACTTCAGGCGAACGACTGCCATTCATTCGGTCGTTATGAGGTTGGTTTTTCGTCCTGTCTATACATACACGTTTATTTCCTCCTTTTATTATTCTATGGAGTTTCACATTAATCCCTACTCTGTTTATAATTTTCGATTTCATAGGCTCGTAGGACCCGAGATTTTTGTTTCACAGGTAACGCCTCGTTTTTTTGTTTTGAGTAGTTTCTTCGTTCGATCGTTTTCCAACGATGGCGCTATTTACTAATTCCCATCTTGGCTTGATTTTTTCACAGGAAATCGAAGATCTCTTCGTATGCTTATAAAAGCAGTCATGAGACCTTCCAAAGTTATGGATGTTAACCTCAACTTCCTTGACGTTTCGGGTCGGTATGCCTATGGGAATACTCTCCCTCTCCCGTTGAGTTGTTTCGTTTGACGTCGAATCATTGCTCTCTTATTATTTTACTCAGTGCTCTTTGAGGAACGAGACTCGGTCAAAGTCGTATTGTTAATATGTGTCGTTCGTATGTGGCGCTCTTTTAAATTTGTTTTTTTTATTGAGATAAGGGTTTTGATTCTCAGACCCTAGCCTGATAGGCTCAGCATGTATTGTGACTTTTTTTGGACATACATATACATATTCCCTATTTTCTTATGTTGAATTCACTATAACGACGCTACAGTGTAACTTTATATGAACTTTCTGAGTCGTGTATACGATTTAATACAATGGAATTTCTCTTTCTTTAGTTTGCTTGTCAGAATAGTAAGTGTATGTTATGTAGTTCTATGTAGCACTAATGTTGTTCAATGTGTACCAGATTCCTCAGTTACATCTCTCAGAAGTTCTGGGAAGTCATGTTTAATTTTATCTTTTCTTCTGATGTATTTTGTTCATTATTTTCTGTAGCTAGATATCTCTACACTTGTGCCAGTATCATAGCTACAGTCTCCCTCGGTTCATGTTTACACTGAAATTATTTTACAAGTGTCTGTCTATGCATATAAATGGCATGCATGGAATTGTGAGTCAATTCTCATTTATACACATATAATTAATATGTATGAAGTACCAGGACTAATATTCTTCTTACTTCCCAGGTTATATATTTCTAGTTGAATCTTCTTTTCATTTTCTTATAGCTAATTACAGCTCTTGCCTACATAGATATCTGGTTGTAGGTATTTCTGTAAAATTGGTCATGTGTTTCGGGATTCATTCCCTTGTTATTAAGTTCTTGTTACCACACTAAGGTTTTTCTATTATCCCATTTTCTCTTGGTCAAGGGAAATAGTAGTTACATTAACTGTTAATGTGTATACTGTTGAAAATAATACAACTCTCTGCTCTCTGCTTCATAACTATTAAATAATTAATTCTGCACTCTATGTATTTACTTTCTATGTTATAATATTAGAGTGGTTTCATAAGATAACTGTCTATGTTCAATTTTTTGTAAATATTTAGTTTCCTTCCTCTGCTATAGTATGTGTGGCTTACATGCAAATTTTTTGACCAGTGTAAGTTTCAATTCATTTCCTACTATTTTCCAGTATAATACAGGAAGTTCAATTTCTCTCATGTAGGTATATATTAGAATCATGCTAGGAAACAGAAGCAAATTAAAGCTAATTCAAAAAATTTTCCTGGGAAGAAATAAGTATCCTCAGATTTAAACCAACCTTGGTTTAGACTTTCTGTTGGATTCTACTTTATAGGATTTATCTCTACAACCATACAGAATTATTAGGTGACTGCCTTATCATTAATTTCTGTTAAATGTAGAACTAATAAATTTAATACGTTATAAATCAATTTTGTTTTTATATGTAGCCAATTCATACCACAGTAAGCAGAAATACAATTTAACTTAGAGACATACCACTCATGCAGTCGACCAACCTCCCAACCTTAGAGTCCTTCTATCTCCCAGAACTCACCCCCGAGCTAAGATCACCTCCTAGAACAAATCAACCTCTAATTTGTACAAGAGTAGCTTATTTAAGCTATTGTTCCCCAAAGCATGCTTCTAATTCTGCGTCCAGAATCTCAGGATGCTTTTCTTCCTGTTTGCCTAGGCTTCCCAATTTAGGGATTCTTTAAAGCTGTTTTATGCTTTTCCTCAACTTTTCCAGCTTTTTACCTCTTCCCAACTACTTTCCTCATCATTGGGGAAATTCAGATTTTTCCTCAAAAATCTAAATTTAAAAATTAATTTCTTTCAAGGATTTTTGAAAGATTGTGGGGAAATATTTGCCTCATCCATCCTCATGGATTTAGCAAGTGATCTCATAATCTCATTTTGGTCAATCTGCAACACATTATTTTATTCATTTCCTCAATTAAATATTTAATTACATTCACAAAATAATTATCCTTTGGGGTCCACTCCCCTTAGGATTAAAGTTCAAATATCTAACTTTGAAAATTCAATCACATGAATTGAAATTGTTACACATTAATAAAAAAGTAAGTAGATGTATGATGTTAGTGGAAATCATCTCAGGTATTATTTTAATTGAACTTGTAGTAGAATACAATTAACATGAGATTCATAATGCATGATTATTGACCACATTAAAGAGTAGAAAGTGATAATGTTTCTTTAAAAGTTATTTTCATGATGTTTCAATATGGATGTGGATAAAATACAATAAAACATGTATTTCACCAATGGAAAATCGTGAGAAATCACTCGATAAAATGGGGATTAATTACTAATATTTGTATGCATATTATTACAACAATGATTATGGTGCATAAGAAGAAAAAAGGGAAAAACATGACTAAAGTTATAATTCACTACTTATAAAGAATGAATGAATGTATGGTTTGTGTAATTAACAAATAATTTAGAAGTTGGGGTTGACCTTCAAGAGGACAATGGAATGCTGTAAAAAAAATAAAAAATTAAAAGAACCTCTTTAGGTGTTAAAAATAAGAAATGGGTCAAGTGGAACTCATAGAGTGAGATTTAATTCAATTAAAAAAACATGGTACTATAACTGTTGGTTGTATTTCTTATTTAGAGTTGTAGATGAAATTTTTCATTCCATGTGTTTGAAAAAAGTGGTAAATGAGATCCAAAGTTTTGTTGTTTCAAATAATTACATCTCTGTGAGCTTTCTACATCATTCATCTTAACATAAGGGGTATTCATACCTTAAGGTAATGTAACCCCTATGTTTATTGCAATAAAAAGTTTGGTTTACACTGGGATCCATAATCTAGTCGACTTTTCTAATTTTATGCTCCTGTAGGGATTTTTGGTTGTGCTGTTTAGTACAAATTTTACCATAGATGATATTAATATGATTCATGCTATTTCGTAAAATTTGGTTTGACTATCTCTCTAATAGTTTAAAAATATTCATGGAAATTTATTTCATGTCTACTAACTAGTTGTTAAAATTCCTCAGTGGTTGTAGATTGCATGCTTCCAAATTGTTTGTTAGAATGTCTCATTGACTTTCAATTGCATGCTTGCAAACTATTGTTAAATTTCCTCAATGGATGTAGATTGCATTTCTGCAAACTATTTATTAGAATGCCTCATTGGTTGTCGATTTCATGATTGCAAAATATTTGATAAAAGGATATAGTGGATGTAGATTGCATTATTTCGAATTTTTTTCCCCAAATTCCAATGGTTATCACTTACATGGTTGCAACCTAATTGTAAAGAAATATTTTATTTCCTAGTGTTCAATGGGACTATTATTTGTATATAATATTGATGGTTAGTAAGGCAATACCTTACAAAAAGTATAATGCTATGGTATGTAAGATATGGTAAGGTCTTTTTTTAAGTTGCATGATTGTTATTACCTGGAAATTTCGAATGTATACCACCTATCTTACATGTGATGAATTGTTGTCGATGTACTTCGACAAATTGTTGGACCCATGTTGAGGGTAAATTATAGATGTGTGGTGTACATAAATATTCCTTTGCATCAATGATAATATGAAAATGGACAATTATGTAAATTACAATGGATTTTTAGACATTGACTATTTTTATACATTTAATTATTCTTGGATTCAATGGCTATGGAAGCCATGATGGGGTTGATTTGATGATGTAATATTTTATTTTATTATTGAGGTAACGATTAGATTGGTTGGGATATTTCGAAAATAACTCTAGATTTTTAGAAGACTTCTTGTGAGCTTATGAAAGACTATTGGGTTTTCAGTCCAAGATGGACCTTCCCTAAACGTCTCCAAAAACACCCTAGGTGAAAATAATAAAGACGAAAATATTAACATAATGTGAGAGAAGTATTATTTTAATAAGTTAGTTGGAGAGAAATACTAAGTGACGTGAAATAAAACACAAAAAAGAGAAATACATGCTTTAAGACAAAATAAAAGAATACTTTTCGAAAAAACTACAAGAAAAAAGCCTAGGAAAACATTTGGAAGACCTTAAAGCAGGACGCTGCTAAAATTCTACTCAGAATAGATTTACAAAATATACCACAAAGGAATCAATGAGGATTTTGATTCCAGTGGAAACTAGATCTTAGATCGGTGGGAAATATTATAGATATTTCACAGTTCGATGGAATATGCTCTGTTTCATAATAATTCATAGAAATTAAATACGGTTAGATGAAATTATGTCTATATTCTATTGTTGATTTCAAAATTATCTAAAGATGTTGGATGTTACAATGGGCATGTCTCAAAGTTTTTACATGTGTTATAGCTCTGCATGAATGATATATTAATTTCTATAAGTGACAATTTCGATGAAATAGGTTGTGCTTGTATGTTTTTATGAGAAAATGAACATGTCAGAAATGACTTATATATATGTATGCCTAAAGGAAATAACTTGAAATAGATATGTGACTGAAATAATTTGTATTAGATAAAATAATGAGTTATTGAAATCTAAATTCCTTATAGACTAGAGAAAAATAGTCAGAGATAAATTCCATGAGTTTGAATTTGACTGAAATTATTGTGGGAGAGAAATAAAATAATTTACAAATAACACAAGTTGGAAAGAATGACTTGTGTAAATCCTAAATAAAATACAACATGAGCTTGATATATTTTTTTGTATAATTTTGATGATTAGAGGGATAATTCTCCTTGAGTTTCTGTGAAGCCTTATGAGTAAAATTTAATGTTCCAATAAGATAGTAACACCAAGGACGGTGTTCTCTTTAAGGGAGGGAGTATGTAATATAGCTCGCACAAGCTACCGAAACAAACTCTCATAAAATGAATATTTTTGAATAATTAAATATTATTAATTATTATGTTGATATTACATGAAGTATTTTCTTCTAATTCTTAATGATAAGAATATTGCAAGAATTAATTCTTAATTCTTTTCATTAGAAAAATTGATATTCCTCTATATTGATAAATTATACTTTCAAGTTGGTATATTTTATGAGTTTTAGAAATAATAAGTTATAGTTTTAGAAAAAATGTGGGTAAGTGATATCATTTCCATAAGGAAAAAACAAATCTACCTTGGAAAAACATGATTGATTTACGAATTATTTATGGAGTGATTTTAGAATTTATGAATAATCATATTTATGGAGTGATTTATGGAATGCATTTAAGATTTAGAAAAGAGATTCCATTTTCTTAATTATATTTATTGTAAGTCTATGGGAAAAGTATGGGAGCTAATGATATATTACATGAATAATGGAGCAAAGAGAGAGGAATAAGGGATTCCGAGCATGCATCAATAGATAATAAGATACGTTTGAAAATTATTGTGTTTGCATATGGGGCATGATGAGATAAGAATTGAATTTATTTTCTTGGAAAAGTTCATATGATAATGAAAAAATATTATTTCTTGAGAAAACGTCTATGGAATCAATAAGTGTTTTATTCATTTAATTCATAGAATATTTGATGTGCTTTGAATTCTTAAAAAAATTTCATGGCTAAATAATTCTATGAATTACATGAGTTATTGGAAAATAGGGTCCATATATGCCTTTGTATCTCCCTAACCATGATAGATGTGTATGAACTGAAAGAGGTTTTCGTAAAGGAGCCCATTTCAAGAAAACACCTCTTTCATATTTGAAAAATTAACCTTCCATGTCTTGCAATGTGTTTCCAAAATTGATGACAAAAAGAGGAAATTATTTCATATTTAAATATGGATAAATGAGATGTAAAGAGTCGTTCAAATCTTCCAAACCATGACACCAATGTAAAATTCGAGAGAGGTTTCGTTTAATTAACCAATTCCAAAAAAAAATCTTATGATTTTCCAAAAATCATTTCCATATGTTCATAAATTGCGTTCAATGTTGATCACACAAATGACGAATTATTTAATATTTAAATCTATAAAAAGGGGATGCAGCGATTCGTTCGAATATTCCAAACCATGACACCTATATAAAAATAGAGGAAGGTTTTCTTTAATGAACCCGTTCTAAACAAAAACCTCATTTTGTTTTTAAGGCATTGTTTCCAGACGCTATGAAAATGTGTCCAAAAATGATGGATATAACAGGAAAACAAAGTACTTCTATTTAATTTTTCCGTCGGCTAAGAATAGTTATTTATGTACATATAGAGATAAATATTATGTTAATATTATTGAGAAGAAATAAATTATTTTCATGCAAAAAAATAGAACAGTTATTTTCATATTTCCTGAAAAGAAATAGGTTATTCACAAGCACAAAAATATAAAAATTATATTTATAATCCTTCGAAATGAATTAAGTTATTTTATTTAAAATATTACCAGGGATGTTGTCGAGAGGAATATGCACTAAATTTTTAAAGAGAAGTATTGGACTCTTGAATGGAATATGTGCTTAGGTGAACAGTAATAATATCTAGTATATTTGATATAATAGTGTTGAATATGTGATTTTATATGCATGGGTATCTTGAGTGTTGCAAAAAGAGATAAATAACTTTTTTGAGAAAGAGTTCACATAAAACCTTTGCATAAAAAACAACTGGTTGTGATATTTCAAAATGATTTTTCATTCATGTTATTTCTTAGGGAAATGTTACAAATATGTCTGATGTCTTGAATGATAATAACATAATTTGTATTGCATGCATAATAGCTAGTCAATTAGATAACTTTTGGAAAAAGAATAAATAGTGTGTTAAATACAAGGAATCAATTATTGTGTTATAGCTCTTCAAAAAGATTAGTAGTGAAAAACATGTGCTTGCATGCATTATTGAATTAGATTTTTGGAGAGGAAAACTAATAATCACATGCTTTATTATGTTAAGATTATTTAGAGAAATGTATACCGTTTCATGCATGGAAAAGTTTAGTTTTTGTATTAGATTTATAGAGAAAAGGAAGGTGCAATAACATCATATTGATTGTGTTAGCCTTCTTTTGGGAAAAATAATTATCATTTTGACACCTAAAGGCGTTAACTGTGGTGTTAGTTTTCTTTTAGGAGAAGAATATGTACAGTTATTGGGCTATATCTTTTGGTTAGATGAAAATGTTTCTCTATGTGTAAGAATGAAAATTATGGGTTTGGTCCATTGGAAAAGAAATGTGTTTATTTTTCTATGAAATATTTAGTTAGTTTCCATTAGAAAATAAAAAATAATAGTAGGCACAAAGAAAAGTGTTTCTTGGGATAGTTATCTTGAAAGCTTGTTATAAATTTGCATGCACAAAAATATTGTCTAGTATGTTAGTTTTACTTTGAAAATAATATGAAAGTGCATGAAATATTTTGTTAGCGTTGTTCGAAAAATGACGCTTGGTTGCGATTTATTTATTAATAAACAAAATGAAATAATGTGAAAGAAGGAATTTCATGACAGTCTGTTTATGTTCTATAATGCATAAAAAAAGTTTTTGAAGTGTCATGAATAAACATTGATTATTGGTGTATTAATTTTATCTAATCATGATATGAATTGTGTTGAAGACAATAATGGCATAAAAGGTAATGACTTGAGAAAATAACTTTTAAATTTTAACATTATGGAAAATAAATATTTGTTATTAAATGTAGGTTTAGGAGTTCCAACTATAGGATCACCCATTGATGGAAACAACCTGACAAAAACAACAAAGATTGGAGATTCATGGGTAAATGATATCATGATGATTGGAATAACTTATATTTATTTATGTTTCATATGATATTATTTTCTATGTAGTATTTTATGACAATGGAAAACATATGGGCTCCGTTATAACCATTGAGTGAGGGGTGAACACCCTCACAAGTGTTTAATAATAAAATTAAACATTTTTTGGTTTTCAACCTACGAGGTTTCCAGGGTATGTCAGTGTCAAGTGATGTGATTGTTCATTGTGTCATTTTCATGATGTTAATTAATTTATTGATGTGTTGTTTATATTATCAAGTAGGTGATTTAATAATTGATTTAAAATGATCATGCAATTGATGAATAGTTATAGCAGGAAATTTAAGTTGATATGCTACAAAAAGGACAGTTAGTGGTTAATTAACTCACTGTGCGTTTACCAAGTATTTCTCTAGGTGATGATGATGGTTATTGTAATGGTCAGTGAGGGAATATAGAAAGTAGTTTAGAAAGTTACACATTGGTAAATGTTGAAAAAATTTCCTAACTCCATGCACTTCCCTACGAGGTTAGTGGGATATGTTAAAAAAAAATTGTAATTACAGTGGAAAAGTAAAAAATAAAATGTTACACTATAATAAATGACTTAATAAAATCTGAAATGAGAAAATCGAAATTAGAGTGGAAATGTAATAAATAAAATGTAATATTGTAAGAAATAAATATAGTGTTTAAATACAAGTACCAAGATGAATAATTAAATGTGACAATATAAGGAAATTAAAGGCGAGTGTGTATGTTGGATAGCATTTTCTCCATGTTTGTATACTGTGGTTTGATATTTTGAGTGAGTTCCTACTGCTAGAGTGAGTGGTTATGATGTAGTGTATTTTTCAGATTTTCTAGTGAATAGTGAAAGGATTGTGTTTTTGTCACACACACCAATATCTTAACTTACCAATGTAGAAGAAATTTACTCATGACACTATAGTTTTGAACAATAATTAAAACATACATATCATATCCTACTTGAATATTCATGTTTTATCTACATTCATAATTTTTGACATATATATGTTACTAAATACTTTATAAATGCTATGTTAGTAGGATTTTTATATACCTTATACACTTTCTAGATCATTTTCAGTGTTGCAAATCATTATGTGGATCATTACATATACAACCTTGATACTTTATCAACCTTCCATCTGTAATATTTAACATTACAATACATTACATGGCTCGTTAAGTTCCTAAACCATCGTCGAGTTGTTCCAAGAATATTTATGACAATAATCTAGCAATTGTTATAAATTTGTCTTTTTTTTCCTAGAGTTTGTAGTCCTGTAAAACTGGTCGGTGCTCAGGCCATCACTAGTTTTCACTGTTTGAGGTTAGCTCATTCAGTAAACTTCTCGATTCTATGCAATTGGTGACTGTCCATAACCTCAGGCACCCAAGTGACTTGGTTCCATAAGAAAATCTTCCTCCTCACAATCAGAATGTTATGGAATTTTCAGGGGTAGTTAGGTTATTGGTGACCCCTCGCTCTACTCCGACCTCATTTATCTACAACACCATTTGATATAGTTTCTACAGATCTACGCTTTTTACTTCCTAGAGGTGGTTTCAGATGTTAGATTCAAAAACCATAAGGTATACGAGAGACCTCCTTTTAATACATTTGGCAGTTGTAGAAATCAACACATCTGGAATGCTATTTCTTTAGGTCTCTTATTCTACGATTTTTACTTTTATTAGGGTGGGAAAATTAACTATGGAAGTAATTTTTCTTGGTTCATAAGTTGGGGTTTTCCCTCGACAAGGTTTAATGATAGGGGTGCTGCTTACAAGCCTCTTTGCAATATTAAACATAGGTAATATTAGTTAACTCCTCACATTTTACTTTTTATTTTCTTCTGTCCTCCTGGTGTAGTGATACCGTCAAACTCACATTCCATCATTTTTATTTTGTGGTTCAATGTCTCACTATAGGCTTCCAATACCTATGGGAGTCACGACTCACCCAGTCTACTTAATGGCTTTAAAAAAATTTGCGGGTTTTGTTACCAATATATCTCGGGTAAGTTGAACCATCATCCATAAATTTATAGGTTTTACTCTTTTGTTAAAGTAATTCCTTACTAAGGGGCCAACACTCTGTCTGTGATAGGTATCGAAAACTAGTGTTGGTTCTTATCTAAACCATTTTATGGCTTCCTCCTCCTAGAGGGTTGAAATCTGAGTCTTGATGCAAGAATAATTGCACGAGTAAGGTTTATGGTTTTATGAAGAGGAAGTTAATATTTACTTTCTCTTCCTTAAAGGAACTATATTTTTTATTGTACTTCTAACTGTGTAAACCATTTTTCTTCAGTGTAAAATTATTATTTCATAATGGTGGATTTCGTTACCAACATACACCATTATACAAGGGATGGTCGTTTCCATGAGGTCATGAAATTTATATGAAATTGGTATTTTTTTCCATAAAAATGTTTCTTAAATCTATGTTTATTCTCTTATTGAGCTATGGCATAGATAAATCATATTTTATAGTCAATATGTATACTGTTCATTTTCTGTTGCACAAATGCTATTGTATCATTTTCAGAATGGCACCCGTGATGAGTTATGAGTTCATTTATTTAGGTGTCTTAATTCTCCATCAATTTAGTTATTTTCTAGTCATTTTTTAGTAGTCCCAATGAAAATAAAATGACCTGATTTTCTCATGGACAAGTTTAATTGCACAAATATAATCATTGAGGAGGTCAGAGGACAATGTAACCTTGTTCTTTTTTCCACTAAACTAGGGTTCTAAACCTCGGTGCCTAACTTAGTTACATTGTTATTTATTAACACTGGCATATATATATATATATATATATATATATATATATATATATATATATCTGTGTGTGTGTGTGTGTGTGTGCGCTCGGATGCAACATGTTTTCCATAACCTCCATTAAAGTATTTGTTTCCACTTTCTTTCCTGGTTCTCTTTAGACATATACAAAAAATGTTTCACATTGTATACATATACATCTATCATCATTGTACAGTGACACATGAAAATGTTATGAACAATTATTTCAATATATACAGTATAATATTTGAAAACATATTCTACTGTCACACAGAAGTATTTTCAAGAAAATATAACCCACAAATACTCAATAGTACCTTCAGGAGGAAGGAACTATGTCTAACATTTGTAGCAAACATCTTGTCATAAATCAGTCTTTCCTCTAGAATCTAGAGTATTCCTCATTAACCTAGTTCAAAAATATTATTGTAATGGAAATAACCTAATAGATATATTTTTAATATATTTAAAGAGTTATGCATAGGAATAGTATACATAATTTTCAACCATTCCTACAAGTTAACCATGTAACTCAGATACTTATCTCTACATTCGTTAAATTGATTGTGCCACCCAACCATGAGAGAGACGATAATGTCCTCAACTCCCCCTTTGATGCTCATCAGAACTTAAGGTAGCAGAATTATTCAGAAGCTAGGCCTCAAGACCTTTGTTCAACCTTTACACCTCTCGTGCTATAGAGTTCCACTGATTTCGAGCCAATTATGGATAACTCTCTTCTGCAACATTCTCATGTTAACCTCCTCTTTTATTATTTGACAATAGCCCTTCTGCTCGATAAGATACTCTGTTCAGCTTGAGAAGAGAAGGTAACTGTTACTTTTCCAACTGCTCCTAAATTCCCTCGAATCTTGAAATTTTTTACCAATCTGTTATCGTAATTGTAAATATAAACTATTTGTGCATGAAATATAAACAGAGGTTCACTAAAAAATCTTAACACATTTTTCTATCTTTCTTTTAACAACTAGATGTAACTTCCAAGATTAAAAGTTAAGTAATAAAAATCTGAGGACGTTACATATTCCTCCCTTGAAACAAACAACCTCTTCAGTGTTTTATTCCACAATGTAAAACAATTTCAGGTATGCTTCACGTATAAAATCCTCATCTTCCAAGGTATCCTCCTTTGGGATAAAGTGCTTCCACTCCACTTTAACCCAGGAAATGACTCGTCTCCATTTCATTATTTCCATCTACTTTAGCATACATCAGGGATCTACTAGGAATTCACTATCTAGTTCGACCTGTAACAACCAACATTCAATCAATTAAATACATGTAAATTTCATTCTCAAAGAGCACATTAACAATTACAATTTACCTTAAAATTATACCAATGAATTGCATGTTTGGGGTCATGCACATATCATTTTAGTAAGGATACATGAAATACATTGTGTACCCTTATGTTATTGGGTAATGCAAGTTGATAAGCCATTAGCCCTATCCTTTCCAAAACTTAGAACGGTCCACAGAATTAGGGAGCAATTTTTGCACTCGTATTACACCTCAAGTTGCTTTTATTTGTTTTAATTATGGCATATACATGATCTATAACTTCAAAGTATTGATAGGTTCTTTTTTTATCAACATAAAATTCCTTCCTTTCCTAGGCATTTATTAAATTATATTGGTTTTTCTTCACTTCACTCTCCCTGTTCTCCAACATTTCAGGTCCAACCATTAACATAGTTTCAGGGATACTCAAATTTATCAGTGTCCTACACCTACTTCCATATAATGCCACAAAGAGACTCATATTTATGGATTCTTGGTATCCATTATTGTATGCAAACTCCATTATATGTATGTAGTCTTCCCATTTCCGAGGTTGTTGCATAACATAGATTTGTAACATATCTTCTAACATGTCGTTCACACGCTTAGTCTGCTTAGACGTTTGTAGATGGGAGGCAGTAATAACTCACTATTTAACTTATATTTTTTCTATTTTACTTGGTTGTCTAGTTCTTATGCTTGCTTCCATAGAATCTTATACCCTACCTCATTTTTCACTGCTTCTTTCACTTGTCCTTGAAACTTAAATTCCACCTGGTTATAGTATAGTTAATAAATACATTGTATCCTTCTACATAAATCATTAGAAACTCAGTTTTATTTACCTTTTACATGCTTAGTTTCAAATTCAAAATCACTCAAAAACGTGTTCCACCTTTCCTGGCAAGTATTAAGATCATATTGCTTAAATCAACTATTCAGGCTACTGTGATCAATTTTCAACAGAAATCATTTTCCTAAGAGATGATGTCTCTATACCTTGAGTGCCTGAACCACAAAAATTAATTGTAAGTTGTAAGAGGAGGACCTCTCAGGATGCCCTTTCACTTTATAGATTTATATGTATTTACTTTTTCATCTTGGTTTAATATCTCTCCGACTCCTTCTTAGAATTTATCTGTGTAGACCTCAAATTATTTATTTGCGTCAGTTATCTTTAGTACATGGGGATTTGTTAATAATTGTTTTAACCACTAAAATCTAAATTGGAAATAACTTGTCAATTTAAAAGTTTTTCCCTTCTATTGCAAGGAACCGATAAGATATGAAATTCAAGAAAAACCCTCAAGTAAATGTTTTCAGTATCTCGATAAATCCAAGAGGGATCGTATGTCTGTCACACCTCCCATTTACTCAATAAAAATTTTTTCTTCTTCAAGCCTTTCATGACTCTAAAAACAGATTTACCATAATAATCCAAATTCTCTAGCTAGTGAAATCATATTTTATTCTTTTTCCATATGATTCCTTTTAGTATAGCACTATACCCCCAAGTCAATATCTATTGACTTCCTTTTTAATTTGATTTAATTTATACTAACTCCAAGTGTAGAGTGATTTAATATAACTCCATTTCCTATGAAGGTCGTATCTATCACCTAGGTTTAACCTTCACTTTGGTGATTATTGGCTTTCGGCCATTCGAACCCTTTTCAATTATTATATGCAAAAGATTCATATTGGTTACAACTACTAGGTATTCTGGACCCCTTTACAATCCCTATGTTCTCGATTTTCCCCTTAACGTATAGTCTTATACTTTTGGTTGTGAGCATGGTTGGATTTAATTCACGTACTTTTATATGAATGACTGTTTCATGCTTATGGCGCTCCGATGGGGTGTCCTTCATAATTTTTATCTGATCTGTATTGATATCCTCGCATCTCATTATACATGTGGTTTCATATCAAAATTAAATCTGAAACTGGAACGCGTTTATTGATTTCCACATATGGCGTCTGATTCGAGTCGACTTGAGGTGATGCGTACATTTTGACGGGATAATTCTCCTCCACATCAGATTGTAGGCTAATTCCATTTTCATTGTATGGTTTTGGAAGGGTTTCAACCCATTCCCCATTTACGTGCTACTTCCACGTCGATCTGGCAACCACCATGCGAGCTTACTCGTTTTACAAGCCAATCTTCCGCATATGAACAGCATGCCTGAACTTCATTACATCTCTTGGCACAATTAATGATGCGCTACTGGTGTCACTTCACCCGCCAACCATTCGATCCGTGGCTTTCCTCTTAGTATTGTGATAGGTGGACGGTTGTGATCCTTTCCGTATTAGGTTTTCTAGGGTTTTTGAATGGTTATATAAGTCTTCATCTTTGTGTAGAGACAATTTTTCTCGGATTCGTTTATTTGTTTCTCTCGTCACCTCGCAGCTGTGCAACTTGGGTTGAAGGCAATTTATGTGCCCTTCGTAGGGTTTTACTCACCCCAGTACACAGATGAAATCTTTCAGGGCTTATTTACACCACTGTAACAATACCAGGTATTCATCTCATGCACGCGTTTGCATTATTATTTTTTTTGTTGGAGATCCTATTCGACTCTCAGTACTTGTAATGCTTCTTTTCTTGTGGGAGTCTTCGAATGATACTAATAGGAATTCGTTCTGGAGATTACGTTTATGTTTCAGTTTTGTTTGGAATCATTTACGTCATATCTTCTGTGCCAATTTTTTTGATGTTTTCTCTCTGGTTTCATTTCGACATTGTTCCTTTGTCGATTTCGTTAACTGGCATTCAACTAATCTTGTTAATACCGTGCAGAGATAAAAATAATTGACTCGCCTCGTCGCAGAAGAGTGATAGCCGTACCTCTCGACTTCATGAGGTTTTATTCTTCCTCATTATGTATATATATATTTTTTTCAATCTACGTTGATACTACGGGTTTTCACTTGAGTTGATAATATGCTTTTAACGTGGATGCAGAGAACTCGTAAGGAACGAGAATCTTTGTTTACAAGTAACCCCATTATTGTATTGGTAAATTTCTCGATTCGAACAATTTGTTACCAACCGCTCTAATGACCTACTTTCTATTTTGTCTGTGTTTTACACAGGTAATGCAGACTTATACGTGTTCCTGTGTCTGCAACTATGAGCCGTTTCATGTTCAGTGGATATTAATTTTGCCCCCTTTTGCGTTTCAGGTCGGTATATGCCTACGTGGATAGTGTCACCCTCTCGTTGCGTTGCTCTTTCTCATTTATGCAGAGTCGTTAACTCTCTTAGGGTTTTTTTTTTCACAATTTCCATCGAAGAGTTAGACTCTCTCAGAGTCTGACTATTAAGATTTTTCATTTGTATGCTGGTACTCTTAAATGGTTTAAAATTTTGATTAGGAATATGGTCTCGGTTACCAGACCCTAGTCCTACCAGGCTCAAATTTTGTGGCGTGTATCGGGGCCTTTGTATTTCTTGTCACCTATATTCTTATTTTTACAGCATTTCAATGAAGCTACAGCTCTTTATTTTATGAAATTTCTCATGCTTCCTCGCATGGAATAATTCATTGGGTATGAGTTAATACGATTTAACACAAATGAGTTATTCATCTTTTACTTTTCTTCTCATAGCAGTGATTGTAACTGATATACTTCTCTTTATGGCTAATGTTTCTCAATTTCACAAGACCTCCTGGCTATTTATGTTTGCATGACTCTTACAAGAGACTCTCAGGAATTCTGGGGAATTATAATTCATTTTGAATTTTGTATGCACATTTAAATTGGTTTCTATAGCTAGATGTTTATAAATGCTTGTACCATGTATTTGTCATGAGCTAACAGTCTCCCCCTACTCATGTTTAAACTAAATTCCTTTACTGATAACTGTCTATACATATAGTTGCATGCACATGATTGGTGTACTCATTCCCTATATATGTATCCATCTAAAGATGTATAAGATACAGGTACTATATTATGGTAGGTTCCCATGCACTTCTAGTTTCCATGTTATATATTTTTAGTTGGGTCTCCTTTTCATTCCCTTATAGCTACTCCCCTGTCTGTTAGCCATATATCCCATGTGCTAGTTATTTCTAAAGGAAATAGTAATCATATTAACTGTTACAATGTACAGCTGTTGAAAAATATTATAAATCTTTGTTATTCACTTAGAAATTAACTAAATAATTACTGCTACACTCTATACACTTAATATCTCATTGTTCCATTTCCCACAGAAACAGATTAAAGTTACCAATTTGTGAATTATGAGGTATTATAAATCTCCAGCTTTCCAATTAAGTATTGGTTTAGAGATGTGGGATAATTTCTCTTCAATTTAACTAATCATACTCATAATTATATACAAATAGATCAGAAGAGATTTATAGGGGAAATTATCTATGGAGAAGTAGGTATCCTCGGATCTAAACCAACCTTGGTTTAGAGTTTCTGTTGGATTCTACTCTACAGATTTCTTTTCTACAACTATACAGAATTATGAAGGTGAATTCCTTAAGATTAATTCTGTTAAATGTAGCATTAATAAATCAAATCTACAAATCAATTGCTATATGTAGCCAATTCCTACTATATGAAAGAAACAGATCAATAAATTTAAAGACATAACACTCATGCAGTCGACCAACCTCCCAACCTTAGAGTCCTTTTTGTCAACCATAACTCACCCCCGAGCTGAGATCACCTCCTAGAATAGATCTAACCTCTAATGTGTTTAGGAGCAACTTATTTAAGCTATTGTTCCCCAAAGCATTTTTCTAATTCTTCGTCCAAAATAGCAGGATGCTTTTCTTCCTGTTTGCCTAGGCTTCCCATTTTAGGGATTCTTTAAAGCTGTTTTATGCTTTTCCCCAGCTTTTCTAGCTTTTTACCTCTTCCCAACTATTTTCCTCATCACTGGGGAATTTAGATTTTTCCTCAAAAATCCAATTTAGAAATAATTTCTTTCAAGGATTTTTGAAAGATTGTGGGGACAGTATTTTCCTTATCCATCCTCATGGATTTAGCAAGTGATCTCATACATCTCATTTTGGTCAATCTGCACCAAATCATTTTATTCATTTCTTCAAATTAAATATTTAATTACATTCAAAAAATACTTATCCTTTGGGGTCCACTCCCCTTAGGATTAAAATTCAAATGTCTAGATTTGAAATTCAAACACATAAATTGTGGGTGTTACATATTCCCCCTCTGAAAATAAACACCATCCTCGGTGTTGTTATTCCACTACTAGAGTTCATTTTTCAAACAAAAATGGATATATTTCCATCATTTCAGCTTCTCTTTCCTAGGTAGCTTCTTCAGCAGTAAAGTGCTTCCACTGCACCTTTAATATTGCTACTGTTTTGTTCCTCAATTCAATTTCTTCCCGCTCCAATATTTGAAGCGGTTCTGGCAGAAACTCCCCTTCTGGTTCCACCTGTAGAACATTCCAATCAACTATGTGAGAAGCATAATGCACAAATCTTTTTAACAATGAAACGTGAAACACATCATGAACTCTAAAATGGGGTGGTAAAGCCATCTTGTAAGCCGCTGTTCCCACCCTTTCTAATACTTCAAAAGGACCACAATATCTGGGAGCCAGTTTTGCCCAACTTCCAACATAGAGTGTGCTCTTTTTGGGTTTAATGCACAAATACACATGCTCCCCCACTTTAAACTTTTGGTGCACTCTTTTATTATCAGCATAGTTCTTCTGACGATATTGTACTGTCTTGATGTTTCTTTGTATCTGTTTAACAATTCTTTCCATCTCTTGTAAAGCATCTGGCCCTAACATCAATTTATCCTTTGGATGGCTCGAGCTCAAAGGAGTATGACATTTTCTTCCATACAGTGCCTCAAATGGACTCATCTTGATAGAGGATTGGTAGCTCTTATTATAGGAAAATTCAGCTAAATGCAAGTAATCTTCCCACTTTGATGGCCTATCCATCACATACATTCTCAGCATGTCCTCCAAAATTTGATTAGTTCTTTCTGTTTGACCATCTGTCTGAGGGTGGTAAGCAGTACTAAAATTCAACTTAGTAACCATCCCTCCAAATAGCCCTTTCCAAGAAGCTGTTGTAAACTTAGCATCTCGGTCAGAAAAAGCACCTTCGGAACTCCATGGAGTCTTACTATCTCTTTCAGAAACACATTCGCTACTTGAGCTGTCCCAAAGGTAGATTTTACTGCTATAAAATGTGTAGCTTTTGTTAAAGTGTCTACTACCACCATCACTGAATCATGCTGGTATTTGGTTTTGGGTAATCCTGTTATGAAGTCCATGGAAACTGTGTCCCATTTCCATTCTGCAATCAGCAAAGGGTTTAAGAGACCAGTAGGATGTTGATGCTCAACTTTGACTAGTTGACATTTCATGCATCTAGTTAAATATTCTACTACATATTTCTTCATTCCTGGCCAAAACAACTTCTTTTTCAAAGCTGTTAACATTTTCTGATATCCTGGATGTCCTGCATATGGTTGTTTGTGATATTCATCTAAAATATCTCTTTTCAAGGACTCTACATTGGGAATATACAATCTGTTTTTGTAGCAAATCAGCCCTTTTTTGTTTTGAGTATAATCAATCTTCTCCTTCTTTAGTAGTTTCACCAATAATGTTTCATAACTTAGATCTTGGTTTGCTTCCTTTTTCACTAATTCCTCTAAGTCAAACTGGGCACTACTTCCAATGTTGTTTATATTTTGACAAGCATTTCTGCTTAAGGCATCAGCAACTTTATTTTCTTTCCCCTTGATATGTTTTATGTCCATATAAAATTCACTTAGAAAAGACAGCTATCTGGTTTGTCTAGCATTCAAATCAGTTTGGGAAAACAAATACTTGAGACTAATATGATCAGTCATCAACGTAAATTTATTTCCAAGGAGATAGTGTCGCCACATTTTCAAAGCATGGATAACAACTGCTAATTCTAAATCATAGGCACTATAGTTCTGTTCATGTATCTTTAGTTTCCTAGATTCATAGGAAATAACTGAATTTTCCTACAAAATAAATCCTCCCAACCCCTCTCTACAGGCATCCGTACATACCAAAAATTCTTTATCAGGATCTGCAATCTTCAGTATTGGGGCTGTATTAAGTTTTAGCTTTAATTGGTCAAATTTTTTTTGGAATTTTTCAGTCCACTCAAATTTGACACCCTTCCTTTGTAATGATGTTATGGGATATGCTATGGTAGAAAATCTCTACACAAATCTGCGATAATAGCCTGCAATCCCCATGAATGACCTTACTGCTGAAACATCAGTTGGGACAGGCCATTCTTCAATAGCTTTCATCTTTTCAGGGCCAACCGCCAGCCCTTGTTTAGAAATAATATGACCCAAGTACTGGATCTTGTCTTTATAAAATTCACACTTGCTGAACTTGGCATATAAATGGTTTTCCTTCAGAGTTTGCAATACTATCCTCAAGTGCTCTTTATGTTCCTTCTCACTTTTTGAGTAGACTAAAATATCATCTATGAACACAAGGAAAAACTTATCCGAGTATTTATTTAACACACTATTCATTAGGCACATAAATGTGGCAGGGGTGTTTGTCAAACCAAAAGGTAGGACTACAAATTCGTAGTGCCCATACTTGGTTCGAAAGGCTGTTTTGCTGATGCCTTCTTCTTTAATTCTAAGCTGGTGATAACCAGTCCTTAGATCAATCTTCGAAAATAGTGAAGCTCCTCTCACTTGATCAAAAAGATCATCAATTCTAGGTAAAGGATATCTATTTTTAATGGTCAGCTTATTCAATTGACGATAATCAATGCACATCCTAAAGGTTCCATCTTTCTTTTTCACGAACAGCACCGGTTCTCCCCAAGGAAACACACTCGGTCTGATATAACCTTTATCTAACTGTTATTGCAATTGCATTTTCAGTTCAATAATTTCAGGGGGACTCATTCGATAAGGTGCTCGGGAGACAGGTGTTGCTCCAGGAACCAGATCAATTAAGAAGTGAATCTCTCTTTTGGGGGAAGATGAGGGATTTCATCTGGAAAAAATTCTTTAAATTCCCTTATCACTGGTAATACATCTAGCAAGTTTTCTTCAGTTTTATATTCTATCTCTTCCACATGTACAACATAAACTTGATATCGTTTTCTAGCTGTTCTTTTTAATTGCAATGCTGAAATTTGTCTTACAGAGATAGGTTTTGATTTTCCTTTGAGAATAAAAGGTTTCCCTTCCTCATCTACACAATGCAAAGTCTTATCCCAGCAGTTCATCAAGGAATTCTTCTTTTCCAGCCAGTCCATTCCTATCAGTAGGTCATATGAACCTAAGGGCAGAATGTTCAAATTTACTTCTGTTTGAAAATCATTTAATTTGATTGTTGTTCGGGGCAGTTTATGTGTTACCTTTCTCTTAGTTCCAGTGGCCAGCTGTACCAACCATGACTGTTGAAATTTTTCAGTTTTTAGGTTACATTTTTCTACAATATTTGGACTAATGTAACTCAAAGAAGCACCCGGATCAATCAGAACAGTAACAGATAGGTCAGAAATCTTACCCTCCATTTCCACCATGGTAGCTTGATGTTCTGCTTGTCGATTTTCCAAGGCTGCACTGATAGTTGGTATATTTCTGGCTATGTCATTTACTGTTGTAGCTTCTCGATCTCTCATGATCATCTGAATGTTTCGATGAGGACAGTCCCTCAAAAGATGGGGTTCTCCACAGCCCCAACATTTCAGGGGTTCTCTCATTTTCACTGTGCCCTCTTTCTTATTGTCTCCATCTATTTGTTTTGAGGCCACATGGGATTGAGCAGTTTGAATTTCTTTGGGTTTATTAAACTTTTTCCACTGATGATCTCTGCCAAAATTCTTCAAATAGGCTGGTTTCTGTTTCCTCCCTTTGAACTCATTCTTATTTACCCAACTTTTCCCTTGTTCAGTTTTTCCTTTGAACTGTTGGTAACATAATCTGGCTTTTCTAACAGCTTCGTCCATTGTTTTTGGGTTGTCAAACTCGATTTTCTCTTTGTATACAGCAGGCAAACAATTCAGAAACCTTTTGTATTTTTTCCTTTTCTTCCCTTATATAGGGTACATATCTCAGTAGATTTGTAAACTTAGTAACAAACTCATCAATAGTGATCTGTCCTAGTCTAAGTTCATGGAATTCCTTAGCTTTATCATCATAGTAACGTTCATTCAGATATCGGTTTTTTAACTTAACCTGGAAATCTTCCCAAGTAACTGTCTTTTCATCAATGGCATGCACTATTTTCGTCTCCTCCCACCACAAGGTAGCCTTACCTTGTAGCTGGTATACAGCTAATCTGTCTTCAGATTTCTTTCATATTCATAGACTTGGAAATACTTAATCATATTCAGCAACCAGGCTTCAACATCTTCCTCCTTCTCCCCATAATAGGAGGGAGGTTTGATCTTTCGGAATTCCCCTTGATTTTCCTTTTTCTTCTTATACTGATGCCTAACAGCATCATCATCCTCAGACTCATCAGTCTTCCTCTTTCCGGAACCTTTTCCTTCTTGTATGTTCCGTGAATTTATCTCTTTGATGAGCTTTTCCTTCTCCTTATTGGCTAATGACAACCTGTCATTTTGGCTTCTCATCTTAGCCATTTCTCATTGCAACATAGCCATCACCGAAGCGTTGGGATCAGGTGTAGTATACTCATCACGCAGATCAACATAAATTTCTTCACCTTCTGCCATTTCAACACCACTGTACACACTCAACACAAATCAGTGAAAATAAAAATATAATTTTTTTTTTCCACAGAAATCAATTTATATAGTGAACACACAGCAACAGTGAGCACAATGTCACCAGGCCAGTTTTATAACTTGGGTTCTGATACCATTTGTCACACCTCCCATTTACTCAATAATTTTTTTTTCTTCTTCAAGCCTTTCATGACTCTACGAATAGATTTACCATAATAATCCAAATTCTCTAGCTAGTGAAATCATATTTTATTTTTTTCCATATGATTCCTTTTAGTATAGCACTATACCCCCAAGTCAATATCTATTGACTTCCTTTTTAATTTGATTTATTTTATACTAACTCCAAGTGTGGAGTGATTTAATATAACTCCATTTCCTATGAAGGTCGCATATATCATCTAGGTTTAACCTTCACTTTGGTGATTATTGGCTTTCGGCCATTCGACCCCTTTTCAATTATTATATGAAAAATATTCGTATTGGTTACAGCTACTAGGTATTCTGGACCCCTTTATAATTCCTATGTTCTTGATTTTCCACTTAACGTATAGTCTTATACTTTTGGTTGTGAGCATGGTTGGATTTAATTCACGTACTTTTATATGAATGACTGTTTCATGCTTATGGGGCTCCGATGGGGTGTCCTTCATAATTTTTATCCGATTTGTATTGATATCCTCGCATCTCATTGTAGATGTGGTTTCATATCAATATTAAATGTGAAACTGGAACGCGTTTAATGATTTCCACATATGGCGTCTGATTCGAGTCGACTTGAGGTGATGTGTACATTTCGACGGGATAATTCTCCTTCACATCAGATTGTAGGCTAATTCCAGTAGCATTCTATGGTTTTGGAAGGGTTTCAACCCATTCCCCATTTACGTGCTACTTCCACGTTGATCTGGCAACCACCATGCGAGATTACTCGTTTTACAAGGAAATCTTCCGCATACGAACAGGATGCCTGAACTTCATTACGTCCCTTGGCACAATTAATGATGCACTACTGGTGTCATCTCACCCGCCAACCATTCGATCCGTGGCTTTCCTCTTAGGATTGTGCTAGGTGGACGGTTGCGATCCTTTTCGTATTAAGTTTTCTAGGGTTTTTGAATGGTTATATAAGTCTTCATCTTTGGGTAGAGACAGTTTTTCTCAGCTTCGTTTGTTTATTTCTCTCTTCACCTCGCAGCTCTGCAAATTGGGTTGAAGGCAATGTCTGTGCCCTTTGTAGGGTTTTACTCACCCCAGTACACGGATGAAATCATTCAGGGCTTATTTACACCACTGCAACAATACCAGGTACTCATCTCATGCACGCGTTTGCATTATTTTTTTTTTGTTGGAAATCCTATTCGACTCTCAGTACTTGTAATGCTTCTTTTCTTGTGGGAGTCTTCGAACGACACTAATACGAATTCGTTCTCGAGATTACGTTTATGTTTCAGTTTTGTTTGGAATCATTTACGTCATATCTTATGTGCCAATGTTTTTGATTTTTTCTCTCTGGTTTCATTTCGACATTGTTCCTTTGTCGATTTAGTTAACTGGCATTCAACTAATCTTGTTAATACCATGCAGAGATAAAAATAATTGACTCGCCTCATCGCAGAAGAGCGATAGCCGTACCTCCCGACTTCGTGAGGTTTTATTCTTCCTCATTATGTATATATATATTTTTTTCAATCTACGTTGATACTACGGGCTTTCACTTGAGTTGATAATCTACTTTTAATGTGGATGCAGAGAGTATGAGGAGAATGAAATCTTTCTTCTAGAATGCTTGTATTGTTGGTAAATTTCTCGATTCGAACGGTGGTGACACCAACACTGGTATTGATAATCGTTCTAATGACTCTCTTTCTATTTTGTTTGTGTTTGGTGTCTGGAACTTATACGTGTTGCTGTGTCGGCAAATATGAGCCATTTCATGTTGGTGGATATAGTTTCTTACTTTTTATTTCGAATTAGGTACATGTGCACACGTGGATAGTGCCACCCTCTCGTCGCATTGCTCTATCTCATTTATGCAGAGTCATTAACTCTCTTAGGGTTTTTTTTTTTTTCACAATGTCCATCAAATAGTTAGACTCTGTCAGAGTCAGACTATTAATATTTTTCATTTTTATGCTGGTACTCTTTAATGGTTTAAAATTTTGATTAGGAATATGGTATCAGTTACCAGACCCTAGCCCACCAGGCTCAGATTTTGTAGCGTGTATCGGGGTCTTTGTATTTCTTGTCACTGATATTCTTATTTTGACATAATTTCAATGAAGCTACAGCGCTTTATTTTATGGAATTTCTCATTCTTCCTCGCATGGAATAATTCGTTGAGTATGATTTAATACGATTTAACACAAATTAGTTATTCCTCTTTTACTTTGCTTGGCATAGCAGTGACTGTAGCTAATATACTTTTCTTTCTGGCTAATGTTTTTCAATGGCACAAGACCTCCTAGCTATTTATGTTTTGCATGACTCTTACAAGAGACTCTCAGGAATTCTGGAGAGTTATATTTCATTTTGATTTTTTTTTTTTTTTTGCACATTTAAATTGGTTTCAGTAGCTAGATGTTTCTAAATGCGTGTACTATATATTTTTCATGAGCAAACAGTCTCCCCCTACTCATGTTTAAACTGAATTCCTTTACTGATAAATTTCTATACATATGGTTGCATGCATACGATTGGTGTACTCATTCCCTATATATGTATCCTTTTAAAGATGTCTAAGATACAGGTACTATATTATGGTAGGTTCCCATGCACTTCTAGTTTCCATGCTATATATTTCAGTTGGGTCTCCTTTTCACTCCATATAGCTACTCCCATGTGTTAGACATGTATCCCCTGTAGTTAGCTAAAGGAAATAGTAATCATCTTAACTGTTACAATTTACAGTGGTTGAAAAATATTATTATTCTCTGCTCTTCACTTAGAAATTAACTAAATAATTACTGCTGCACTCTATACACTTACTATCTCATTGTTCCATTTAACACAGAAACAGATTAAAGTTACCAATTTGTGAATTATGAGTTATTATAAATCTCCAGCTTTCAACTTAAGTATTGGTTTAGAGATGTGGGACAATTTCTCTTCAATTTACCTAATCATACTCATAATTATATACAAATAGATCAGAAGAGATTTACAGGGGAAATTATCTGTGGAGAAGTAGGTATCCTCGGATCTAAACCATCCTTGGTTTAGAGTTTATGTTGGATTCTACTCTACATATTTCTTTTCTACAACTATACAGAATTATGAAGGTGAATTCCTTAAGATTAATTCTGTTAAATGTAGCATTAATAAATCAAATCTACAAATCAATTTCTATATGTAGCCAATTTCTACTATATGAAAGAAACACATCAATAAATTTAAAGACATACCACTCATGCAGTCGACCGACCTCCCAACATTAGAGTCCTTTTTGTCTCCCAGAACTCACCCCCTAGCTGAGATCACCTCCTAGAACATATCTAACTTCTAATCTATTTAGGAGCAGCTTATTTAAGCTATTGTTCCCCAAAGCATGTTTCTAATTCTGCGTCCAGAATAGCAGGATGCTTTTCTTCCTGTTTGCCTAGGCTTCCCATTTTAGGGATTCTTTAAAGATGTTTTATGATTTTCCCCAGCTTTTCCAGCTTTTTACCTCTTCCCAACTATTTTCCTCATCATTGTGGAATTTAGATTTTTCCTCAAAAATCCAATTTAGAAATAATTTCTTTCAAGGATTTTTGAAAGATTGTGGGGATAGTATTTGCCTTATCCATCCTCATGGATTTAGCAAGTGATCTCATACATCTCATTTTGGTCAATCTGCACCAAATCATTTTATTCATTTCTTCAAATTAGATATTTAATTACATTCACAAAATACTTATTGTTTGGGGTCCACTCCCCTTAGGATTAAAATTCAAATGTGTAGCTTTGAAATTCAAACACATAAATTGGGGGTGTTACAATGTCCACTATGTTCATAGGTATTGATCACTCCATGAAGGTGTTTATTTTCTCAGGGTCAACCCATATCCATTGCGTGAAATCAAATTGCCTAAATACTGGATCTTATCTTTACATAAGTCATATTTACTAAATTTGGCATAGAGTTCGTGATCTCATAGTATTTTCAACACAATGATTAAGTTTTCATTGTGTTATTACATATTATTTGAATAAATAAATATTTCATCGATAAAAATCAAAACAAACTTGTCCAAAACCGGATGAAAGATGACATGCGTTAAACTCATGAAAGTTTCAGGTGCCTTGGTTAATCTGAAAAGTAATACCATGAACTCATAATGCCCGTATCGAATCTGGAAGGTTTTCTTATATATTTCTTCATCCTTTATCTAAATCTAATGATACCTGAACCTCATATCTATTTTGGAGAATATGGTTGAAACCTTCATTTGATAAAAATATCATCTATCTAGGGAAGTGGGTATTTTTTTTTAATGGTCAGTTTGTTAAGCTACATGTATTATATGCACATATGAAAGGTATCATCTTTATTTTAAAAAACAAATATTAGAGCTCCCCTAAGAGATACACTAAGACAAATGTAAAACTTATCTAACAATTCTTGCAACTACATCTTTAACTCAGTTATTCTGGTACACTCATTTGATAAGGGGCCCCATATATAGATGTTTACCCTTACATTAATTCTTTTGTGAAATAGATGTCTCGCGTCGGGGGTAAACTAGGTATGCTTTCGGGGAATACATTAGTGTATTCATGAATTTTAGGTATGTTTCCATCACAGGCGTCTTTTCCTTGTAATTGGAAAATCTGACTTGAACCTCATAAATTTGACATTATTTTCTAATGCAATTTAGCAACTAGGAGGGAGTAATTGGTCATAGTTGAAGGGGTTTCTTGATTCCTTAGATCTCATCGCGAGCACCAAAATCAGCTAAGTAGCTCATGGTTTTTTGTTTATAGTCCACCAAGAACCAATGACCTTCCAACCCAATAATCCATGACAAGCAATAAGTCATAGCAACCAAAAGGTAAAATATTCAGTTCATGATTTATATGGTGATTTCCTATATCTAGCAGAATTTTTTATACTTTTGAATTTACTCTTCTTTTTTCCCTAGTGTCTAGTTTCACTAGCCCAGGGATTTTAAATTTATAAGTTCGTAAATTACATTTTTCATCTACCTTACGACTAGCATAACTTAAACTAGCACCTTCATCAACCAAAATAGATATAGACTCAGAAGGCATCTTACCTTCAAGTTATATCATTGTGGGCTCATAATTCGCTTGTCGATCATCTAATGTTGTGTTATTCCTCGGTATGTTTCTCGCTAAATCCCCAACAGTGGATTCCTTTTCTAGGTTGGCTACAAAATAATTTTTACTCCCATGGGGACAATTTTTGGAAGAATGAGCCTCACCACATTTCCAACATTGAAAGGGAGGTTTTTTTTACTTGCCTATGGTATAGCCTGTTGGATGACTCAGTGTGCATGTCTTCAACCTTCCATTTGGGTTTTTTTTATTCCGTCCATGCTGCCTAATTGACATATTCCTTGCATGATTTTTTGAAATTACTATGTTTGGTATTCTTACAACTCTTAGTACCCTTCTAACCCTTCCTTTCCAAGAAACCTTTGCTACAATCCCCTTTTCATTTTGAATACTGATAGAACATTTGTGCTTTTAGGATCACTTCATCCATTATTTTTGGGTTGACAAACTCTATTATTTCCTTTATGCGAGCAGGAAAATTTCTCAAGAATCGTTGTATCATTCTTTTCTCATCCCGGAGATATGGTACATACCTTAATAGGGAAGTAAATTTTTTTATGAACTTTTCCATAATCATATATTACTTCTTTCATTTCTTTGTTGACTGTGGCTTCTTTCAATATTATCGTCATCATGTTGTTGATGCTCACCGTCATCCTCGGTGCCCCATTCAAGACCAGGTTGATATGTGCGATGATTTTGTCTCTCTGAGAGACTCTTTAAAATTCTCTCTTGATCATGTATTAATCTCTCATTATCATTTCCAAATTGATCCATATCAGTTTGCAGCTGCTGGACAGTGTCTAGTAATCAACTACTCTAATGATTTTAAACAATAATTAAAACATACATATCATATCCTACTTGAATAGTCATGTTTTATCCGCATTGAGAATTTTTGACATATATCTGTTACTCAATACTTTAGGAATATTGTGTTAGTAGGATTTGTATATACCGTATACCCTTTCTACATGATTTTTAGTGTTACAAATTACTATATGGATCATTATATATATATAACCTTAAAACTTTATCAACCTGCTATCTTTAATATTTAACATTACATTACATTACATGGGTCGTTAAGTACTTGTACCATCGAGGAGTTTTTCCTAGGGAGAATTTTAGGGGCTAATATATGTAGATGGAATAATTTTCCATGATTTTCCAAAAAAAGATTCGCCAATTCCAATTTTTTCCTAAAATTGATTTTCCCAAATTTGATAAAAAAAACTTTATTTTACCTTCAAAATCGCCAAAATTTTATAGAGACTATATAAAATGATTAGAAGTTTTAAAATTTTTACGAAAATATCACTTATGATTTTATAGCTTGCACATTATGGATTAGTAATATTCGCCAAGGTTTATAATCTTTAGGATAAGTTTCCATCATTAAAAAGTTCCCTAAGTCTCAACTTGTTCCAAGAATATTTATGAGCATAACTTATCAATTATTATGAGTTTGATTATTTTCTCCTGGAGGCTACGGTCCTACCAAACTGGCTAATGCTCAGGCCATCACTAGATTTCGCCAGTTGGGGTTATCCCATTCAATAACCTTCTCAATTATGTTTAACCGATTACTTTCCATAACCTCAGGCACCTAGGTGGATTTATTCCATCCATAGATTTTCGTCCTCATGATCAGACGACTGTGGAATTTTTAGGCGTAGTTGGGGTATCGGTGACGCCTCTCTCTCTGCTCTGGCCTCATTCTGTCATCACACCATTCAATATGGTCTATGTAGAGCTACCCTTTTATCTTCCTTGAGGTTTTTTTCCATGTCAGGTTCTCAACCAATAAGGTATACCAAACACCTCATTTCACTGCATCTATTAGGTGTAGCAATCAAGACATCCAGAATGCTATTTGTTTCGCTCTTTTACTACTTTATTTTTCCTTTGCCCAGGTTGGGAAAATTTACAATGAAGGAGGGTTTCTTAGTGAAAAATTTTGGTTTTCCCCTCGATAGAGCCTAATGAGAGGGGTGCCACTCACAAGGCTCTCCCCAAGGTATATCACAGGTATTCTTAGTTAACTCCTTAGCTTTTATTTTTCCTTTTCTTGTTTCCTTCTAGTGTAGTGAAACACTCAAACTAACAGTCTATTATTTTATTTTGGGGTTCAATATCCTGCACCATGGTTCTAGTACCTATGGGAGTCAAGGTTAATCAAGAATTCTTAATGGCTTCAACAATTTTCATGGGTTTTGCTACCACAATTTTCTAGGTATGTCGAAACCTCATCAGTTATAGTTTATGGTTTTGATCTTTAATTAAAGTAATGCCTTACTAAGGGACCAACCCCCTATCTATTAAAGGTACTAAACAATGGCCCTCATTCTTATCTAAACCATTTTATGGCATCCTCCTTGTACATGGCTTAACTTTCAGTCTTGATGCGAGGACAATTTCATGATTAGGGTTTAGGGTTTTATGTAGAGGATGTTAATACTATATTTCTCTTCCTTGAAGGAATTTTATTTGGTATTGTAATGTTAACTGTGTAAACCATCTTAATTCAGTGTAAAATTACTATTTGATAATGGTGAAGTTTGTCTCCAACCTAGACCATTGTAAAATGGTGGGCTGTTTCCTTCAGGTTGTGACAATTATATGAAATTGGTACTATTTTCCTTAAAAATGTTTATTGAACCTATCTTTATGGTCTTGTTTAGTTATGGCATAGAGAATTCATATTTTACAGTAAATATGTATATTGTTCCTTTTCTGTTGTGAAAATGCTATTGTATTATTTGAGAATGGAACCCGTGACGGCTATTGAGTTCATTTATTTAGGTGTCCTAATTCTCCCTCAGTTTAGTTATTTTCTACTCACGGTTTTAGTAGTCTTAACGAAAATAAAACCACCTTATTTTAACATGGAAAAATTTAAGTGCACATATATAATCATTGAGGAGGTGAGAGGAAAATGGATTCCTATTATGTTTCCCACTGGACTAGGTTTCTAAACCTCAGTCCCTACCATAGTTACGTTGTTATTTATTGACACTCGCTTACTTTCATATATATATATATATATATATATATATATATATATATATATATATATATTAGGATGTAGCATGTTTCCTTGTTTCCATAACCATCATCGAACTACTTGTTTCCACTTTCTTTCCTAGTTCTTGTTAGACATTTACACATAATGTTGCACAAAATATCAATATACATATATCATCATTGTATAGTGACACATGATAATGTTATGAACAACTTTTTCTCTATACATAGTATAATATTTGAAAAAATATTCTACTCATGTCCTAGCCTAACCCATTTTAGAGCGGGTTAGGCAAGGACATCGTGCAAGTGGTTCTCCTCGGGGCTACCTAACCCGTGGTAGGGAATTCCTTATGTTGTTTGATTTACCAAGAAGCTAAATAATTTATCACGCCTGTGGGACAAAGGTAACCTTAGCGGACAATCTTACGAAAAATCCTTATAGGATTGGTTGTGGGAACTAGTTAGTTCTCTACCCCACCTTTCTACATGAAAGGCCATCTAAAACAATAGAATCTAGGATTGTTTGATGATTTTGATCACCTTTAGGCTAGAGATAATTTTAATTTTGATAAGATGTGCTTGTTTTCATTACTGTAGCTCATCGTATAGTTAGTTCACACTTCAAAACATTGCACTAGGTGTTCTCTTGTTGTTTTTTACTCCTCTATTTCTATCATTCTCTAGTCTTTAGTGTCATATGTGTCTTGGCATTGTTGCACCATAAAGAATTTGTCTCATAGTATCCATAGTCTCCATCCTCATTTTCCATTAGGACATAATTCTCCAGCCCTTCGGGTTATAAATAATCCTCCAATCCTTCCATCGAGTCCCTCTTATAACTCGGATTATTTTGATTCATCGAGTTCTTCCACATCCTCTCACCCTAATATCTCCACCATGTTTGGCACTAATGCAGGTCCAGGACCCCAAGATGGTATTCCCGGTCCCAATCCGAGTACTTCCACTAGTGGAACAATTATTTCTACAATAGATGTCACTTCATTGCTACCCTTTATTGGTGGTCTAACTCTACCATATTTAATTAACTTATCAGAAATCTCATTTCTCATGATGTTGGTTAGCCCTCTATGCCAACCATGCTTCCTTATGACATCTATATGTTTGAAGGCAACAGTGGATAGGATCCCATCAATCACATTTGCTCATTCCACATGTCATGTTCATCAAACTCCATCACCAATGACTCGATATGTCTTTGGTTATTCCAATGTATGCTCACACGAGAAGTTGCAAGGTAATATGTTGAACACCCTACTGCATATCATTCCACTTTTGTGACTCTTGCTAACAAAAATTTGTCATATTTCCAGTTAGGCCTCCATTATGATACAGGTACTGAGTTTTTGAATTCATTCTTCCAAACTTCTTCCACCTGTCTTTCTTAGCATGTAAAAGAATGACATAGAAGGAGGAGAATGTGTAGAGTGGATACATTCGATAAAAATTTCTATATGGATTGGTTTCTTAGAATTCTTTTAGCCCACATAGGTAAAGATTTCACATTTCATTTTCCTCATATCTAGGAAGAAAATCTCCATAGTTCTTAAAAATATGGCTTGATTATGCCCAGTCGGGTTATGTTTATACCGTTTTACCAACCCTTCCTACACCTCATGTTGCCAACGCACCTGGGACATCTCACGCCGCCAGTGGTATCGTTGGATCCCTTCCAAGAGCATTGACATATGCTCCTCTTGAGATGAGTTATGGTCACCCTTAGGGGGGGACCACTTCCTCCAACAATTATCCCCCTCCAGGCAACTTGTATGCCAGTCAAAGCACGTATTATAAATTTTCCCAACCACATCAAGAGATACCAGGGATATTTGTTGCTCCAAATCATTTTTTTACTTATGCACAGAGCTCTAACCCCTCATGCATTAGCACCCCCACCTCCCATGCCTTTTGAACCTCTTCCATAGTAACCACCTCCTCCTCAAGGTCAAGCGTATGCTTAGCAGAGTGCTACTAATCCCCCGAATTCAAAGAAAAATAATAAGGGGAAAGGAAAACAGAACCAACAACTGTAGGGTAATGAGGCTCACCAAGGTACTCAACCGAATGAAACCTAGGGGAAACAAATAGATAGAACAACCGAACACCAGGGATATCATCCCAAGTACAACAAGTTTATTTGTATGAATAATCCTTGTGCATGTTGCGTTGTATATGGCCATTATACACATGATTGACCCATTTTACACTAGATGTGTCAAATGTGGGATTCCCAAAGAGCTTCTCGCAGGGATTAACCCAGGCTTTTCTTCCTTAGAAAACTTCTCTAGCTCAATTGATTATTCTCATTAATCCTTCCCATCAGCAAGGATATCTCATTCCCTAACCTCCATAAGCTTAGGCCTCTCTGCCACCTCAATATTCTGGTCACTCTAACTACCAGATTGTCATGATGTATTCTTATGAGGTCAATACCGTCGATTTCAACCTTTAGACCGAGTCGTGCAAGTATGATAGGAAAATTGCTAATTCTATAATAGAGTCCCAAAACAAAGTATCAGTTAAGTCTATTCCAACACCAAATGGTCCCTTATAGATCCCTCAGCCTAAGGTAGAGGTCATATTGAAGTTCCTAAAAGTACCAGTATGTTCTAATGTTACTTATTCCAAATCGTCCCACACATACAATATATTATATGACTTGGTGTATTACTCTACCGCTATGTAAATATTGGAAGTTCTATAGATATTCCCATCCCAAAAGAAAGCTCTACTATGTGCTCTAGGTGTTGTGGACCCTTCTGATGATCACTTGATCATCTTTGATGTTGAAAATTCAGAACATCTCCTTCTACCCTAATCAATTTTTTTTCAAATAGTATTTGCCATTAGAAATACCATTTTTTAGCGGTGTATCACAAAGGAAGGTACATCCACATTTTTTATGTCTAGCAGTGTTCGGAAATAACTCCGGTCACCTAATCTGTCCCCATCTACCATCAATTTACACGCTTGGGATGATAACCATTCACAACCCCTTGGCATGTAGCACAATTGTGTTGGCACAGTTGAGGGGAAGAATGTTTGTATCAAAATAGAAGTCATCAATGACCGTGTGGATTAAAATATTTTTTGTGTTCGTAGCTACACCTATGCGATGTCAGTTTTCTCATCTTTGGTTCACCACAAGATGTGCTTTCATGTAATTTTCCAAAATAGGAAAAACATGAGTATTGAACATAAAACTGGAAATTGAAGTAAACATAAACACATCAAATACATGAGAAGATCACTAAGACATTTTATTATAACAAATAGTATAAATGAAGTATAAGAGATTGAGGAAGAGACACTCAAGCTATAAAAAACAAGCCCAAAATGACCCTAAACATCAGGACGTAAGAAAATTCTATTGCATAAACTATTGGGAGGCTATGCCTGCCCAATCCTACTGGAAAAAACTACTTCTGGAAACTAGGAATGCATATATTTGCTGATTCGGTGCTCGTAAAGTGTTGGGATTAGATATCTAGGCTTTCTAGCACAATTCCAATATAACCTAGAAAGGGTTTCCGGAAATGACTATTATGAAAAATAAAACCCTAGGGATGAATTATGCCCAGAAGTTGGGTAAATACTGGGAGCTAGATGATATGATGAGAAAATAGTTGATGCTCCTCGCCAATTATTTTCCAAATGAAGGGTTTCTCCCCTCATGGAATGATAAGCTCAAAAACTAGGGTTATGACCCCTCCACTAGATCAACCCTCCTCGATTGCCGAATTTATGAAGGAGACTATGCTGATGGAAGTGGCTAAATATTGTTCTCATGTCGGATGATGAAATTTATCTGAAAGAAACTCTCTAAAGTGGGCACTCCAAGTCCCCAAATGATGAGGGTGGGATTTCCACTTGAAAACACCCTTGTGCTAAACAACACAACCGACTCCATTAAATAGATGAAGCACTTAGAAAGTCATAAAAGACAATACATAAACAATATTTAAAATGCCTTCTATGGCTGCCATCCCCATCCTTATATTCTTGTGATCATCCAACCCCTTGGACCCATTCAATAATGACACTACTCTCATGGAGACCTCCTCCCATTATGACTATGATGTCCTCCACTCTTTCTAGTACATCCATGACTGTGCTATTGATTTAGTCAAATTGAGCCCAACCATGTGCATTGACCACCATTCACACTAAGGAGTGGTTTATTCAACATGATCCTATCTATATGTATTGATCCACATTCACATTAGAAGTGGTTTTACTCTTTCTAAAGATATTTGCAAGTCTCTCTACCCTCTTATTCATCTATGTTATTTACAAAAAGAAAAAATTATATTCTAACTAGCTAAAAGCTAATTAGGAATGTTATAGTCCTCCCTTATCATATTTTTCTTGTCCTCAAGCAACTACAAGGATGGATGCTAAAAAATATTTTCTCCTTCCCAAGTACCATCCTCAATCGATAGATTCCTCCATCGAATCAGATATTCTTTAATCACCCTGTTCCTTAGTTGCCTCTCCAGCATATTCAAGATAGCTTCTAGTTGTAAAACAAGATGGACCTCATCATCAATAGGTGGGACATTCATAGTAGAAACTACATGTTTTCCAATGGCCTTCTTGAGGCATGAGACATGAAAAAATGGGGATCTTACTCCCAATGGTGATCTGCAACTCATATGCTACTTCCCTAACATGACGGATCACCCTGTATGGCCCATAGAAATGAGGCTTAAGCTTCTTAGCTTGCTTATCCTCCAGTGTAGAATTTTTGTGAGGTTGTAGATGGATATAGACCAAATAATTCACCTCAAATTGTCCCTCCAGCCAACACTAATATGTATATAACTTCTGCTAATTTTGTGTTGTAGAAATGTTGTCCTTAAGAGTAAAAAATATATCTTGACTCCCTTAGATCCAATATTTGGATCTCGGAGCCTTGCTTGCTCCAAACATCATATCAGCAAATGATAAATCATTTTAACCATATAGAACCCAAAATGGAGACATACTGATTGACATAGGAAATGTCATATTGTAATAATATTATTGCAAGTGGAGCCACCACAACCATGATCACTACTGCCCCATAGCATAGTTTAAAAATTAGCTTCTGAGCCACTTTCTTACTACCTCTTTCTACCCCTTTATCTGGGGGTAATAACTAGCACTCGATGTCCACTTGGTACCCTCCAAATAGAAAAAATCGTACCAAAATCCATGCATGAACTGACTATCTGTATCACTCACTATGGTCTTAGGAAGACCATGAAGTCTGGAAAAATCTCTAAGAAAAACTTGGCCACTTGTGAAGCATTGTACTGTGAAGAGATGGCAAAGGAATGTTAGCACTTTTTTAGTTGACCAAAGACCACAAAGAGACAATATTTACCCTGTACTGCTGGAAAAATAGTAATGAAGTCCATATAAATTCTCTGCCATTTCCATCTTGGAAAATTAAGTGATTATAATGGCTCTGCATGATGGTTGTTTTCTTCTTCATTGTTCTGGAAAACTACATAATCCCTGATATGATAGAGCACATCCTCCTTGAGACCCTTCCATGAAAATCTCTCCCTAATTTCCTGATATGTCTTTGTGAAACCTTGGTGGCCTGAGTGGGGTGAATCACGTGTTGCATGAAAAATTTTCTCCTTGAGCTTGAAATATCTAGTCAAAAAGATCTGGTCCTGGTAGTATATTACCTCTGATCGATCACTCTATACCTCTCATCGATCACCTTCCCATCTAGTAGCTCACATATGAAAATGTCCTTGGAATACTCCATGAACAACTCAGACTCCCAATATGAATCCAAAATCATTAACGACAACGTTTCAGGTCTCTGTGATAGGGCATCGAATACCACACTGCCTTTCCCTTTCACATATTCAATGTCAGAGTCATATGTTGGGATTATGCTAACCCATTTTTTCTACCTCTCTTGTAGTTGCTTATGCTCAATAAAATATCGAAGACTGTGGTGGAAAATATTCACTTGGAAACTATTGCCTAGCCAATAATTCCTTAATTTCGCTAATGCCTGCATGATGGACAAAAAATCCCTCTCATATGTAGAATACACCTTCTCATGTGGCAACATATTCTAATGCTCAAAGGCTATGGGATGGCCTCCCTGCATGAAGGTTGTGCCACCACCCTCCCCTGAACCACCATGTTACAAGACAAACTGCTAGGTGAAATTTGACAATACCAATATTAGAAAAATGCTCATCACCTACTAGAGCCTATAAAAATCCCTCTTCGAAGAGCTTTTCCAACCAAAGGCTCCCCTCTTGGTCAAATATATGAGTGGTGCTGCTAGTTGTGAGAATACTTCAACAAACTTATGGTTCGGTGGCCTCTCTCATTGAATGCCTCCAAATATTATAGAATAATGGTCTATAATAGATTGCACATATAAGTAGAATGATTTTTTCATGCCTCCTGTGTGCAAGTAAACCTCCATATTGTGTGTTGGCAATATTGACAAAAACAAAGTGATCTATCAATCTGTCTGTCGCCAAAGTTACATTCAATGCTAGAATATACTTCACATGCTGCATGGTTTTAGCTCCTGCAACTAAAACTGAGAATCCTTCAAAATCATCTGTGGATATGCATCTTTTTTGCAGTAGCTAGGCATCAAAAAAATTGTGGGTAGCCCCACTGTCTATCAGTACTAACACCCACTTCCCATAAATTGTGACTCAGACTCTCAAGGTCAGATACTTGGGTACTCCCTGCAAAGATACAAGGGCTTCTCCAATTGGAAAAAAATGCTCCATTTCCACCCCGTGGTGATGGTGGATCCTACCCTGGTTTCAAAAAAGTAGTGTCTCCTTCTAGCTCTGCTTCTTCCTCCTCTTCACTATCAGAGAATAATTCAATATAGCGTGCCTTTCCCACAACACATTATTGCCCTGCTGCCCATGGTTCTTACAAAGTGAAGCAAAGCCTCCTCCTCCACAAATCCCTTCAAAAATTATCACTAATAGGACATTTTCCCTTGTTCTCCTTTGGGGAAGGGACCTTCACATCTTTCCCCTTTGACTGAAAAGTGGGTTTTTTTGCTGGAATGGCGCTCTTTCCCTTGGAAAGGCATCTTGCAAGTCCATAGCTGTATCAATGGCATATTGGAGCATGGTTAGTGTAGTGGAAATTACCAACCCATGCAAAGGCTCTTCTAGCTCATCAATGAACATGCATACTCTCCTAGTTGTAGATAAATCTGGCACCATGACAGAAATTTTCATGATTTCAGAGTTATAGGTCTCCAGATTTCTTGAATACTTGAGCTTAGCTAGCTCAACTAAATATTCCTCTCAATCTCTTCGATCAAATATTTATACCAACCTCTAGGTGAATTCTGCACATGCAGTCACACCTGCATGCCCCAATGTAGAAAGACCATGAAACCGCCATTCATGTGCTTCACCTTCAAGGTCAGGCTCTTCTATTTTAATGGCTTCAATCTTTGTTACTTGGCTCAGCTTGAATTAGATGTTTAATTTCTCCACCCAGGCCTTCGTTGTGTCTCCTAGTCCTACTAGGAGAGAGCCCTAGCTCTAGAAGGATGCCAATGTGTCCTTGAATTTGTCCCAACGTTCTCTCCATGGAAGCCAATAAATTGCATATGGTCGAGGGAGAGAAGCATTCCTGTCCAGGAGGACCCCACCAAGTGGAAGTTTAAATGAAACTATATCTCCATTGTGTACATGTGCTCGATCTATATTCCCCAAGTATGGCCTGCATCGAGTATCTCTTTCTTCACATTAGCTAACACTTTACAATTAGTGATATTATGTCATTTATCAAGGAAATATCATTCTATCCAGGTGAATTCATCTTGTATAGGTTGTGGGGTTAGTTACTAGTATATGGTTGTAGATATTTTAGCAAGAAGTTGGTGTCGAGTTCACCCACACTCTTTGTAATAGGCCACACCTTATGAACCCATACATGTTGAGATGGGATGGCTTCCCTCTAAGTCTCACAAAATATGTTTTCTAGTTGTACAAAAGTGAGGGGTATGAAGTAAGGAGTCAAGTAGTCACTTGAGTAAGAAAACATAAGAATAAATGTAGAGGACAAGGATTTGGGCACTCCTCCTGAGCAACAATATCATAGAGTGACAAGGGACACATAAATATTTGGAGTGGTGAGAGCTTCATGCTGGTAGCAGAAGAAAAAATTAGTAATCACTTGAGAATGAAACAAAATAGTGAAAATGGGAGTAGGTAGGGGGAATGAACCATGAGCCTGCAAGGATAGACCTCAAGCTTGAGATATTTCCCTACTTGCACCATCAATGAAAATAGGGAGGAAAGAGTCAACCCATGTTGTTTTTTCCTTCCATAACTAAGCATCCATAGTGGAGGAGTTGACCAAAAGAAGGTGAAGCACTAGGGACCCATTAAATAAGAACATCAAAACCAACTTACAAGCATTAGTTCACCAATAGAGAAGATTAAATTTCATACTTTATACATAACAGCTGGCCATAGCACCTTAGTTGTAAAGTGTCACTCCCTAGAGTGGAAACCATAGACACAAGGAGGAAGAAATTCTTGAGCGACTAGAAAAATGAAAAAACTAATTTACATCTCCTCCCTGAGCCAACAAAAAATGAAGGCATTGATGCGTGATCAGTCAAGTGTAGTTGAGATTGCGTTGACAGTGGGTGTGTCCTTAAAGAAAAGTTTCCCACATGTGGTTTACTCCATATGTTGTTTCATTTCCTATCAACCTCATAACGCAATGTTTCCACATCTCCACTCTGTGTCTAGGAGTGAGACATCAACAAACTAACCCCACGCCTTACTATTCCAACATTAAATCCAAAAAAACTTATTATTTTTATTATTAAAAAAAATCACTTAAAATGACCCACTATAGCTTTCAATAAAATAAATTGACTCACCAATTTACAATTCAATCATAATAGATCCCTTACAATTCCCCATAAAATAAACTTACCTATTCTCCAATACCTTTCGAACATAAAACAATAATTTAATTATATACATTTTTAAAACATAAAATTTTAATTTAATAATAAAATACTTTTCACATAATAAAATAATAATAATATTTTAATAGCTAATGAACTTTACAATGGTTTCTAAATTTTAAATAATTACATCACTCTTTAAAATATATTTTAAAATTATATAAAATCACATACAAATTTAATATATTTCACATGAATGAAAAGTTTTTCTTTTTCTTTTTTTTGGGTGATTACATATATGGATTCTAAATTTTAAAAGTTTTCGCTTATGTTCTAATAAGGGACGGGTTTAATTTTCCCAAGGATTCTAATGGGCCCCCCTCCAAATTTAGTTCATCATATGTGGTGAGTTTTATTTGGAGTAAAATTTTGGTACAACATTAATTTCCTACATCGGATGGCAATGCTATGTATAACTTGCTCCTAGACTTTACACCCCAACCACCGTTTAATCCTGTTCCAAGTTTATATTGTATGACTTATGTTGCGTCACACAAGAACTCTTAATAATATAATCTCGTGCCTTCAATTTGCATGCACGTACAGTCCTCCATCCATTAATGGATCTTAGAATGCTACATAAAACCATTGTGTGGGATAGGTGGTCATACTTGGTTATCTCCTCACAACGTTGATTCTCTAATTTCCTTTAATTATGCTAGATTCAACTTAGAGGTTTATTCAGCGTAAGGTGATATAATAATAATAAAATATGTTGTACATATTTAATTAGTTTTCCATGTGACCCAATTTCTGGTAAAGTAATTAGAGTTAAAAAACTGGTAAAGTAATTAGAGTTAAAAAAAGATGTATGAGTAAAATGTTTAAACATTTTTTTCAAAAATATTTTGACACATGATATAGATAAATGTTAAAATTGTGAGGCCAAGAGGTAACTCCATAAAATAAATAGTTTGAATTGATTAAGGGTGTGCATGCATATATACATGGAGTTGAGATTGTTGGGATTCATTTGCCAATGTCTCTTAGACTTCCTTATTTCCTATTGTACATAAATATACAATTTCACCGAACCCCTTAGGACTAGGTGTCAACATTTCCCCCTTAATCTGAAGGGATGTTAGTGACTCTAAAAATTGTTCTGAATTTCTCAAAATTTTCTCTTCCAAGTGCTTTGGTGAAGATGTCTGATGTCTTGCTCATTTTTGGAACAATGATGTAGATAGATTATTTTTGACTCAAGATGATGTTGAATTAGATGGTATTTTGTATTGATGTTATTCATTCGATCATGGAACTTTGAGTTCTTGGCCAACTTTATTTCATAAGTGTTGACGATAGTGAGTGGAGTTGAATGAATTTGTTTCATCTACAAATATTCTAGGATTTTCCTCAGCCACACAATTTATTTTTTCGCTTCAGTTGCTGCCACATATTCTGCCTTAGTTGTGGAATATGTTGGAACTAATTGTTTGCATGATCTTTAGGAGACAATTCCTGATCCAAGATTCATAGTATAACCTGAAGTAAATAACCCAGTTTCTTTGTCTCCATCAAAGACTGAATCATAGTATCCAATCGAGCTGAAGTTTCCCACCTATCTATAATTGAGACCAAAGTCTTGAATCCCTTTCAAGTACTTTAGAACTCTTTTTCCAGTAGACCAATGTATTTCACAAGGTTTTTGCATAAACCTAGAGAGGATTCTAAGAACAAATGATATGTTTGGTCTCGTAGTATTCAGGTAGATGAGTCTTCCTACAAGTTGTATATACTTTGTTGCAACCTCAAATTCTTTCCCTTCAATGGATGTGAGCTTTAAGTTTTCTTCCATTGGAGTGGTCAAAGGATTGCATCCAGTCATGCCAACCGTGTTCAATATATCTCAAATGTACTTCTTCTGCAAAAGGAATATAAATTTTGGATGTTGAATCACTTCAATACATAAGATCGTAGTGAACATAGCCCAAATCTGTCATTTAAAAACCTTTCTTCAATTCCTTATTTATGGATGAAATATAACTCTGATTTTTCCTTGTCATCAAAAGATCATCTACACACACCAAAAGATATAAAACAGTTTTTCCAACTTTCTTGACAAACAAATTTGCATCATCAAGCTCAAAATGTTTCAAGTTAAGTTTCAGAAGATGCTTAGTTAACTTCTCATACCAGGCTCGCGGTACTTTCTTGAGGCCATACAAGGATTTTATAAGCTTTCATATGTTGTGTTCTTGGCCCTTCACAACAAATCCTTTTGGTCGGGACATACAAACCTTATCATTTAGATCCCCATTCAAAAAGGAAATTTTTACATCAATTTGATCTAATTTACAACCATTCTGAACTACTAAGGTGAAGAGTGTCTGAATGGTAGCCCATTCTTTTGCGGGGAAAAAAAAATCCTCATAATCGACCCGTTTTTTTGTGTAAGACCTTTTGCCAAAATCTTGGCTTTGTGCTTGTCAAATGAGCCATACACTTTTTAATGGTTATTATAGACTCATTTGCATCTAATTGGTTTGGTTCGCAATGGGGGATCAACGAGCTTCCAAGTGCTATTCATTATCAAGGCTTCATACTCCTTTTACATCGCTTCATTCCATTCATCATGAGAAGCAGCTTTGTTAACAAAATTCAATTCAAGATCAGTAGAAAAATTCAATTAGAAATTATAAGAAACATCCATATAAACAATTGAATCAGAATCATCTACATGACCTCTATTTTTCCTAGTGGAAATTCTTGTTCCTATCTTTCAAACCTCATTGGGATGCACTTTTTCTATTGTATTTGTGAGCCATTTTTGCAGGCATTTCTGAGATTGCCCACGCTACTCATTTGACTGAGCTGAGATTCAATCAAGATTCAGTCTCGCAATTTTGTCAATCACATCATTCAAGGTTTCATCCATGGTTAGTTCTTCATCTGGGGGAGAGAGTTCTTTGGAAAATGATTCCACAGATTGATTCAGTATACGAATCCCCTGTTCAAGGTGTGGAATGTGATTATGAAATTCTTGAAATGACTTTGCATGTGCGAATCTATTCAAGTGATAAATTTTCCACTCAACAACAATGTGTGTGTTGGAATATTCAAGGAATATGATATCTCTAGAGGCTACAAACATCTTATTTGTAGCCCCTGAACCACCACGTGACAAGAGAAACTGCTAGGTGAAATTTGACAATACCAATATTAGACAAATTCTCATCACCTACTAGAGCCTATCAAAAGCCCTCTCCGAAGAGCTTTTCCAACCAAAGGCTCCCCTCTTGGTCAAATATATGAGTGGTGCTGCTAGTTGTGAGAATACTTCAACAAAATTATGGTTCGGTGGCCTCTCTCATTGAATGCCTCCAAATATTATAGAATAATGGTCTATAATAGATTTCACATATGAGTAGAATGATTTTTCCATGCCTCCTGTGTGCAAGTCAACCTCCATATTGTGTGTCGGCAATATTGACGAAAACGAAGTGATCTATCAATCTGTCTGTCGCCAAAGTTACATTCAATGCTAGAATATACTTCACATGCTGCATGGTTTTAGCTCCTACAACCAAAATTGAGAATCCTTCAAAATCATATGTGGATATGCGTCTTTTCTACAGTAGCTAGGCATCAAAAAAACTGTGGGTAGCCCCACTGTCTATCAGTACTAACACCCACTTCCCATAAATTTTGACTCAGACTCACAAGCTCAGATACTTGGGTACTCCCCGCAAAGATGCAAGGGCTTCTCCAATTGGAAAAAAATGCTCCATTTCCACCCCGTGGTTATGGTGGATCCTACCCTGGTTTCAAAAAACTAGTGTCTCCTTCTAGCTCTGCTTCTTCCTCCTCTTCACTATCAGAGAATAATTCAATATAGTGTGCCTTTCCCACAACACACTATTTCCCTCGTGCCCATGGTTCTTGCAAAGTGAAGCAAAGCCTACTCCTCCACAAATCCCTTCAGAAATTATCACTAATAGGACATTTTCCCTTGTTCTCCTTTGGGGAAGGGACCTTCACATCTTTCCCCTTTGACTGAAAAGTGGGTTTTTTTGCTGGAATGGCGCTCTTTCCCTTGGAAAGGCATCTTGCAAGTCCATAGTTGTATCAATGGCATATTGGAGCATGGTTAGTGTAGTGGAAATTACCAACCCATGCAAAGGCTCTTCTAGCTCATCAATGAACATGGATACTCTCCTAGTTGTAGATAAATCTGGCACCATGACAGAAATTTTCATGATTTCAAAGTTATAGGTCTCCAGATTTCCTGACTACTTGAGCTTAGCTAGCTCAACTAAATATTCCTCTCCATCTCTTCGGTCAAATATTTCTACCAAACTCTAGGTGAATTATGCACATGCAGTCACACCTGCATGCCCCAATGTAGAAAGACCATGAAAGCACCATTCATGTGCTTCACCTTCAAGGCGAAGCTCTTCTATTTTAATGGCTTCAAACTCTGTTACTTGGCTCAGCTTGAATTATATGTTTAATTTCTCCACCCAAGCCTTCGTTGTGTCTCCTAGTTCTACTAGGAGAGAGCCCTAGCTCTAGAAGGATGCCAATGTGTCCTTGAATTTGTCCCAACGTTCTCTCCATGGAAGCCAATAAATTGCACATGGTCGAGGGAGAGAAGCATTTCGGTCCAAGAGGACCCCACCAAGTGGAAGTTTAAATGAAACTATATCTCCATTCTGTAAATGTGCTCGATCTATATTCCCCAAGTATTGCCTGCATCGAGTACCTCTTTCTTCACATTAGCTAACACTTTACAATTAGTGATATTATGTCATTTATCAACGAAATATCATTCTATCCAGGAGAATTCATCTTGTATAGGTTGTGGGGTTAGTTACTAGTATATGGTTGTAGATATTTTAGCAAGAAGTTGGCACCGAGTTCACCCACACTCTTTGTAATAGGCCACACCTTATGAACCCATGCATGTTGAGATGGGATGGCTTCCCTCTAAGTCTCACAAAATATGTTTTATAGTTGTACAAGAGTGAGGGGTATGAAGTAAGGAGTCAAGTAGTCACTGGAGTAAGAAAACATAAGAATAAATGTAGAGGACAAGGATTTGGGCACTCCTCCTGAGCAACAAGATCATAGAGTGACAAGGGACACGTAAATATTTGGAGTGGTGAGAGCTTCATGCTGGTAGCAGAAGAAAAAATTAGTAATCACTTGAGAATGAAACAAAATAGTGAAAATGGGAGTAGGTAGGGGGAATGAACCATGAGCCTGCAAGGATAGACCTCAAGCTTGAGATATTTCCCTACTTGCACCATCGATGAAAATAGGGAGGAAAGAGTCAACCAATGTTGTTGTTTCCTTCCATAACTAAGCATCCATAGTGGAGGAGTTGACCAAAAGAAGGTGAAGCACTAGGGACCCATTAAATAAGAACATCAAAACCAACTTACAAGCAATAGTTCACCAATAGAGAAGATTAAATTTCATACTTTATACATAATAGCTAGCCATAGCACCTTAGTTGTAAAGTGTCACTCCCTAGAGTGGAAACCATAGACACAAGGAGGAAGAAATTCTTGAGCGATTAGAAAAATGAAAAAACTAATTTACAGCCCCTCCCTGAACCAACAAAAAATGAAGGCATTGATGTGTGATCAGTCAAGTGTAGTTGAGATTGCGTTGACAGTGAGTGTGTCCTTAAAGAAATGTTTCCCACATGTGGTTTACTCCATATGGTGTTTCATTTCCTATCAACCTCATAAGGCAATGTTTCCACATCTCTAGTCTGTGTCTGGGAGTGAGACATCAACAAACTAACCCCACCCCTTACTATTCCAACATTAAATCCAAAAAAACTTATTAGTTTTATTATTAAAAAAAATCACTTAAAAAAAATCACTTAAAATGACCCACTATAGTTTTCAATAAAATAAATTTACTTACCAATTTACAATTAAATCATAATAGATCCTTTACAATTCCCCATAAAATAAACTTACCTATTCTCCAATACCTTTCGAACATAAAACAATAATTTAATTATATACATTTTTAAAACATAAAATTTTAATTTAATAATAAAATACTTTTCACATAATAAAATAATAATAATATTTTAATAGCTAATGAACTTTACAATGGTTTCTAAATTTTAAATAACTACATCACTCTTTAATATATTTTAAAAATATATAAAATCACATACAAATTTAATATATTTCAAATAAATGAAAAGTTATTCTTTTTCTTTTATTTGGGTGATTACATGGATTCTAAATTTTAAAAGTTTTCGCTTATGTTCTAATAAGGGACGGCTTTAATTTCCCCAAGGATTCTAATGCCCCCCCCTCCAAATTTAGTTCATCATATGTGGTGAGTTTTCTTTGGAGTAAAATTTTGGTACAACATTAATTTCCTATATCGGATGGCAATGGTATGTATAACTTGCTCCTAGACTTTACACCCCAACCATCGTTTAATCCCGTTCCAAGTTTATATTGTATGACTTATGTTGCGTCACACAAGAACTCTTAATAATATAATCTCGTGGCTTCAATTTGCATGCACGTACAGTCCTCCATCCATTAATGGATCTTAGAATGCAACATAAGACCATTGTGTGGGATAGGTGGTCATACTTGGTTATCTCCTCACAACGTTGACTCTCTATTTACTTTAATTAAGCTAGATTCAACTTAGAGGTTTATTCAGTGTAAGGTGATGTGTAAATATGTCTATTCACCTTCAAATAAAAATAAAACATTTTTTAAATAGAAAAGTAGTGCAAGTTATAATAATAATAATAAAATATGTTGTACATATTTAATTAGTTTTCCATGTGACCCAATTTCTTGTAAAGTAATTAGAGTTAAAAAAAGATGTATGAGTAAAATGTTTAAACATTTTTTTCAAAAATATTTTGACACACGATATAGATAAATGTTAAAATTGTGAGGCCAAGAGGTAACTCCACAAAATAAATAGTTTGAATTGATTAAGGGTGTGCATGCATATATACATGGAGTTGAGATTGTTGGGATTCATTTGCCAATGTCTCTTAGACCTCCTTATTTCCTATTTTACATAAATATAAAATTTCACCGAACCCCTTAGGATTAGGTGTCAACATTTCCCCCTTAATCTGAAGGGATGTTAGTGACTCTAAAAATTGTTCTGAATTTCTCAAAATTTTCTATTCCAAGTGCTTTGGTGAAGATGTCTGATGTCTTGCTCATTTTTGGAACAATGATGTAGATTGATTATTTTTTACTCAACATGATGTTGAATTAGATGGTATTTTGTATTGATGTTATTCATTCGATCATGGAACTTTGGGTTCTTGGCCAAGTTTGTTTCATAAGTGTTGACGATCATGAGTGGAGTTGAATGAATTTGTTTCATCTACAAATATTCTAGGATTTTTCTCAGCCACACAATTTCTTTTGTCGCTTCAGTTGCTGCCACATATTCTGCCTTAGTTGTGGAATATGTTGGAACTAACTGTTTGCATGATCTTTAGGAGACAATTCCTAATCCAAGATTCATAGTATAACCTAAAGTAAATAACCCAGTTTCTTTGTCTCCATCAAAGACTGAATCACAGTATCCAATCGAGCTGAAGTTTCCCACCTATCTATAGTTGAGACCAAAGTCTTAAGTCCCTTTCAAGTACTTTAGAACTCTTTTTCCAGTAGACCAATGTCTTTCACAAGGTTTTCGCATAAACCTAGAGAGGATTCCAAGAAAAAATGATATGTTTGGTCTCGTAGTAGTCAGGTAGATGAGTCTTCCTACAAGTTATATATACTTTGTTGCAACCTGAAATTCTTTCCCTTCAATGGATGTGAGCTTTAAGTTTTCTTCCATTGGAGTGGTCAAAGGATTGCATTCAGTCATGCCAACCGTGTTCATTATATCTCAAATGTACTTCTTCTGCAAAAGGAATATAAATCTTGGATGTTGAATCACTTCAATACACAAGATAGTAGTGAACATAGCCCAAATAAATCATTTCAAAACCTTTCTTCAATTCCTTATTAATGGATGAAATATAACTCTCATTTTTCCCTGTCATCAAAAGATCATCTACATACACAAGAAGATATAAAACCGTTTTTCCAACTTTCTTGACAAACAAAGTTGCATCATCAAGCTCAAAATGTTTCAAGTTAAGTTTCAGAAGATGCTTAGTTAACTTCTCATACCAGGCTCGCGGTACTTTCTTGATGCCATACAAGGATTTTATAAGCTTTCATATGTTGTTTTCTTGGCCCTTCACAACAAATCCTTCTGGTCGGGACATACAAACCTTATCATTTAGATCCCCATTCAAAAAGGCAATTTTTACATCAATTTGATCTAATTTACAACCATTCTAAATTGCTAAGGTGAAGAGTGTCTGAATGGTAGCCCATTGTTTTACGGGGAAAAAAAATCCTCATAATCGACCCCTTTTTTGTGTGTAAGACCTTTTGCCAAAAGCTTGGCTTTGTGCTTGTCGAATGAGCGATACACTTTGTAATTGTTATTATAGACTCATTTGCATCTAATTGGTTTGGTTCCCAATGGGGGATCAACGAGCTTCCAAGTGCTATTCATTATCAAGGCTTCATACTCCTTTTACATCGCTTCATTCCATTCATCATGAGAAGCAGCTTTGTTAACAAAATTCGATTCAAGATCAGTAGACAAATTCAATTAACAATTATAAGAAACATCCATATAAACAATTGAATCAAAATCATCTACATCACCTCTATTTTTCCTAGTGGAAATTCTTGTTCTTATCTTTCAAACCTGATTGGGATGCACTTTTTCTATTGTTTTTGTGAGCCATTTTTGCGGGCATTTTTGAGATGGCCCACGCAACTCATTTGACTGAGTTGAGATTCAATCAAGATTCAGTCTTGCAATTTTGTCAATCACATCATTTAAGGTTTCATCCATGGTTAGTTCTTCATGTGGGGGAGAGAGTTCTTTGGAAAATGATTACACAGATTGATTTAGTATACGAATCCCCCGTTCAAGGTGTGGAATGTGATTATGAAATTCTTGAAATGACTTTGCATGTGCGAATCTATTCAAGTGATAAATTTTCCACTCAACAACAATGTGTGTGTTGGAATATTCAAGGAATATGATATCTCTAGAGGCTACAAACATATTATTTGTAGCCCCTGAACTACCACGTTACAAGACAAACTGCTAGGTGAAATTTGATAATACCAATATTAGAAAAATGCTCATCACCTACTAGAGCCTATCAAAAGCCCTCTTCGAAGAGCTTTTCCAACCAAAGGCTCCCCTCTTGGTCAAATATATGAGTGGTGCTGCTAGTTGTGAGAATAATTCAACAAACTTATGGTTCGGTGGCCTCTCTCATGGAATGCCTCCAAATATTATAGAATAATGGTCTATAATAGATTGCAGATATGAGTAGAATGATTTTTCCATGCCTCCTGTGTGCAAGTCAACCTCCATATTGTGTGTCGGAAATATTGACGAAGACGAAGTGATCTATCAATCTGTCTGTCGCCAAAGTTACATTCAATGCTAGAATATACTTCACATGCTGCATGGTTTTAGCTCCTGCAACCAAAACTGAGAATCCTTCAAAATCATCTATGGATATGCGTCTTTTCTGCAGTATCTAGGCATCAAAAAAATTGTGGGTAGTCGCACTGTCTATCAGTCCTAACACCCACTTCCCATAAATTGTGACTCAGAATCTCAAGGTCAGATACTTGGGTACTCCCCGCAAAGATGCAAGGGCTTCTCCAATTGGAAAAATATGCTCCATTTCCACCCTGTGGTGATGGTGGATCCTACCCTGGTTTCAAAAAACTAGTGTCTCCTTCTAGCTCTGCTTCTTCCTCCTCTTCACTATCAGAGAATAATTCAATATAGTGTGCCTTTCCCACAACACACTATTGCCCTGGTGCCCACGGTTCTTGCAAAGTGAAGCAAAGCCTCCTCCTCCACAAATCCCTTTAGAAATTATCACTAATAGGACATTTTCCCTTGTTCTCCTTTGGGGAAGGGACCTTCACATCTTTCCCCTTTGACTGAAAAGTGGGTTTTTTTGCTGGAATGGCATTCTTTCCCTTGGAAAGGCATCTTGCAAGTCCATAGATGTATCAATGGCATATTGGAGCATGGTTAGTGTAGTGGAAATTACCAACCCATCCAAAGGCTCTTCTAGCTCATTAATGAACATGCATAATCTCCTAGTTGTAGATAAATCTGGCACCATGTCAGAAATTTTCATGATTACAGAGTTATAGGTCTCTAGATTTCCTGACTACTTGAGCTTAGCTAGCTCAACTAAATATTCCTCTCCATCTCTTCGGTCAAATATTTCTACCAACCTCTAGGTGAATTCTGCACATGCAGTCACACCTGCATGCCCCAATGTAGAAAGACCATGAAACCACCATTCATGTGCTTCACCTTCAAGGCGAAGCTCTTCTATTTTAATGGCTTCAATCTCTGTTACTTGGCTCAGCTTGAATTAGATGTTTAATTTCTCCACCCAAGCCTTCGTTGTGTCTCCTAGTCCTACTAGGAGAGAGCCCTAGCTCTAGAAGGATGCCAATGTGTCCTTGAATTTGTCCCAATGTTCTCTCCATAGAAGCCAATAAATTGCATATGGTCGAGGGAGAGAAACATTTCGGTCCAGGAGGACCCCACCAAGTGGAAGTTTAAATGAAACTATATCTCCATTATGTACATGTGCTCGATCTATATTCCCCAAGTATGTCCTGCTTCGAGTACCTCTTTCTTCACATTAGCTAACACTTTAAAATTAGTGATATTATGTCATTTATCAACGAAATATCATTCTATCCAGGTGAATTCATATTGTATAGGTTGTGGGGTTAGTTACTAGTATATGGTTGTAGATATTTTAGCAAGCAGTTGGCGCCGAGTTCACCCACACTCTTTGTAATAGGCCACACCTTATGAACCCATGCATGTTGAGATGGGATGGCTTCCCTCTAAGTCTCACAAAATATGTTTTCTAGTTGTACAAGAGTGAGTGGTATGAATTAAGGAGTCAAGTAGTCACTGGAGTAAGAAAACACAAGAATAAATGTAGAGGACAAGGATTTGGGCACTCCTCCTGAGCAACAAGATCATAAAGTGACAAGGGACACGTAAATATTTGGAGTGGTGAGAGCTTCATGCTGGTAGCAGAAGAAAAAATTAGTAATCACTTGAGAATGAAACAAAATAGTGAAAATTGGAGTAGGTAGGGGGAATGAACCATGAGCCTGCAAGGATAGACCTCAAGCTTGAGATATTTCCCTACTTGCACCATCGATGAAAATAGGGAGGAAAGATTCAACCCATGTTGTTGTTTCCTTCCATAACTAAGCATCCATAGTGGAGGAGTTGACCAAAAGAAGGTGAAGCACTAGGGACCCATTAAATAAGAACATCAAAACCAACTTACAAGCATTAGTTCAACAATAGAGAATTTTAAATTTCATACTTTATACATAATAGCTGGCCATATCACCTTAGTTGTAAAGTGTCACTCCCTAGAGTGGAAACCATAGACACAAGGAGGAAGAAATTCTTGAGCGATTAGAAAAATAAAAAAACTAATTTGCAGCCCCTCCCTGAGCCAACAAAAAATGAAGGCATTGATGTGTGATCAGTCAAGTGTAGTTGAGATTGCGTTGACAGTGGGTGTGTCCTTAAAGAAAAGTTTCCCACATGTGGTTTACTCCATATGGTGTTTCATTTCCTATCAACCTCATAAGGCAATGTTTCCACATCTCCAGTCTGTGTCTGGGAGTGAGACATCAATAAACTAACCCCACCCCTTACTATTCCAACATTAAATCAAAAAAAAATTATTAGTTTTATTATTAAAAAAAATCACTTAAAATGACCCACTATAGCTTTCAATAAAATAAATTTACTCACCAATTTACAATTGAATCATAATAGATCCTTTACCATTCCCCATAAAATAAACTTACCTATTCTCCAATACCTTTCAAACATAAAACAATAATTTAATTATATACATTTTTAAAACATAAAATTTTAATTTAATAATAAAATACTTTTAACATAATAAAATAATAATAATATTTTAATAGCTAATGAACTTTACAATGGTTTCTAAATTTTAAATAATTACATCACTCTTTAATATATTTTAAAAATATATAAAATCACATACAAATTTAATATATTTCACATAAATGAAAAGTGTTTCTTTGTTTTTTTTTGGGTGATTACATATATGGATTCTAAATTTTAAAAGTTTTCGCTTATGTTCTAATAAGGGACGGCTTTAATTTCCTCAAGGATTCTAATGGGGCCCCCTCCAAATTTAGTTCATCATATGTGGTGAGTTTTCTTTGGAGTAAAATTTTGGTACAACATTACTTTCCTACATCGGATGGCAATGGTATGTATAACTTGCTCCTAGACTTTACACCCCAACCATCGTTTAATCCTGTTCCAAGTTTATATTGTATGACTTATGTTGCGTCACACAAGAACTCTTAATAATATAATCTGGTGGCTTCAATTTGCATGCACGTACAGTCCTCCATCCATTAATGGATCTTAGAATGCAACATAAAACCATTGTGTGGGATAGGTGGTCATACTTGGTTATCTCCTCACAACGTTGATTCTCTATTTACTTTAATTAAGCTAGATTCAACTTAGCGGTTTATTCAGTGTGTAAGTATGTCTATTCACCTCAAAATAAAAATAAAACATTTTTTAAATAGAAAAGTAGTGCAAGCTATAATAATAATAATAAAATATGTTGTACATATTTAATTAGTTTTCCATGTGACCCAATTTCTTGTAAAATAATTAGAGTTAAAAAAAGATGTATGAGTGAAATGTTTAAACATTTTTTTCAAAAATATTTTGACACATGATATAGATAAATTTTAAAATTGTGAGACCAAGAGGTAACTCCACAAAATAAATAGTTTGAATTGATTAAGGGTGTGCATGCATATATACATGGAGTTGAGATTGTTGGGATTCATTTTCCAATGTCTCTTAGACTTCCTTATTTCCTATTTTACATAAATATACAATTTCACCGAACCCCTTAGGATTAGGTGTCAACATTTCCCCCTTAATCTGAAGGGATGTTAGTGACTCTAAAAATTGTTCTGAATTTCTCAAAATTTTCTCTTCCAAGTGCTTTGGTGAAGATGTCTGATGTCCTGTTCATTTTTGGAACAATGATGTAGATCGATTATTTTTTACTCAACATGATGTTGAATTAGATGGTATTTTGTATTGATGTTATTCATTCGATCATGGAAGTTTCGGTTCTTGGCAAACTTTATTTCATAAGTGTTGACGATCATGAGTGGAGTTGAATGAATTTGTTTCATCTACAAATATTCTAGGATTTTCCTCAGCCACACAATTTCTTTTGTCGCTTCAGTTGCTGCCACATATTCTGCCTTAGTTGTGGAATATGTTGGAACTAACTGTTTGCATGATATTTAGGAGACAATTCCTGATCCAAGATTCATAGTATAACCTGAAGTAAATAACCCAGTTTCTTTGTCTCCATCAAAGACTGAATCACAGTATCCAATCGAGCTGAAGTTTCCCACCTATCTATAGTTGAGACCAAAGTCTTGAGTCCATTTCAAGTACTTTAGAACTCTTTTTCTAGTAGACCAATGTCTTTCACAAGGTTTTTCAATAAACCTAGAGAGGATTCCAAGAACAAATGATATGTTTGGTCTCGTAGTAGTCAGGTAGATGAGTCTTCCTACAAGTTGTATATACTTTGTTGCAACCTCAAATTCTTTCCCTTCAATGGATGTGAGCTTTAAGTTTTCTTCCATTAGATTGGTCAAAGGATTGCATTCAGTCATGCCAATCGTGTTCAATATATCTCAAATGTACTTCTTCTGAAAAAGGAATATAAATTTTGGATGTTGAATCACTTCAATACATAAGATAGTAGTGAACATAGCCCAAACCAGTCATTTCAAAAATTTTCTTCAATTCCTTATTTATGGATGAACTATAACTCTCATTTTTCCCTGTCATCAAAATATCATCTACACACAGCAGAAGATATAAAACAGTTTTTCCAACTTTCTTGACAAACAAAGTTGCATCATCAAGCTCAAAATGTTTCAAGTTAAGTTTCAGAAGATGCTTAGTTAACTTCTCATACCAGGCTCGCGGTACTTTCTTGAGGCCATACAAGGATTTTATAAGCTTTCATATGTTGTGTTCTTGGCCCTTCACAACAAATCCTTCTGGTCGGGACATACAAACCTTATCATTTAGATCCCCATTCAAAAAGGCAATTTGTACATCAATTTGATCTAATTTACAACCATTCTGAACTGCTAAGGTGAAGTGTGTCTGAATGGTAGCCCATTCTTTTGCGGGGAAAAAAAAATCCTCATAATCGACCCCTTTTTTTGTGTAAGACCTTTTGCCAAAAGCTTGGCTTTGTGCTTGTCGAATGAGCCATACACTTTGTAATTGTTATTATAGACTCATTTGCATCTAATTGGTTTGGTTCCCAATGGGGATCAACGAGCTTCCAAGTGCTATTCATTATCAAGGCTTCATACTCCTTTTACATCGCTTCATTCCATTCATCATGAGAAGCAGCTTTGTTAAAGAAATTCGGTTCAAGATCAGTAGAAAAATTCAATTAGCAATTATAAGAAACATCCATATAAACAATTGAATCAGAATCATCTACATCACCTCTATTTTTCCTAGTGGAAATTCTTGTTCCTATCTTTCAAAACTCATTGGGATGCACTTTTTCTATTGTATTTGTGAGCCCTTTTTGCGGGCATTTCTGAGATGGCCCACGCTACTCATTTGACTAAGTTGAGATTCAATCAAGATTCAGTCTTGCAATTTTGTCAATCACATCATTCAAGGTTTCATCCATGTTTAGTTCTTCATGTGGGGGAGAGAGTTCTTTGGGAAATGATTCCATAGATTGATTCAGTATAAGAATCCCCCGTTCAAGGTGTGGAATGTGATTATGAAATTCTTGAAATGACTTTTCATGTGCGAATCTATTCAAGTGATAAATTTTCCACTCAACAACAATGTGTGTGTTGGAATATTAAAGGAATATGATATCTCTAGAGGCTACAAACATCTTATTCAAGGAAAATGTATGTGAAATTAGTGATAGTTTGCGGCCTCTTATGCACCAAATTTGTTCCTCCACTTTGTTATCCTCCCATGTAGAGTATCTCAGGATTCTTTCTCTTCCACTAAATTATAGGGTTTACGTGTTTTTAGTTCTAGCATTTATTCTATTTTCTTTACATAATTAAATTATTTACTTTAATAATTATCCTTATTGATTATTATTTTTTTACAATTAATAAAAAATAATAATTAATTATTATTAGTAGTATCTAATGTTTTAAAAATTAAACATAAAAATCCTAGTAAATGTCCTAATAAAATAAAAATAAAAATAAACAATTATTTAAAAGTTATTAATACTTCTTTATTCATTTGAATCGATAAATGTTAATATTAATTAGAAAAATAATTATTTTATTTTTATTTGTTTTAATTTTATTTTTATTAATAATTGGTTAGTAAATAATCTTATTTTATTAATAATAGCTAGGGTTACTGCTTATAGTGATAATTTCTTAAATTATTCTCAAATAGTAAGTTCTAAAGTATAAATAAATTAATATATTAAATAATAAAAATGTTAATTAATTTTTATAAACTCTCAAATTTATTAATTCAATTAAAAAATGTGTATTATTAACAATTAGTATTAATTATTATTAAGTATTATTAGTTATTAATTAATTCTAATCAACTCAAATATTATTAACTATATTAATTATTAATTGAATCCTAAACCATTCAAAATATATAATTTAATATATTATTTAGTAATAATTCTAAATTAATAATTATAAGTACAACTATTAGTAATAATTAAACATTAGTATATTATGAATATTAATTAGATAAATTAATTAATAAAATTATTATTATTAGTAATTGTCCCATAATTAAATAAAACAGTTAATAAATTTGTGCTTTGAAAATAGTTTATTAAATTAAAATAGATTATTAAAGTATAAATTATTACTTAAATTTAGTTTTTCCTTTTCACTATTAATATACGACTTAAATCATTCTTTCAATCTCTCATTCAAAAGCATGTTTGGAACATGGATCCACATTTGGATTTGAAACACCCACAAATGTTCTATAACATTGTGGATAATCCAGAGACCTCTTCAATACTCCAATGTTACAATATGCAACATAATGAGTGGATTCAAGTCCTTTATCTTTGTCTCTATCATGGGTTTTACTTTTTTCTTGATTTATTTCCTACTCAATTATGTCACAAGGAATATTACATGTAGATACATCATGGGAATCTCTATTGTAGCGTATGCAATTAAGATCAAAGTTTTCACTTTGAGCTTGTCTACCCCCCCTCCTCTGAAATTTCTTCTTCCTCGTCCTCTTCGGCCACCTCTTACTCTCGAAGAATCTTGAGCATGATTCTTATCTCTACGTAGGAAACATACAACTTCGCTAGAAGACTGAGGAGTTGTCTTCTTTCCAAAAGCCTTCTCTATTTCTGCAAATGTTTTCTCAAGGGAGTCAAAGGTGATCTCCTTGAGGTTTCCACTTGCTTGCAATGATTCAAGCTAGTGTGATTAAGTGGGATACAATGCCTTAACATAATATATAAGAGGCGTGTCAATTTCTACACTAGTATTTTTAATGGCATTCATGATAGATCTTACTTCTAGTGCTAAAGCAAGAGCGTCAGTGTTTTCAAACTCAAGGTTTCTTAGCTTAATCAATAATTGAACAACTTCAAGTTTTGAATGTGATTCATAGAATTATTTTAATATTATCAAGGCTTGATAAGAATTTGAAAATGGTGTAATATGGTGGTTCACCTCTTCATTTACAGAAGCCATAGGCCTTACAATTCTTGTTTTCCCAAATGGCGATCTCCTTGTCTGAGGTGGACTTTGCAAGTGCATTGTAAATAATTTCTCGTCGGAGAAGAGAAAAAAAAGATATTTCTAACATAAGAATACTATAAGTAATATCATGGATTATGGAAACCTAACCAACCAATGGTAAATTAACTTTATTATCAAGTAACATTTACCTTATGGTAAAATAAATTTATCGAATTGATATTGTTATATTGTAATCTATTTTTATTAATAAATTATAAATAAATAATTTATATTTATATAATTAATAAACATATAATTATAAATAAATAAAAAATTATATAAATAAATGTGAAAAATGAAAAAAAATATATAAATATTAACTATAAATTAATATCCATTTTAACATATAATTTCAGATAACGATTTATTGATAACCATTATATTTCATAAGTTTATATTTAAATTTAATTAAAAAGAAGAAGAAAATTTAATATTCAAAATTAAACTCTCATTATAAATCATGCATAATAAATTTATGCATATCACATTAAAAATATCTAAATTGTAAAAACTATAAACACACACACACACACACACACACACACACACACACACACATGTAATTAATCTAAAAGGAAAAGTTCTATTTATATGTGATAAGTTATGGAAGAGTAGACATCATTAAATACACTAAATACGTGTCAATTCTCTACGTTAACATCAATAATTTTATAACTATAAAAGCATCAAACTCTATATCAAGATAGGAAAGCTATCTTGAAAATGCAACCAATTGGTTGACATAATATCTCAACCATATTCCAATCTAGGAAGCTAGCTAGTTGGAGAGAATATCTCAACCAATTTAGTGGCAACAACCTCCTAATTAATATGAATAAACTCCTACTCATAGAGCCTATAACTATATCAATAATGACCAATGACCTTAAATAATAATTAAATATATGATCCCATAGACATATAAGATAGGTTGTTACATATTCTAGCACTCTCCATGACTACTTATTTTAATATTAGTCATCTACGGTTTCCATCAATATTTTATCTTCCTCAACAAATGATTCATTACTAACCGAAGCACCTCCTAACTAGAAAATTCTACATGAATGCACCTATAATTTACAAACATTATAAAAAAAAATTGACGTCCACATAGTGGAATAACCATCCACCAAAATGTGTGGGTCCCAAGCCACTGCAATGACTAGTCTACTAGGATGTCTCTTTATGTACATGATTCATTGAACCATCCTGATATTCATACTTCTATTTTTAAGCACCCATGCAACATGATCATCAACATTCTAGGTTTTTTTATATTACTTGTAACAATGCTCTATGTTTTGTTGTCTAACACTTAACCATGCTTTGGGTATTCTTGGTTGAGGCTCAACCACACTGTCTGCATGAATCCCCATCCAGTGCCTTCTCACAAGTGCTTTCTACATTAACACAAACATTTCAGGGGTACACATTATCATTTGCCTTAGTTATAATTATAAACTTCATTCATGGAAATACCAAGTACTCCGTCAAGTCAAATATAACTCTATGAAATTTCTTACAAACTCGTGTGACATAGATTATCGGTCTACTTTATTCCACACAACTTGCATGATTGTACCTTTGTTTTTCCATCCTTAATGAATCTCCTTTATTGTTGTTGCAACCAACTAATATGCACTATTGCCATCATGCTTTAGTAAACACTACCTTTTCCAGAAGTATTATTTCCAACATTCTTTAGACAAAATTCCAAATATCTCTTTGTTGTAACCAAGACCCCTTTGTCCACCCCACTTCAAACTAATCCTTCCACTAAAAAAATTGTTTCAAACCAATACCTAGTGATCTCAACTTAGAAAAATGCATCTCGCTTCAACCTCAAAAGGCGTCCATGCTCCTTTCATCTTAGATTTGTCATCATGTACTAGATAGAAATGAAACATACCATTCATACCTCATATCACCCTCGAAACTACTGTAATACAAGTCATAACATCAATTAGACCTTTAATATTGGCATATTCACCATCCTATTGACTTACTTCTACCTACCAAGATACATAGGTGCCATGGTGTTGTACTTGACAATTTTATGAATAAGTAGTCTATGTACATTATGTGTCTGTGTCAGTATTATATTATATTATCTGCACCTTCCAAAATATTTATTATAATGCACCAATTGACAAATAGTTCGATCCAAAAATTTCTAGCTAGAACTCCCTTTCCACTACAACACTTCCTCACAATGCAGACGAAAGAATTGCTTGACATTATAATATTGTAGCATTATTTTTTTTTAACATGTAACACAATTAACACAATCGAAAGAAGCTTATTTTCTCGTGTAATGATTTAATAGAAGAGGTATTTTGATGTTTTAATTTAGTAGCTTTATTTTGGCTTTGTCTTGATACCCTCGCTACGCCTATTATTTGTTGAGTCTCAAATTCTAACAAAACAACATCTACATATTGATTTACCTATGATCAATATGTAGATCTAAGATAATATTACGAGGATAGAAAATCACCTCCTACATGTTAATTTAGACAAATTGTGCTGCAAGGACTCCTTACACTCTATCGTAGATTTATGGTACAATTCATGCCACGCTTCACATGGCTTCAATCACACTATTAATTTTATCAACATCTAAATACTCATTCTTGCTCTCTCTGGAAGCTTCACCTCTCTTCCTTCCAAGGCTACAGCACTCCTTCGGATCGATCTTGGATATATTTCTTCAAAGATGTTGCATTACCAATACACCTGCCATGTCTTATGATTCTTCTTAATAATACATAGAAAATCATGTAAAGCCTCTACAACTTGTTCATGAACAAAAAATGATAGATCCCGATGTGCGACCCATTCAACGTTGAAAAATTCAGAAACATGGACATTAAATATTGGCATTGCATTCTTGACCATTTCTTTGAAAGTAGAAACAAATGAAAACTAACGACACTCTACTCTTTCACCATCCAGATCAATGATAGAGAAATTCCTCATTTACATTTAACAAACTTTGTTCTTGATTTAGTGACCCATCCAATTTCTTTATGATACTCTACTACATTTGTCACATACGTAAAACACTAAAACATGTATGTGCATTTCTCTTCAAATTCCTCTTATGTCACAACTAGTAACCAATAGATTCCCACGACATAAGAAATAAGAAATTATTTAAATAGATTGTAGGAAAATGAATAAAATTCCGTCTCCATGACCATAGACCAAAAAATAAACTATTTATGTCTCTGTCAGGTTCTTTGAATATAATGAACTCACATCCACACAACACATTCTCTTTAGTATGCAACAAATATGCATTGTGATTTAGAAAATCTCTCTATAATAAGACTGATATGGGACCATAGTTGGTCTTAATAGCTTCCCCTTCCCTCTAGGGATTATTTAATTTCCACTACTGCATGGTTGTTCGAGTATCTAGTACCAAAGAAAAATGATCATAGAAGTAATTGTTATATGTGAAGAAAAATAATGACATCGATGCCAACCTTCTCCAAGTCAACAAACTATAGAGGACGATGTCGACAATCAACCATCCGTCGAAATATAGAAATTACACAGTGCACGTTTAAAAAAGCATGAATAAAACTCTAGAGACTTCGACGAGTCCATCTATATGTAATTTTGCCTCATCTTCAGTAATCCAAGAAAAATCAAGCGTTGTAATGTAATGTAAAGTCCCCGATTTTTGTTCTTAGTTTGTGAATTAATATTGTTTATATTATTTGTTTATGTTGTCTCTGACTTATATATCTCTCTCTCTTTAATTCCAATGAACTGGTATCAGAGATTGGTTCGAGAAATTGTCGAGCCAAGCATCGAAGCTCGCGAGGTGAGCTTACAAAGTACGTTGTCTCAGATGAAACCAAGGTCGTAACCAAAGTTACCAGTGCTTGAGTTCAGTATTACCTTTGAGTTAATTTCAATTGTGCTGCGTGACACCACCTATGGTATGGAACTTTGAATATAGTCTCTTAAGTTGTGTTATTTGTATTTTCCTCGAGTTAAATTCGAAGTTGGTGTATTCATTTATTGTTTTGTGGATGATTTAAACTAAAGATATGTTATTCTCATTAGGGTGTATGGGAGGAAGGGCTTTGAGCCTTATTGTTGTCATAGGTTGAAGCACGGTAGCAAATTTCATTTCAAAAGGCACTTCTTTTTAAATAGTAAAAGAAAATGTAAATTTTAAATTTGAGAATTATTATTCTACCCTTTCATATCGTAATTCTTATAATAATTCTGATCTTATTATTTTGGAATATATATATATATATATATATATATATATATATATATATATATATATATATATATATATATATATATATATATATATATATATATATATATATATAATCATTATTTGTTAGATGATGAAATTTTTAATAAATGATATGGATTTTTGTCTTTCATTTTAAACATTGGTAAGTTCTAACAATTAAATTCTTACCTCCTAAGTGGTGTCTTGATATTTTGGTAATGATAATGGAGACAACAACATTAAGTGACATGGAGAAGTTGAATGGGGACAATTTTACTTTATTGAAATCAAGGATGGAGAATATATTGATTTTAAAATATTAGCATTTTCCCTTATATGGTAAGAAACACTCATCAATGGTAGATCACGACTGGATTAAGCTAGTTAGAAGCATGACTGCAACAATTTTCCAATATCTAGCAAATAAACTGTATTTCGATGTGGCCATAGAAAGGACAATAGAAGGATTATGGTAGAAGATCCATAATCTATATGAAAATAAGATGGCATCAAACAAAGTGTTCTTAATGGAGAAGCTCTAATATTAAGATGAAGGAGGGAATCTCACTTGGTGAGCATTTGAAAGAATTCAATATTTTTATTAGTCATATTGCCTATGTTATAATAATTATATATGAGGAAATTAGAGTTATCTCGTTAAACATGTTCTATACTAGACAACTCGGAAAATTTAATTGTAGCTATGAGCATTTCAACCCTTGCATGGACACTGATCTTTGATGATGTCAAAAGTAGTATAATGAATGAGTATTTTTGACGCATGTCAATTGTTGAAAACCAAAGAGGAGAAGCTCTAGTTCTAGCTAATTGTGGTAGAAGAATTAATTGAGGCCGACAAGGGTGTTCAATATATAAATATTGATGGAAATCAAGGAGGGTTAGGCTCATTTACTTTCATTGTGGTAAACAAGGACACATTAAGAAAGAGTGTTGAGTCTACAAGAAAGAAAAAACTTATCCAAAATTGAACTTTACAAACCACAAGCCATCCAACATAAATGAAGGTGAGACTAATGTTGTAGTAAAAGATGGTGATGTGTTATTTATTGTTTTAGTAGAATATGTATGTTTATATATATTTAATATTATATTTGATTATATCCTTGACTCTATGGAATATCATCATGTAATTCAATGAAAAGATAGTTTTATTGCATATAATTCTCGTGATTACGGGAGAGTGGATTTGGGGATAATAACTTTCCATATTGTTGGAGTGGGAGATATATGTATCAAGATTAAGGATCGACAAGATATATTGTTGAAACGTGTCAAACATCTACCAAAGATATGCATGAGCTTGATCTATGTTGGAGGATTGGATGATGAAGGTTATTTGAGAAGATTTTGAAAAGGAGGCTACAAAATGAGAAAAAGAAAATTGGTCATTGCCAAAGGACCGAAGAAAAGAACAATATATACATTCAAGGAACTTATAGGAAAATCCTATTTGGATACTCACACAAAAAGAGGAAATTTAGAAAATATGTTTCATAAGCACTTGGGTAACATCAACGGAAGGGCTTAAAAATTCTGATTGGTAAAGATTTACTATCATGTTTGAAATTCCATAATATTCATATTTTTTGGATTTTTATTAATAGTAGACAAACAAGGGCTTCATTCCTTAGAGGAGGTCATGACAAAAAGAAAAAATTGTTATAATTGATACATCTAGATGTGTTTGGGCCTGTTACCATTAATTTATTAGGAGGAGCATCACATTTTGTAATATTTATAAATTATTCATCTAAGAAGGTTTTGGCCTACACTATGAAAATTAAAACTGAAGTGTTTTAAATATTTCAAAAATTCCATGTTGTTATTATTACATGGAATTTATGATTGTGGAAAAAGGTATCTCCACTAGATTTAGTGGTCAACACATAACAATAAAGAGACAAGGGACTCAATGATTTTCCTTAAAGTAAATTGGTGATGGAGTGGGGCCTACTGGGAAACTGTCTCTCACTTCGCTCCTTTGGCTTAGAGTCTCCAATTCCAACTCTGATAACCAAAATTAGATCCTGAACAATCAGATAATGGAGTCCAAGAAACTATGAGATTTATGTAGTATCATCTAAATACTCTATTTAAGACATCAAGATGGTATTTAAGTAAGTGAAATAATGACATCACATATAAGAAAACACATAATTATTTGCATTAATATAAATGGAAGGAGATTACAACCATAAGTGGCAGTTGATATTATATAAGAGCTCCTCCAAGTTGTGGACTCATCCTTTCCTTATCAAAATCTGCACCTCAAGTCACCTGATGCATGAGATTATATCTACTTATTGTAGCAATATAAGTGAAAAATCACTCTCCAATTCCAACCATTACCTCTAGCATATGAGAGGGTAAATATATAGGAGAGAGGGGTAACTTAGGAGTTATTATCCAACTACTAGTTTACGTTTTATATCCACCTTTTTTGGAGGGATAGGATCAAAGGATAAGTGGCGAAAACCCCAAAGTAGAGTAATATAGGATATGAATGTATATCGAAGGTAATTAGTTGAAACAACTCATGGAAACTCGTAGAAGGTGAAGCTTCCAGAATACTGAACATTCTATTGGAATTATAGAACCAAAACAAGTGCATAGGAGAGCAACTTGTTGGTGACCAATTTTGGTGAGAGTGGAGAAACCTATAGGTGAACACACCCCAGTAGGCTTGCAGGGAGCGTTGGTCCTCCAACTAGCTCAAACAGGGAACTTTACGGTTGAAAATATGAGGGATGAAAGGTACATGTTGTGGGCTTTGTGAAAGATGATGACAAGGGGAATCAGATTTTGATTGATCCCATTAGGAGGCTCACTTGATTGAATGAGAAAAAGTGCCCTATAACAGAATGTCGCCTAAATCACAGAGTTAGACATGGTCAGTGATGAATGCAGTGCTTTACCTTGTGACAGGTATGGATCAAGGACAATCGATGAGCTTCATCTATTACAATACATGTATCATGATATCTCGATGTTGAGGGAGGCATACCCATACTCAAATCATAGGATAACATAACATGTATAATGATAAAATGGCGTGTCCATAGAGGTAATTGGTAGACCAATGACTGAATGATTGTCTATATGATCACGACCATCATACATTTTTATATTTTTATAACTCCTAAAATTGTAGCCTCGATGCATGAAACGAGATCCATGGTCTTATATCGCGTTCACATAGATAGTTAATGTATGAGTCTATCCATGTGAATCAATGAGCTAGAGTCGAACATGGTAGACACCATCTGACTACTGGTCGATGATGTAGGCCTTTAAAAAAATGGAGAGAAACCATTGATGATCTTCATTTCTCTCAAGGTAAAACGATACAATCAGTATGGTGCGAGTAAATGAGCTTATGTCGAACAAAAGAAAAAATATTCCAGTTGAAAGCCATTGATGTAAACATGTCATCGAGAGCAAGGAAACTTTCTAATGATCAACTCAAGCACCAAGGTATGAAAGAGGTGTTTCTAACTTTAGTTCCTTGATGATGTGGTGATGTCGACATTAAGTGATCTGTCGTAGGAGGGCCTTTATTTATCACCCATCAATGATAGGAAATGGGTATCATGATTGAGAAAAAATGATCAGAACGATGTTGGTATGGAACTGAATCAGGAAAGGGAGACATGAAACAAAGGCTTAAGAGTATTATAGGAGAGATCAACTAAAAAAATTCTCTTGAACACATAACAACATTCAATGGAGTTGGCAACATTGACCCAAAACTAAAATGGAGGCTCTGAAAATGGTATGATAACCAAGAGACATGAATAGTACCCAACCCAATAGCCAGGGATATGAAGTGGAAATTTTTGTGTTCAAGAGAGACTTACTACCATTTAGCAAAGTGGAATCTTCTATTTTATGAATTTCCCCAGCCATACTCATTAATACCTCTTTATTTTTTAACGAGCTTGAGGAGGATAACATATGCTTAATCTATAATTTGATCATTCACATGAATCCCTCCAAATATTTTTAACGAAACCTATGAGGGAGTGGTTCGGCCTTGTCATGTTCAGTAAGTCCATCACTGTTTGATGTTTTAACAAGTCCAGTGAAGGTAAAACGCGACATATCTTTCTTTTTTAATGAGTCTGAAAAAGAGGCAGAAAAGAAAACTCCACATGACCTTTTTCATATATAGTCTCAAGTCTGAAAAGGTAGAAAACAATAGTCAAGAAAATTTCTTAGCCCTGTTCGACGAAGGCATTCCTTTTTCATAGTTAGTCTGTCTCATTCAAGATAAGTGTTAGACTTATACTGAGTAGACATGTTTTCATTTTCTTTTACAAACTCAAAAGGACAAGTGCTCAACAATATTTTCATATTTTGGGAGTCTAAAAATAAATGAAAGAGGACACGAGGGTGTTCCTTTTTCATTGGTTTATAGAGTCCAAAAAAGAGATAAAAGTGTACTATTTAGTCATAGGAACCTGTTAAAAAATAGTAAAAATATGCTAACAGCTATTGACCTCTTAAAAACACCACAAGAAGGATTAAACATACATGTTTCATAGCAAAAATAAATCGTATCTTGGTCAAAATGTTACGAATGAATAAAATAAGAAGAAAATGACCATAAATATCTAAAATGAATTTTCACTTTTACCATATTCATTTCGATTCGTTCGCCCTCAGTATTCTACATTTACTGTGACTATTCTAGGAAACCATTTCAAGTGTCGTTGGATCCAAGTAGGAGATAATACCTTTCTTTGTCTTTCCATGGTTAATTTTTGTGTTTTCATGTAACATTTTCAATTTTTGGAGGCCCCTAAGTTCATAAAAAATTATCTTGGACCAACGAAACCCCACTCGGTCAAACATTCCATTGCACCTAGGTGCATGATCAATGTAGATAGAGGGACAATGCTCTATCTAGGCCTTCTATGGTGTTTTGGCCACGTTTCTCCAATTTTGTTCGTAGTTTTTCCCCAAATTTTGTCTAATTTTTTACATGGGAAGAAACCTAATGAGTCCTTTGTTGATGTTTCAGGTACCCATTATAAAAAATGTCATTTATGTAGATAGAAATATATTGTGAAGCACAACATGATTCGGGTGCTTAAATATTGCGTGTTGTTGAAATTCTTCTGGCTTCCCGATATGAGGCAAAAAATGGAGCTGTTAAAGTAGCTTTTGTTTTAATGGGATGTTCAGGAACATAAATTTAGGTTTAGGGAAAATATATTTGAGATATAGGTAGATGATATTTACTTTCTGACAATATTTTCAAAGCAAGGTGTCCCCATCTCTCTTCTAGGCAGGAGAAGTGGCAGTGAGATGGTGAAGGATTACATTGCTACCTATTGAAGACCTAGACCCATTCCTACTAGGGACGTGAAGATTAACATAAAGGATGTGAACAACCTACCTTTGAGAATTTTCTTGTTCATCATAGAAATATTGGTTGGCAGCTCGACATCACATGTGCCAAGCAGAGCATACATGCAGTATGGGCTAGAATATCTAACGTCGACAATATTTAATTGGGGCAAGCTTGTCTTGGTAAAGTTTAAGGAAGAACTTGAATGAAGAACTATTTCTATGGTGCCATTTTTATCAGTTCCCCTTAGAGCAAGTACCATTACTGATCCTCAGCATATTATACTCGAGCCCTTCGATTTGAGGGTCTTACGGATGAGGAGGTGGATAAAGTACATTGGCAGACATGCAGGTCCATCCACGATCACATTTTCACTAGCCTTATTTGGATGGTTTTGTAGATATTTCATCATGATTGATGAGTATTCTTACATAGGGATGGATTTTTTTGATGATCCTGAGATCGTGCTGCTTGAGGGTGAGAAATGAGTTGCTACATGTAATATAATTTGACCATTAGGTTTTTGAAATGTTTTAAAATTTTTTTGTTCTTTTTATTTTTTCATGGATACATTGGACCTGTTCGACCATTGGGTGCTACATATCTCTGTTGCATAGAAAGGCAACCACAAGTGGAGGGACTGGGACCAATCAATGTCACTACGGCAAGATGGGATGCACTACCTGATCTTGAGGTAGTGGAGGTCCTATGAGAGGTGGAGCCCCATATGGAGGGATTGACCCACAGATTTTATGAGACCGTAGTTGATCAAATCCGAGTACGACTTAATCAACATACCATCATGGTACCTAATCATATTTTTTGATTACTCCAAAAGATAGGTCTTGCAATGTTGTTTTATCATGAGCACCACTAATTTTCCTGTGAGAAGTTTGCATGTAGTTTTTGTATATGGTCGATGTAAGAATATGTGTCTTGAAGAACACATTTTGTAAAACCAAACTTATCATATATATGTGTGTGTGTGTGTGTGTGTGTGTGTGTGTATGTACATTGAATGTTTTCTAGTTCCTATTATTCTTTCAATAAAATGTGATGTGAATTGAAATTTACTTACATTAGTTGCAAATTTATATCTAAAAATAAATTAGCTAGGGCATCTGCTATTATATTTCTATAATTTTTTTCATATTGTACGAAATCGAAATGTCTTTCCCAAACATGCACTCTCAAAACCATGTGAATGATGACAAGATTTCTCACTAAATAGATATTTAGAAGATGTAGTACTCAGAGTTCTGAGTCAAGCCTAATGACTATACAATGGATACAATGTGAAATAGAATTATATAGAAAACTCAACGAATCCGCTATACTCACAATGTTTTTAGTAGACCGGTAAATGAAAATCCCTTGCATACTCATTAGCTTACCATCTGGAGCAAGGATGGGCCATGGTGTGGAGGATAGGTTTTGAGTACTACGGCTAGCACTATCGACATAACCATTGCATGTTTTGAGAGAAGTTGAAATATGTAAACCAAATTAAATAAGGATCAACAAAAACGATGGGAAAATCTAAAATTGACACTAAAAACACTGTCAAGACACCTATAGACATTACATAGATAATGTACTATGCATGGGATGAAACATAGCATTTTTTGAGATACATCCCCTTTCTTAGTTGCGACAGTGGAATTCCATTGAGATATAATAACTCGTAAGACCCTTTAGCAAGGAAACAATTGAAAATGTATGGGCCTAGCCACATAGGTTGGAACCTTCCTGGACCTATCTTATCATCCTCTGTGTCATATAAGAGTACCAGATCTATTTCCAAGAAGAATATAGGATTCACACCTCTTTCATATTTCACTTTGATGCGTATTTTGTGATCTTCATTGGCCAAATTGGCATTAGGGCCGGTCTCATATAATTGATTCAAGTGAAAAACACACTCCTCTTCTACATAGGTATTAGGGAGAAGTTCAATAGCTAGGTTTTGTGATTGAATTCCGCATACAATGGGAAGGATGTCTTCCAAACTTTAAATAAACTAAAATGGTATGAATCTGGTATAAGTCCCTAATAAGGTTTGGTATGCTGAAAAGTAAGCCTAGAGAGGTAAATTCCAGTCCGATTTATGGACCTCTATCATGTGTTAAAGCATAGTCTTAAACATTTTGTTGACATATTCAATTTTTCTATTAGGCTCATGATAATAGGGAGTGAAATTTTCATGTGAAAGTCCTTATTTCATGGTTAATTCAGTCATAATATGATTTTTAAAATTCTGGCCATGATCTATAATTATCACTTGCAAAGCACCAAACCTAGCAATCACGTGGCTAAAAAAAGGGTACGTAGTTATTTCACCTGTATTATTGAATTTTGGCATCACTTCAGCCCACTTAGTAAAGTAGTCAACAATGAAAATGATATAACCATCCCCCTAGACAAATGATGGTTACATGTCATCAGTTCCATACCCAATTTAAAAATGGGACCAAAGACAACAACTAGTTGCAATGGAGAATGTGGAGGATAGACTTCGTGATTATATCTCTAGAAAGCATGAAAGTTGTTGAGTACAAGGATACAACCGCAAAAATGGTCAGACAAATGTAACCAGCATGTAATATTTTGTGCACAGTGTTACCACTTCACTGGATCTCCGAAGGCTGAGAAGGAGACCAATAAAGGTAACCACAAACCACTTTTACCTAGTAGCTAACACTACTAGGCTAAGAGGGCTCTCTAGCTGAGATTCACAACAAATTTGAGTGCATCATGGATATTTTAGGATAGATATGCAGATTAGTCTTTAGTTGATTTTGAATTTTGTGCTAGATGAAAATGGGCCTTTAGAGATAGGCTTGAAAACTCTGGTAGGGTGACAAGAGTGAAAATTGCAGGGGAATAAAAATGAAAGGTAGGAAATATTGAATGACTGTTTAGGATTTATTTTTATGGTGTAGGATGAAAACATATATTAGTAAAAAGCATATAAATATGAATTCATTCCTTAATAAGAAAATAAACACAACATCATCATCTTATCAAAATAGGGCATGTGTTCCTCATGAATCCTACTTAAAAAAACATAAAGACAATGAGTGAATGCAATATATATGTAATGGAAAGAGAAATAATTCAATGGAGTGACTTACGAAAGAGAAACATAGCCATACAATCTCACCACATGAATCACTAAATTTAAGCTTCAACTTTTATATGTATTCATTGTAGTACTTTGTCTGAATGAAATACACTAGTTCAATGTCAAATGTTCCAACCCTTGAAAATGATTAAAAAATTCCTCATATAGCTACTGAGCTATAAATCATCCCTTAGAGGTCAAATATTCCAGTAATAAAGACAAATGGGTGAATCTATCTCAAGTCTGCTACACACTAGGGAGTTTACACAACAAATTCCTCCTTTCTCTAACCACTAAAAGACATATCCTCAACGCAATAAATGGAGGATAAGAAACCTATTCAACTCCATTTTTACCATTTATGTTTATATTTTGACCCTTACATTCATCCACATTCACCTTTTAATTTTACAAAAGTCAAACTAGGAATTGTCAAAAATTACACTGTGAAAAATTTAATTAAAATCTTAGAACATTGCACATGCACAGTGCCATCTTGGAGGCCATGTTCAGGCTACTTCCTAAAGTCAAAACTGAAATATCATAGAATGGTAAACTAGCCCCACGTGTCTAGCTTCCATAAAATATTTAATTTTTGAAAATGACCCAGGGGAAGGCCTTCAAAAACTCAGTCTCCAAAGGTGTCTCCACGTGCACAATGCATGTTAAAAAGAGGGGCATAATGTCAATTTTTACCCCTTTTTCTCATTTTTCTCAAAATCTGAGCCATTTCTATAAAATATGAGCGAATTAGTTTTGAGAGTGGTCCATTAGATTTCTAGAAATTTAAGTAACTTTTCATTTGAAGACCTGAGGGAAAAGCACAGCGCCAAGGCGATGTGCTTCTGCACCTACTCAAAAACTACACTAGTCTGCACTAAAACACCAAAAATTCTTGGTTTTCTAGAAAAATAGCCCTCAAATAAGCATCAATATCTCTCTAACCATAATGGTTTTTGTTAAATGGAGATATTTTTTGGTTCTTTGTCATGTTTTAAACAAACAAATCCTCAATTTTTCAAAAATACGTCCCCATTTGTTCAGAATCCAAGTTTGAAGTTGATCACTTAAATTTGCAGAAGCACAATGAAGTGTTCCTGTGTGGAGCATTCACTTTGAGAGGGTGTGTGGAGGCATTACTAGAGGATTTTTTGGCTACAAGTGGTATGGTCAGAAAGCTTATGATGTATTCTACACAACAGAGTCATGAAGAACTACAAACTCATTCTCCAAATCCCTGAAAAAATGGCTGGAAGTCAAGGTATCTAGAAGCATAAAAAATATCCTGTAGAAATTGTATTTTTGGCATTGCTTCCAAATCATAATACCCGTTTATAAAATGAAGGATTTTTTTTTTCCTTGTTCGATTATGGAAAAACAATTCTTTGACTTTTGTGAAATTCATCTCTATTTAGTGAGAAACACAATTTCAAGAAAAATTGTCCATGTGCATCAAAATTTTCAAAACTGCACTAACTTGCACCAAAATAAAAAACTTTGCTCCAAATCCTATTCAAAGATGCTTTATGACGTATGTTATGAAACTAATGATGCATCAACAAACAAATGGAACTTACTACTCTCCTTTTGGGTTATTTGGGTTTGTTTGAGTTTTGCCCTCAATTGTTTGACTTTGACCTTCGAGTTCAACTTCCTGGTGTATTAATGAGTGGCCATGTGCCTTTGTAACCTGTTATTTATATTATCCCTTTGAAGGAGTTGTTTACATATGACCTCCCATTTTATAGGGATTCTTCTCTTCTTCCATACGTGCTTTGCGAGGGGAAAACACTAGTGGTGCAAAACATGGGATGGTGGCGAAAGGAGTAGGATGAAGGGTTTATGAGAGGGAAAAGGGCATGGGAAACATTTAGGAGGTATGAAAGAGTGTTAGGGAGGTATGCGAGGTTTAAAGGGAGGTAGGGGAGGTAGGATTATACCTAGGAAATTTAATTATTGCTCTAGGTCTAGGAGGCTACAAAAAACATAGCATAGGGTAGTGATGATGGTGTAGGGACAAGGGTTTGAGTGTAGAATGTTAGGGATGTTGTGTGAGAGAGTGTAAGGGGTTTAGGTAGTGTAGTGTAGTGTGGGGGAAATTAATATCTAGGAAATGAGTTAGGGGAGGTGGCATTAAAGTGAAAAACACAACCCTAGTTAGGAAAATTACCCAAATTGGTAGAATAGGGATAGGGTTTACAAAATGAAGGGAAATGGCTTTGTGATCGATGGCTTTGATGTATAAATTGAAAATATAGGTGTAGGGAAAATGATACTAAGGTTTTAAAAATCAAACCATAATTTTAAGACTAACACCATGAAATTCATACAAAACCCTAGGAGACTAAGCTTCTGATCATTTCTTTGTTTTCAAAGGAAACGAAGGCATGAAAGTTAATATACTTACTTTTTATGATGATTGGAGGGTGAAAATTTTGGAACAAAGTTTGAAAATTTTGAATTTGATGATTTTTTAGATAAGTTTGGGAAACACTGCCCCATGCGCAATGCAGTTCACCTATGCACAGCGTGGTTCTCCTACGCGCAATGCCCTCTCCAGAAGTGCAATGCAATTTCTGTATGTACACCATCAAATAATTTTTCTTGCCAAATTAATTTATATTGTGTCTTTTTGGGCCTTTTATAAACTTGAATGACCACCTTTTGAGTGACTATGGGCCCCGCATGTCTTTTTCAATCATGAATTTCATTCTTTTAAACTTTGTAACCTTAAAATTTTTGTGGCTTCTTTGGAAAATTGAAACGCAGCTTTAGGAACATGAAGTACTTATTGCATATAGAAAAATAAAATTACATTTTTTAAATAAAGAATTATTGATGAAACTTTCTTACTACCACTACTCCAAGTGTTGTATTTTATGCATGAAATGATAGTTTTGATGACCTTGAAACCATAATGAACTAATGGAGACACTAAAATGAATGAAATCATGATGGAGATGAATGAAATGATGATGAAAATCCCTAAATTACGATACATAGCTTAATGATGAAATGGACCAGCAATTTACAATTTTTGGAAGGAGTGAAAACAATCGTAGACACAATACCGAGTGATCAAATTTTTGCTTGAATACCTAGCGAAAGGAGAAAAAATTGACTATGAGACCCTAACAGGACATCATAAGTTCCCATTTGATCACTGGTGATAGGATGTAAATAATGACACTAACATTGCCTCTAGCTGGGGATGAAAGCTCCTTGGAGATGTCAAGAACATCGTAGAAAAAGTAGCCTAACCATTGGGCATGGAGTCAAAATTTAAAAACCAAATTGAATACTAAAAACTTGACATGATAAACTAATTCAAAATTGCACTCACTTCAATTTAATAAAAACTTAAAAAACGTATTGATGCCAACATATCACCAAAACTTGAGGAATTCAAATCCTGATGACAACCACCTGTGAGCCGAAGGAATATGTACAATCATGTATTCTAATCCTTCAAGTGTAACCAATCGAGCATATGGCTACTTACTTGAGCTATTCTCTCACTTTCCTTGAGCAGGCAAAAAAAACCAAAACTAGGCCAGTCCAAGTGTTTACTGAACATGTGCTCATGATAAATAAATTCAAGAAAATATATCATTCCTCTTGAATGCATCAAATCAATGTAAGGATATTCAATAATTTGAAATGTTACCTTGTCTCATTATCTAGCAAAAACGAAATAACACCCTTCATTCTGATATGAAATAACACTTGGTTATTGATCCATAAGAATGAATAGGGAAGTACCACCTTCTATTGCATGAGTGTTGGCTATAAATTCTTGAAGAATAGGAAACTTTGACTCTATCTCTTGGGCAATGTCAATCTTAGGCTCACACTTCTCAAATTTATAGTCGAAAGATTCAATGGACAAAAAACCTTCTTCAAGATTGTTAAATATGACAACCTTATCCTCTTCATGAAATAAAATAGTTCATGTTAGTTGATCTCTTTACAGGAAATCATTATCAAAAAATTTCTTACTAAAAAAAAATTCATGTATAGTTTCATCAGTCTCATGACTATCATCATTTAAACTGATATTTTCATTTTAAAAAATGGAAGTTTCACTAACACTTTCTTGACTATGTGAACATTGAAAACCTAGATCAGCTTGAGTTGTAACATGAATTTTGAGGACCTGATCGATTTAATCTTCAGAAAGAGGAGAAAAATTAGTTTTATTAAACTCAAGTGAATAATTTAATTAAAATCTTAGAAAATTGTAGATGCGCAGTACCATCTTGGAGGCCATTTTTAGGCACTTTCATGAAGTCGAACGTGAAATCCGAGAGAACGGTAAATTACCATGTCTATATAGTTTCTAGAACATATTGAATTTTTTTAAATCCCCCATGGTAAGGCCTTAAAAAATTCACTCTCCCAAGGTGTCTCTAGGTGCGCACTGTGTGCCAAAAAGAGGGGCACGATGTCGATTTTTGACCTCCTTTTCTCATTTTTCTCGAAATTTGAGCCATTTATGGAAAATATGAGAAAACAAGTTTTGAGAGGAGGCCAATAGCTTTCTAAAAATTTAATTTATTTATCATTCATATCTCTGATGAAAAAATGCAACACCAAGGTGCTGCGCTTTTGGACCTAGCCAAAAACTACACCAGTTTGCACCAACACACAAAATTTTCTAGGTTTTCTCGAACAATAGGTCTAAAAGATGGAGCCATATCTCCCTAACCATAAGGGTTTTGTACAAATCAGAGAGGTTCTTGTTATTTGAATTTTTTTAACAAAAGAATCCTCTAGGTTTGAAAAATACTTTCCCATTTCCTCACAATAGAATTTTGAAGGTGGTGACTTAAATTTGCAGAAGCGCAACGACGTGTCCCTGTGCGCAGTGTGGTCATTGAGACGGTGTTTGTAGGCCTTCACGGAGGATTTTTGGGCTGAAAATGGTATGATTTATGATGTATTATACACCGTTGAGTCACCAAGCACTACAAACACATTCTCCAAACCCTAAAAAGTAGTCTTGAAGTCAAGGATTCCATAAGTTTATAAAACCTCTTATAGCAATTTTAGTTTTGGAATTTCTCTCGAATAATAACACTTGTGTATAAAATGAAGGAGTTTTTTGTTCATTGGTATATTATGTACAAAAAACACTTTGAAATTTGTCAAATTCATCTCTATTTAGTCAGAAACACAATTTTAAGCAAAATTGTCCACGTGTGCAAAAATTTTCAAATTTGCACCAACTTGCACCAATATATAAAAATTGATCCAAATCTTCTCAAAATTTAGCCAGAGATGCCCGAGGAAGTATTTTATGCGACCATGGATGCATAATCAATAAAATCCAACTTACACTTCTCGTTTTGGGCGATTAATGTTTCTTTGAGTTTTTCCCTCATTTGTTTGACTTTGACCTTGGAGATCAAAATCCTGGTGTAGTAATGAGTGGCCATATGCCTTTGTAGCTTATTATCTCTCCTAGACCTCTAAAGGTGATGTTAACATATGACCTCCATTACTATAAAACTTCTTCTCTTCCTCCATAGGTTCTTTGAGAAGGGAAAACCCTAGTGTTGGAAAACAAGGGATGGTGGGAAAGGAGTAGGATGAAGGGTTTATGAGAGGGAAAAGTGAATCGGAAAATATTAGGAGATGGGAAAGGGTGTTAGGGAGGTATGGGATGTTTAAAGAGAGGTAGGGAAGGTATAAGTATACCTAGGGAATATAATTATGGGTCTAGGTCTAGGAGGCTGGCAAAAACACAACATAAGTTAGTGATGATGGTATAGGTACTAGGGTTTGAGTGTAGAAACTTAGGGATGGTGTGTGAGAGAGTGTAAAGGTTTTAGGGAGTGTATTTGAGTTTGGGGAAAATGAATATTTACGAAATTACTGAGGGTATGGGGTGGTAAAGGAAAAAACATAGCCCTAGCTAGGAAAATCACCCAAATTGGTAGAATATGGCTAGGGTTTATAGGGAAATTAAACAAAATGAACGGAAATGGCTTTGTGATGGATGGAGTTGATGTATAAATTAAAAATATAGGTGTATGGGTAATGATACTAGTGTTTTAAACACTAATCCATCATTTGAACACCAACACCATGAAATTCATTCAAAACCCTAGGAGACTAAGTTTGTGAACATTTATTGGATTGCAAAGGAAAAAAAGGAATGAAAATGACTATAATTTTTATGATTCTTTGAGGGTGAAAAATATAGTATGGTGTTTGAAAAGTTTGAATTTGGTGATTTTTAGAAATTTTTGGGCAACTTTGCCCTATGCACAGTGTAGTTCACTGGTGTACATCGCAGTTTTCCTATGTGCAACACTATCTCTAGAAGTGGGACACAGTGTCTATATGCGCAGCACTAGGAAAATTTTCCCAATTTGATGTAAAAATCTTGTGTTTTCTGGCCAAATGAAAGACGAGCTCAGTGATTTCAAGTAATAAAAATGAAAATGAAATGAGCTTGTGTCTTTTTGGGCCTTTTTTAAACATGGAATGACTCCCTTTGAGTGATGATGGGCCCCACATGTCTTTTTCAAGCATCACTTTCATTCTTTTGAACTTTGTAACCTTGATATTTTTGCGGCTTCTTTGAAAAATTGAACTGCAGATTTAGGAATATGAAGTACTTATTGCATATAGAAACATAAAATTACATTTTTGAAATCAAAATTTATTGAATAAACTTACTTATTACCACTCCTCCAATTTCCATATTTTATGCATGAAATGATAATTTGGATGACCCAGAAACCCTAATGAGCTAATGGAGACACTAAATTGAATGAAATCATGATGGAGATGACTGTAATGATGATGAAAATCTTTGAATTATGATATAGTCAGCAAAGTGGTGAAATGGACCAGCAAATTTGAAATTTTGAAAGGAGTGAAAATAGTCCTAGAACAAATACCCGGTGACAAAATGTTTTCTTGAAGATCTAGTGAAATGACCAAAATTTCACCATGCGACCCTGACAGGACATGATAAGAGCCCATTTTATCACTGCTGATAGGATGTAATTACTAACACTAACATGTGGTAGCATTAACATATAAATGTTCACCACATGATCCTAAACGTCAATCATTAAAAACTTTCTCAACCTCCTCGAGGGTGAGCCACCTCTGTAAAATTGTATCGATACCATGACATTAAAGGGTGTCATCAACAATTAGATAATTTCAGGATTGGTATCGAATATTTCATTGCTTAGAGTGAGAGATATTAGGTTGGAAAGCTTGGTTTTGGAGATAAATTAGGAAATATCCATACCATGGGTTATTTGATGATATCAGAAACAATGACTCATTTGGGATGGAATCTTCAGATGTAGATTCCGCATCAAGGGAGGGAAGGTCCATATTAGTTTGAAAAAAAATATGGATTTATTTTCCTTGGATTTGATAAATTCCATGTCAAAATCTTGGAGGATAACTATCCATTTCGAGTAATTTCCCCCAAGAAATTGATGTTATAGTATTTATGTCATCGGGTTAAAATCTAAAATGACCATAGTTTTTCAAAGAAAGAAGTTATGATGACAAAGTTACCTTTTCGACATCAGTATACCAGATCTTGGTATGGTTTAGGTTCCAACTCAGATAGTAAATGGGATGATCATTTTGAATGTCATCTTATTTGATCAATACCATATCTATAGTAGATATGGCAGCAACGAGATACAAGAAATAGTTACACTGGTAGTTAAGGGGATATACGAGAGATTCTTGAATGAGTACATATTTTAAGGCATCAAACACATTCTATGTAGTTTCATCCCAATGGAAGGGAAACACTTTTTTATCATAGAGATAGTTATGTCGATTTTCACAAGGTCACCTCTTTGAGATGAAATTTGAGAGCCTACAAAAACCCTAACTTCCAAAAACCGTATCTCTAAAAATATTGTGAACCAGGTTCTAAAATTTTTAGACGAAGTTCCTCAGGATTTCATCACAAATGTGTTTTTTCTCAAGCTTCTTAACCTTCATAAAAAAAAAATTTAGCGAAAATTCCATGATGGCCTATTTGAGGCATCAAAACTCTAAAATTCAAATCTTGGATACCAAAGGTTATGAAAAAAACTCCCAACATAGAAGAAAACATATATCAACGCTTTATAAATCAGCCACTTTGAGGGGGAAACCTCCTTGAAATTACATAAATGAAAAATTATTGGAAAATACAAAGGACAAAACCTCCTTTCGATATGTATAAGTCCATGGGGTCACAATCTAATCCTAGAGAACCTAACAATAATAATATAAGGGCATAACAGTAAAAATAGTGGGCTTTTATGGGGCACAATAATAATAATATGGTGACTACATGGGTATAACAATAACAATAAGGGGCTACATTAACAACAATAATGGATTACACTAGTAATATAGGGACCTAATAGACCCCCTGTATTGATTCATTTTACAAGCTATACTGCATAGTGAATCATATCACAATTTTTAAATATCGTTAAATAATATATCTGAAATCAAATTGATAACGATGTTTGTAAATAAATTTAAGAGAAATTTATAACATCCATCCAAAAAGATAAGAATGTTATAATATACAATAATTCTCTATCAAAAAATCATTAACAAATAAAAGTTTACATATATTTTGCTATCAAATCAACACTCATCATAGATATCATTATTCCAACATAAGTTCTCATCCACACAAATAATGAACCTTTGGTCACCTCTTCTGATGATCCAAAGGAGTAATAAGAATATGAAGAGATGGAAGATGTTGGAGATAGTATATTACTACTAAGAATTCATAGCAAGAAATCCATTGCACCCAACTCCACGTCAATTACTGTTCCAATTAGAGGAAATTTCAACTAAAAAAAACAACTTACAAAAAACTAAGAAATTAATAAAAACTGTCCTGTAGACACTTTTTAATATATAATTCTAATTATTTTACTTTTATCAAATTTACCCAAATATACGTAACTTTAATCAATATATATATTATTATTTCTAATAACATAAATAAAAGAACATATAAATTAATTAAACACACATTAATATAAATAAATCCAATGACAAAAAGCATACAATTGTATAAATAACATGTTTAAATAATAAAATATTATAATTTTACCACACGTAACTTTTTTATATCATATCAAACATTTATTTCTTTTGGTATTAAGGTTATGCAATCCATATATCTCTTTACTATCATTTCGAGTTGTGGTTTTAGGTCAATTATTTGTGCAACAATAATATCTTCTTGTTAGTCGTTGGTACACATGGTTGCATGGCTACAACAATATCTTCTTATTAGCCATTGGTACAAATTGTTTCATGTCAATATTTCATATTTTGAGAAATAAAGAATGGCTCCTTGTTATTTCAAAACAAAAATGAATGTTACATACATATACATACATATATAGAGCCAAATAGGTCAAATATTAGTTCACAACTTCACATGGGTCTCATTTTGACCTTATATAATGAAGAAGAGAATATGGAAAAACCAAAATTTTCATAATTTTTGGAATTCATTTCAATTGTAAGTTGTTTGTTGGTCTTCTATCCTAATATTTAATGACTTCAATTAAGGATATAGATAACATGATGGCATTAGCAGTACTTCATCTGCACATGAGTGGAACATCGTCATATCATATATCAATCATTGTGGCACATTCTCTAACATATTAGAGATATTATATTAGAATATAATTTTAGTAACATATTGGAAATTTTATAATATAATGTAAGTTGTTACTTTGATTTGCAGTAATGTTTAACTTTTTTTTAATTGATAAATAATTTTTTAAAAAATAAAATAGGGTTAATAATTGGTGGAGATGATAAATTAATTATTTTAAATATTATATCTTTTAATAAAATGAAATATATATTTACCACTAAAGTGAAGATCCAAACTTATCTAATGCACAATCCAATAGATAAAGACCCATGTGATTCCAAAATAGTGTAACAATATTGTTTGTTTTTCTATTGGCCAACCATATAAAATATAATAATGAAAATTACCCACTATGGCTCTTATCATATACAGAGAGAAAAAGTGGCATTAGGAAAAAAATAGATGAGCAACTTCAGTGAGTAGATTGAAGTTTTTTTTCTTCTATTGTAGTAACCTACATAGATAATAAAATATTGTATACAACATTTTTGTGCTCCATGAGGATATTTCCATTCAAAACGTTGAACGAGAGCTCTATTAATTCCACAAACTTCAAAAACTACTGAGTCGATATGGTATCTCTCATCTTAATTGATTGTCAAACAAGATGAGCTTATTCAAATGAAAAATATGTCCCAATTAAGCTAGGATATTAGGGTCCAACACATTCCTAGAAATATCGAGTGGATAGATAAAAAATTGAAGACGGATGAGAAATAAAACCTTCCATATCCCTACAACAAAGGTTGAGAGTGACCACTCTTCTTGGATTTCAATGGATGCAAGTAGTACCAGTCGAGTTTGAGAAAAGGACTTATGAGGACCCTTGGTGACAATATTCTTAAATTACAAGAGGGATTCTTGATCATGAGTGAAAAGAAAATTGTGCCCAAAATTTTTGATTGCGCCATTTTAAAAATAATCTTATGTCACCCAATTTTTTCACAAAAAAGGAAAAAATCATGTGATAACCTTTGATTGTTGTATTTTCCAATAATGTCAACAAAATTCTCTTCAACAATTCATTCATGGATATGAAAAATAGAAAAGCATTAAAACAAAAATAAAGTGTGGCCAAGGAAGGCTTTACCATTGGTTGTAGTGATTGTGATCCTTGATTGTGTCATTGCTGCTTAGAGCATGCCGCAAAAAAAATGATCTTCGATTATGGCATTGTTTCTCAACTCCAAACAAACAATATTATCAATTAAATGAAGCCGATATTTGATTTTGGCACTATTTCTCAGCTCGAACGAATGGATATTATCAATTAAATGAAGTAACCCCTCACTTGTATTTTTCTTCCCAAATAATACAAAAAAAATGGAAATGATGAAATCCTTTGGAAAATATATTTCTAAAAATGAAAAACTTTTAGATATAAGAAAAAATAATTATTCACACTGAAAACAAAATTAATATTTTAAAAATATAAATTTTTAAAACGTAAAAATAAAAAATATCAAAATAAATTTATGCTTCATTAAAACCACACTCAATCCATGATTTACCATTTATTAAAAATATTCTCAATATTCTAATTTATATATATTAAGATATGAATTTTATTTTTAATATTTAATATAGTTTTAGGAAACTTGGACATAATTCACACATAAGTTAGGAAAAACTATTTAAAAAATTCACCTACACCCAAATTAGATAATAAAAAAATTACATCTCACTTTTGGTGGCTAGTCACCCATGTATCTCTATTATAATTTTAAAGGATTTTATTTTTCTTACACATTATCAGGTGGAAATTTAGTATTAACCTTTGAAAATCAAATTTTCTATAATTGCAAGAAATCCAATTTAGACAACCTCATGTAAATTATGAAATCTATGACACAATAAATCTATAATTAATCGATCCAATGTATACAAAATGACTGAAATAAAGTGATTTCATTATTTCTTACTTACCCTATGGTTAGTATTACCTAATATTAATAAATGGAGATAGTACTTCTTTGTATATGCATTATAACTATAATGCAAAGTAATGTAGCATAATATGTCCTCATTTAATCTTTCTTCATAATGAGTACTTAACAATTTAAACAAATATATCTATTATGGATGTTAGCTTAATTCTTAAAGCTTATATGACTCATATTAGTATAAGGACAGGCAAGGATTATATGACACTTATTCGTACAAGGAAAATAAAGGATGTATAACACATCTCGTAGTAATATCTTCCTTATCGTACATATATGGTATCACTAGTGATTATCCTGAGATATGATGTAACTCCAACATATCGCATCATTAAATATTGGAAGCTCAACTAGGAAAATTGTTTCCCCTAACATTGCTTGCTTTTAACCATCTTATATTTTTTACTTAGGTTGTGCAATATGTGTTTACACTATCACCAGGGTAACCGGTGTAACATTGATCAATTGAAAAGGTGTAAACACTAAGTGGGGAATATCAAAAAAGGGTGGGGTGGGAGTACGAGGATCGAAATTTACACTTTCACTAGAGGAAATAGAAGTAGATATGTAGTCATATTACCATATGTTTCTCTTGGTTCGATGAGGAAGCCACCTTGAGGAGCCTTATTTTCTTAGCTCAATGGTGATCACAGTGATTATTTGTCCAATTTTACTCACCTAATGTTTGATCGGTATATATCTCAATTTAGAATAAGATACACTATATTATCTCTCTCTCTACCAACACCCTAACGACACATAATCCACACATGAGAACGATGGTGGACAATTTCGTTGTATCCTAAGTTAGCAATTTCAAGCATTACACAAACTATTTAACATAAGTGTAAGCTAAGATATGTAGAAATGATATAACATAATTGTAAACTGAGATATGTACGAAGGAGATAACATAAGTGTAAACTTATATATGACAAGCATAAGTCTCAAGAAAAATGAAAAGTTGAGAGAAAAAGTATTTGAAAAAAGATTAGCTCAAAGGAACATGTTGTAAATTATTCTTTATTAGAAATATTGTCACTGATGGCAAAGGAGAAGAAAGGAGCAACCCCATAATTATCATTAAGGACAAAGGATCAGATCGGGACCAACTGGAGTATAAATGCGAAATAAGGAAAAGAAGGGAAAGGTAAAGTGGAGGAGAAGAAAAGATGAAAAGGAGTACAATTATGCAGAAAAGAGAAAAGGAGCAACATCATGTAGAAGAGACCATCAATGTGCATCAATGTGCACAAAAGAGGCAAAGGAGGGAGGCAAAGGAGCATAAACGAGCAACTAAGAGCAAGGAGCAACATCAGAATGATTAGAGAAGACAAAGGAGCAAGTCATGTTGAAATGCATTCGGAACACTACAACATGGGTCGAGTTGTGTATTTTCATGATCGGAATAGTGTGTGTGCAGTTTAGAGGGTCAAGCCGAGTAATTTCCTGAAAGGATACGTGTAGAAAAATGTTCAGCAACTTAATCTAATATCAAAATTGTAAGCGGAAGGATGATCACAAAAACTGAAGAAACACAAAAATCACAGAAACTGTGAAGTGCGATATGGTGACGTGGATAGATGATGTGGCGGTGACATATGTAGTGACATGGAAAGATGACATGGTAGGTGATGTGGCCTCAACCCCAAAAATCGCAAAAAAATGTTTGAGGATGTGACAAGGTGACGTGGCATGATGACGTGGCAGTGACGTGGCACCCCCGGTGAGACCCGAACCCTTTATCGCATATCACAAGTAACAAAGCTCAGAAGGGATAATGATTATGTACCATGTCGAAATGATAATGTGTGAAATGTGAGATTTCCTTGGACGTGATACCTCTTAGAGTTTAATACTAAAGATTTTAAATTCTCACGGTATAATAATTTTGTTAAGAAATTGCATTGGGAGGATGGAAAAGCAATGAATAAACAAATAACAAAGGAAGTTGTTGAAATGTGATAAGCGCCTGAACGCAATACCTCTCGGAGTTTAGTACTAAAGATTTTAAAGTCTGACATGATACCCATTCACATATCAAAAATCGTAAGATTGAAAGGGTGACTTTGATAAGAACAAGGTCGAATTGCCGAAATGAAAAATGCGATACGAGGATCAGATGCGATGGAGTTTTAAAGCAGAAATCCAAAGTTTTTCAAATCCGGAAGGAAGGCCTTTTTTTTAAGAAATCACATTAGACGTGATAAAGTATAATGTAAAAAATAACCACCAATGATCATAGAAATGTGATGAAGTTAGTCTACACAAATTTTTTCAAAAGTTAATCACAAAATGTTGAAGGTCCAAGTTTCGTGTAGTTTGCGCAAATTTTATGAAGAAAACATGAAAGAAGAGTTGACTCGGTTAAGTAAAATAAAGGCTTGATCATAAGGAAAGGATTGAGTGGAGAAAAGACCTGACCCCATGCAGAAAAATGATCTATGATATTGCACTTGTTGAAAAGAAAATGTTGAACGCAAGAGGAGAGACTTTGGAAATTGACCCGACTATAGAATAAAGGCTTTTGCGGCGAGTATAATAACAAATGTCTAAACACGACAGATTGACTCGAGTAAAGAGACCTGACAATACCTGCAGAGGTTGAACATTGCAGCTATGAGGAGCTATGCACCATGGGCAGAGTCGGGTGTTGAGAAAATGAGAAGTCTGAAAGTTTTGGGCATGGGAATAGGCAGAGTCGAACATACGAAAGCTAGGGTGACACTATTTGAAACGTTCCAGATCAGTAGAGTCATGAAAAAAGGAATTTATGAAGAACTATTAGAATATAAAAATAGCAGAAAAGACAAATACACACTAAGAAAAGAGCTGAAAGGGCTGACTAAAATATTGTTGTAACTAGAAATTTATTAAGTATTTTTATTCTTGGTTATGCACAGGAAAGTCTTCGTAGGATAGGAAAAACTCCAATAAGTGTTGTAATTATTATTTCTACTATAATAACCTCAACTGAAGTGTAAGGAATTGAATGGGTGGAAGGCATAGGGTTAGGAATGTTCACTTTGAATTTCTTATAGAATGAAAACACTCATGTAGTTATTTATATAAAACATGTAATATCAGTGTGAAAAGAGGTTTTATAGAGAAGAATAATTAGAGAGCACTAATATATATTTTGTGCTCATCAGGAGCTGATATGAAGCAAAAATGAAGGCAGAAACGACAACAGTGAAGAAGGAGGATAATGGAGCTGACGTGCAAGTAAATCAGCATCTGATTTTCATGTTGAGTGAGGGGATTGTACTCTCCTTTTATTTGTAGCTTGATAAAATTCCAGTTGGATCTAGGTGAGGTAGGAGCCTTTTGCATGTTTTAGCATGCAAAAAAAAAATTGGGAGTTGGAGCTTCCTTCCAAGTTGTGGCTTGTAGAATTTGAGGTTGGATCCAACAAAAAATCAGTTGTGAGAGGGAGTTGGAGCTTTCCTTTGCATAAAAACAATAATAAAATGTAGTTTTTGCCCTTTTGGGGTTCCACTTATATCTTTTGTCTATGTGCTTGATTATTATGTTGTGATGTGATGTTTTAATCTGCTTAATTATTGGTTGTCCACACATTATGTTTGTTGATTCATATGTATTATGTTGTTTGTAAAATGAATTAGTTAATTGGTGTAAAGAAAATAGTTTTAATTTTCATGAATGTACTAAACTGATTCACTGCCACTCTGAGTTTAGCTAAGGTTTCATCAATTGGTATCAGAGCTAGTTCCTTTTGTATCAGTTTAACAACTGGAAGGAGGTATTTAGTCCCCAAAATGGCTAGCCTAGAAGGAAGATCTACAAATATATCCCCTTTGTTTACTGGCACAAACTTTTCTTTCTAGAAAATTAGAATGAAGATGTACTTAATGTCTCTTGGAGTAGGAGTCTAGGTTGCTGCGGAAAAAAAATATGCACGAAAGGATACAAACACTAAGGAAGAAGATAAAAAATAATTCATAGCTAATGCAAGAGAAATGAGTACACTCTTGAGCGGTCTAAGTGAGTCAAAATTTATCAAATTAATGCACAGTAAGAATGCCAAATAAATCTAGGATACATTATAAAATATTCATGAGGGAGATACGAAGGTGAAGATGGCCATACTACAAGCACATAAAAATTAGTTTGAAAAATTGAAAATGAATGAATATGAAGATATAGCTTCATTCTTCTTACGATTTGAAGAAGATTTGAATATCATTGTAGGCCTAGGAAAAAAAATTAAGGAAAGTGTTGTAGTACAAAAATTATTGAGATCACTACCACCCAGGTTTAATCCCAAGGTTTTTGCCATATAAGAAACAAAAAATTCGGAAACCTTGACCAGGAACCAATTACTTGGAAACCTAACAACATATGAGTGAGACTTCCTAATGTAAAGTAAGACACGAGGAAGGATGCCTTTAAATCATATACGTGCATATAAGAGAAGGAAGGTACATGCTCATGATTTGATGAAGAAGAAGCCAAATTTGTCAGAAGATTGGATAGAGGCACATGTAAGTACAATGGTAAACATCCATTTAACTACTTTAATTGTGTAAGAGTGGGGCATTATGCTTCAAAATTTCCTCATAAGAAAATAGAGAATCAGTCAAAAGGGAAAGAGAAAAGAAATTTCACCAGTAGGAATAAAGGGATCATATTTAATAGAATAAAATTCTATGCTGAGCAAGACAATAGTGCATCTAAGAGCTTGGATGAATCCACCAATGAAGAAGGAACATGAGAATTCATTTTGATGGCCAAGGAAGAGCTGGAGGAATATTTCCTCGAATTTGAAGAAGAAGGTGAGGTAGATCTTGAGGGGGAGCTGGTGAGTTCCCTAAAGGAAATATGTAGACTCAAGCTCAAGACTAGAAAATAAAATGCAATCTTTCTAAAATATGTAAAGGAAAAACCAAACTATGAAGATTTTATTTATTTGAAAATTGAACTAGAAGAATTAAGGAAAGTAGAAAACATTATGTTGCAGTAAATAAGAGAGAAAAGTCACTAACGTGGAATATTGGAATAAGAAGTGGTGAGTTTGTGGAAGAAATTGGAAAAGATTAAAAATAATTTAACAATGAACATTCGGTAGTTAAAAGGTGCTGAACAATTAGATAGGATATTAAATGTGCAAAGATATCCTCTTGTAAAGGTTGGGATAGGATATGAAGGATAATCTAGCAAGATGAAGTTAGAGGATAAGAAAGCTATCACTTTTGTAAAATTTGTCATAGGAGACAATGATAATTCTCTTCAAGTTGAGAACAAAAATCTAGGCAACAGTTGAACATCATATGAACAACTGTAATGAAACACTACTTTGAAAAACTAGGAGACAAAAGGAGTAAACAATCAAACAAAAAATGAAATAGATCATATTGCTTAGGAAGACAAAATTGTCAAATATCTGGATGGTTATATCCCCAAAAATAACCCTCTACCAGATACAAATATTTCTTTTACAAGTACTACTACTGCTGTAAGAAATTTGGACAGAAAGCCATGAAATATAGAGCTTGTGTAAAAATATTTGATTTTGGGAATTTAAACAGAATTAAGGATAATAATGGATTCACACATGCATATACTCCTCTTCATAACTCTATCAGATGTTTTTATTGTCACGAGATTGGACACAAGTCATACGAATGTCATATTAGAGAAAATAAACCTTCATCTCAGAATAAGTGTAGAAGAGATAGATGCATGCAATGGAGAAAGAGGATTAATAAGTGTGATCTAGTTCTATATGCCCAATATAAAAACCCTCAATGGTATGTGGACAGTGGTTGATCTAGACATATGACTCGAGACACAATCAAGTTTGTAACCTTGGATGAAAATAAATCTGGTAATGTCACATTTCGTAATGATAAAGTGGGGAGAATGAAAGGAAAAGGAACAGTCAGTATAAATAATGGAAGAGGAAAGGCTCAAGATGTATTCTTTGTAGATGGTATAAAATACAATATCCTAAGTGTAAGTCAAATGTGGGACAAATGTTGTGATTTCCTCTTCATCGCTCAAGATTGTATATTTAGGTCAATCACAACAGGAAAAAATTTGGTTAAGGGGGTTCAAAAAAGAGTAATGTATATATCATGAAATATGAGAGTCGAGGTTGTTACATTAGCAAACTTGATGAATCTTGGTTATGGCATAAAATATTGGGACAACTCAATTTTTACTACATCATTAAACTGAGCAAAAGGAAAGTGTTCAAATATTTTCCTGCAATAAAAAAGCTACCAAATACCATATGTAAGTCCTGCCAATTGAGAAAAAAAACTCACACATCATTCAAATCCAAAGACCAATTGTCTACTACTAAACCTCTCCGGCTTGTACACATGGACAATTGCAGAACTTTGAGAACAAATGCACGAGGTGGAGAATCGTATTTCATGATGATAATCGATGATTTTTTCATATTAACATGGGTATCATTTCTTGGATACAAATCTGACGCATTTGATAAATTTAAGATATTCAACACACTCGCAGAAAATAAAACTGGATATAAACTAAAATTTGTCATATCGGTTAGAGGAGGTGAATTCACAGGTGATGAGTTTGAGAACCTAGGTAGTGAATGTGGGATAAAGCAATAATTTACTATTGCAAATACAACTCAACAGAATGGAATGGCAGAGAGGAAAAACTGATCGGCACAAAATATTGCCAGAGCCATGATGCAAGAAATAAACATTCCCCAAACATGCTTGGTAGAAGCAGTACACACAGTTGTTCATACTCTCAACAAATCTCATCTTAGACAAAATTGTGATAAGACTCCATATGAACGGAGGCATGGGAAACTGACATCAATTAAACACTTTAGAGTATTTGGAAGAAAATGTTTCATAAAGAATAATGATGAAAAATTGGGTAAGTATGATGCAAGAGCTAATGAAGGAATATTTTTCGGATATGCATCAAAGGGTAAGGGTTATAGGTGCTACAATAAAATACTGCATAAAATTTTGGAAAGCATTGATGTGAGATTCGATGAAGATCTACCAAATAGAAATAGAATTACAAATTGTTTCAATCCTCAAGATCATCATCATGATGATAATCAAGAAACTAATGAAAATAATGAGACAACACAAGATACATAAATAAACTAAAAAGGACCCTCGAGACACACTCAAAAGAACCATCTGGAAGATCAAATCATTGGAGAGAAGAGTGCAAGAGTACAAACAAGAAGACGACTAGCCGAACTAACCCGGGAAGTGTATCTAGTCATGTTTTCAAAGATAGAACCAAATAATTTTGATGAATCTAGCAAAGAAAAAAATCGGATAAATTGTATGAACGAAGAATTAGACCAGATTGAGAAGAACAAGACCTGCGATTTAATACCAAGACCTGTTGGGAAAAATGTCATTGTCACAAAGTGGATATTGAAGAATAAGATAAATGAACAAGGTTAGATAATCTAAAATAAAGCCACACTTGTATGTAAGGGATTCGCTAAAATCGAAGGAATTTACTATGATGAAAAATTTACCCGTGTAACAAGAATGGAAGCAATTATAATGTTTCTGGATTTTGCATGCTATCATCATTTCAAGGTATATTTAAATCGATGTGATTTCTTCCTTCTTAAATGGAGATTTAGAGGAAGAAGTCTACATGGGAAAACATAAAGGTTTTTCCTTAGCAAATAAGCACAAATATGCTTGTGTATTAAAGAAATCCCTATATGGTCTCAAAAAGGCACCATGTACATGGTATTATAGGCTAGACAATTACTTTCAAAAATAAGGATTCAAGAAGGGAGGAGTAGATAACAATCTGTATATAAAGGCTGCTGAAAATAAAATTTTAATTGTAGTGGTATATGTAGATGACATCATGTTTGGCAACAACAAGCATGATTTTCTAAAAGTATTTGCAGAAGAGATGATGTCAAAATTTGAGATGCCAATTATTGGAGAGCTTAACTTCTGCCTAGGACTTCAAATTCTATAGTATAACAAAGGAATATGTATTTCACAAAAACAATACTTAAGAAACATGTTAAAAATATTCCAAATGGAAGAATGCAAACCTGTGTCAACTCCCATGATCATTGGATGCAAGTTATGTGCTTATGATGGATCTGGAGATGTAGATCAAATACTTTACAAATCTATGATAGGAAGTTCGCTATACCTAACACCCTCTAGATGAGACATTATGTTTGTAGTAGGACTTGTGGCAAGATATCGAGAAGCACCAAATCAAAATCACTTGCTAGCAATCAAGAGGATATTTAGATACCTTCAAAGAACTAAACATTCTAGCCTATGATATATGAAAGGAAAATATTTCACATTCATGGCATATACTGATGCATTTTGGGCTAGCTTTGTTGATGACAGGAAAAGCACAAGTGGAGGTGCATTCCATTTGGGAGAAATTCATGTGGCATTGTTAAGCAAGAAGAAAAAATATGTCTCTCTATCCACAATGGAAGCAGAATACATAGCAGCAACATCTTGTTGGACACAAGTGACGTGGATAAAAAAAACTCTTCAATACATGAATGTAAGCATCACTAAACCTATCTCTATCAAATGTGACAATACAAGTTCAATAATCATATCAAAAAATATCGTGCTTCATTCAAAAACCAAGAACATACGAGTAAAGTAATACTTCCTTAGAGAAGAAGTAGCAGAGAAAACAATAAAGATTGAATATGTCACAACAAAAGAACAGAAAATAGACATATTTACAAAATATATTTCTAGAGAACCATTCTAATATCTAAAAGACAAACTGGTGATATTGTCTACAGATGATACTATTTGATATGATAAAAAAAAGGATGAAAATTATATATATATATATATATATATATATGTATGTATGTATGGAAAATGCACCAGGAACAAACATCCATCCAAGGTTGGACAAAAAGCAACTTCTGAGAGGGAGAGTAGCCCAGAAATGTTTTCAAGAAGAGCTCGAGCTATGGAGATGGTAAGATCTATAGAGTATGATTACACTATGTGTATCTCGTAAAGTGTTATTAATGTAACAAAATTATTTGAAGAGGGATGAACAAGAAAAATGTTATTATCAGTATATCATTACACATATTCATCAATTGGTATTTTGAGTAGTCTTCCTATTAGTAGAATACCGAGTGTTATGGTACAGGTCCCCAATATCAGAGTATTATAGCATACACCATGGTTTTGGTATGGAAAAATACATGAAAGGGTGTCAATTTGTGTTATCAAAGCATGTAAAGGTCGTTAAAAGTACCAAAAGATCACTATCCAGTTTGCATTTGAAGTATTATATTAAAAATTGAAGTAGAATTTATTCTTTTATATAGTTGCACTCTTCCTCAAGCCTGTATTGCTATATCTTCAAGGTCTCTTTCTTAATATCATTCATAAAGTTGTAGTATGATGGGGTAGTTGTTAATATTACTATTGAAGTTCAAGAGTCTATTATTCATTCATTCAAAGCTTACTTCGGTAGAAAGGAATTAATATTTCAGTAGTTCATAGAGTTTAATAAGCAGCAAGGGAAAAAATAACATAACATTCTATGGTGACATGCCTTCCAAAATTCTCATGAGTTGTGATAGCATCACTTTTTTGTGTATATTCATGGAATATCAGTGAATTTGAAAGTGTTACCCCAAAAATTATCATATATGATATGAAGTCTGTAATGCATTCACAATGCTCTTGTAATTTTGAAATACATATAGAGTAATGCTTATGTGTAACATAAAGCAACAATCACAATTTATACTAAACAATCAGGAAGTGGTAATACAATGTTGGACTAGGTGTATATATTCAAATAAAAAATTATTCATCAAGTGTCTAATGAATGATGGAGTGTGTGTATTCATTTAATAACAAAAGAACTGAATGAAGGATGCTTATACTAAACTCAAAGACGAGAAATGCAATGATAAAATCTACATAGTTTTTTTTTTATAACTTTGTGCCATTGATTTCAAAGCGGGAGGAAAAGGAAGCAAAGGATGATAGACACTTCTCAGAATGAAAGGGGGAGGAAGTTTTGGAGGAAGTTTTTCCATCAATTCCAAAGGGGGAGACTATTGGAAATATTTTCATTGATGGCAAAGGAGTAGAAAAGAGGCAAAGGAGCAGCATTATGTAGAAAATAGCAAAGGAGTAACATTATGTAGAAAGGAGCAGAAATGTGCATCAATGTGCAGAAAATATGCAAAGGAGCAAGAGAAATGAGAAAAATTAGAATCATTATCGAAGGAAAAGGAGCAGAAAGGAGTAGCAAAGAGGCAAGGAGTAGTATAAGAATGATCAGAGAAGACAAAGGAGAAAGTCGCGTTGAAATGTGTTCAGAACAGTGCAAGCCGGGTCTAGTCATGTATTTTCACATTTAGAACAGTGTGTGTGCAGTTCAGCGACTCAAGTCGGGTAATTTCCAGAAGAAATGTGTGCATAACAGTGTTCTGTGTCTTAATCGCATCTCGCAATCACAAGCAGAAGGATGATCACAAAACTGAAGAAACACAGAAATCACAGAAGCTACGAAGTGCAATATGGAGACATTGATAGATGACATGCTAGTGATGTAGCTAGTGACGTGGCAAGATGACGTGGTAGGTGACATGGCCTCGACCCCATAGATCACAAAAAAAAATTGAGGACGTGGCAAGGTGACATGGTACGATGACGTGGCAGTGACGTGGCACCCCTGGTGGGACCTAAACCCTTTATCACAAAGCAAGTCGCAAAGCTCAGAAGGGATACTACCTATGTACCACGTTGAACTTTCGATATGTGAAATGTGAGATGGACCCAAATGCGATATCTCTTAGAGTTTAATAATAAATATTTTAAAGTGCAGTGGTAGAAGAATTTCCTTAAGAAATCGCATTGGGGGGATGACTGAGAAATGAATAAACAAATAACAAGGGAAGTTGCCGAAATGCGATAAGAGCCTAGACACGATACCACTTAAAGTTTAATACTCAATATTTTAAATTCTGACATGAGACAAATTCTCTTATCATAAATCACAAGATCAGAAGGGTGAAGATGATAAGAACAAGGTTGAATCACCAAAAATCGAAATGTGATATGAGGACCAGATGCCATGGAGTTTTAAAGTTGAATTCAAATTTTTTTCAAATCTAGAAGGAATGCCTTTTTTTTAAGAAATCACACCGGAAGTGGGAAAGGCTAATATAATGAAGAACCACCAATGATCACTGAAATGCGATAAAGAAACCGGACGAAATGTTTTTCAAAATTTAACCACAAAATATTGAAGTTCCATGGTTTGTGTATTTTGTGCCAATTTTATGAAGAAAATTTTAATGTGGAGTTGACTCGAGTAAGTAAAAGAAAGGCCTGAATGCAAGGAAAGTCTTGGGTGGAGAAAATACCCGACCCCATGCAAAACAGTGGTCTATGATATTGTGACTGTTAAAAAGAAAATGCTGAATGCAAGAGGAGAGACTCGTGTAAGTGACCGGACTATAGAATAAAGGTTATTGCATCTAGTATAATAACAAAAGTCTAAACGAAACATATGGACTCAGGTAAAGAGACCCAACAGTATGTGTAAAGGTTGAAGGTTTCGGCCATGAGGAGTTAGGAGCCATGGGTAAAGTCGAGTGTTGAGACAAAGAGAAAGTTGAAAGTTGCAGGCAGGAGAATAGGCAGAGTCACGCAAAAGACAATTAGGGTGACACTATTGGAAATGTGCTAGCTGGGTCAAGTCGGCCAAAGAGGCATTTATGCAGAACTATTAGAATATAAAAACAACAGAAAAGACAAATACATAGCAACAAAAGAGCTGAAATGGCTCAGTGAAATATTGTTGTAGCTGTAAATGTATTATTTATTTTTATTCTTTGTGATGTAAAGGAAAGTCTCCATAGGATAGACAAAACTCCAATGAGTGTTGTAATTATTATTTCCGATGTAATAACTTGAACTGAAGTGTAAGGAATTGAATGGGTGGAAGGCATAGGGTCAGGCATGTTCACTTCGAATTCCCTATAGAATGAAAATAGTCATGTAGTTATCTATATAAAACATTTAATATCAGTGTGAAAAGAGAGGTTAGGGAGAAGAAGAATCAGAGAGAGCTGATAAAGATGATGTGCTCAACATGAGTTGCTATGAAATAGAAATGAAGGCAGAAAACACACCAGTGAAGAAGGAGGATAACAAAGATGATATCAAAGTAGATCAAGATATGATTTTCACGTTGAATGAGGGGAATGTAGTCTCCTTTCAAGTTGTAGCTTGATAAAATTCCATTTGGAGCTAGATGAGGTAGGAGCCTCCTGTAGGTTGTAGCCTGCAGAAAATATTTTGGAGTTGGAGCTTCCTTGCAAGTTATAGCTTGCATAATTTGAGGTAGTAGCCTCCTGTAGGTTGGTGCCTGCAACAAATCATTTGTCAGAGGGAGTTGGAGCTTGCCTTTGCATCACAAAAATAATAAGATGTGGTTTTTTCCCTTATGGGTTTCCACTTATATATGTTTTATATGTGCTTTTTGATTATGTGGTGATGTGATGTTTTAATCTGCTTAATTACTGGTTGTCCACACATTCTATTTGCTGATTCATTATATATTATTCTATTTATAAAATGACGTAGTTAATGGGTGTAAAGAAAATAGTTTTGATGTCCATGAATGTAGTAAACTGATTCACCCCCCTCTCAGTTTAGCTAAGGGTTCATCACTCTTCCCACTCTAATATGGACTCACATAGTAAGGAAGATCTAAGGTAATTCATGAGCTTGATATGCCTCTTGACTTATGGATACATCTTGATTTCAACAAGGAGTTGTCCCCAATGATTATTAAATTAAATTAATGTGGATACACCTAGATATCCATATGACATATAGCCATATTCTATAACTCGAGTTCCTAAAAGTTGAATCATGGAAACTCAGAGAAGACAGACTGGGTGACATAATAGGAGACACTATTGTGAAAACTTATGTAGGTACAGTAGCTCCCAATATCATTAGAGATAATGATTCCTTGAAAACTATCAACACATATACATAAAATAGCAACATATAACTAATAATATAATTATCATTTTTAATCAAATCAACTAAAATTCAAATGTGATTACCAGATAAAAATATTTCTTGAATATCATTCTTGAAAAATAAGAAATTTTTTCGTAAAAATCAAATCATCAAATTCTTGTCAACACGTTTTGAACTATCTAGTGTCTTTCATCATCACAACAATATGAAGAGTCAAATCTTGGCATCAAGTTAAATAGATGAAGAGAAAAAAATTAAGTGTTATAATATAACGTTTTGATTTGACTTAATAAATAATATTCTAATATAAAGAAATAATTGTTAGAATATAGTTGCTAATATTGAATTAAAGAAAATAAATAATCAAAAGGAAAATTTTAACGAAATGAATATATAAATATAAAAATAAAATAATATTAGGCATATTGCAATTTGTATATGGCCAGTTTTAGTTTCTAGGCTCTGATTGCTGAACTAAACTGAAACAAATGTGACATAACTTGACCGTGCAGCTTCTTCCCTGTGGCCATTTCCACTGTCGGCTCTGAGTTTCTTCTTAGCAGGCCCCATGGCAGTGTTGCGTGGTGGCTACTCGGTCCCTTCCTTCTGGGACATGGCATCAGACCACCTGAGGAAGAATGCATCTTCATTCTTCACCAAATTAACCTTCTCTTCAGCCTTCACCATCCCTGAACAGGGCACTACCTTGGTTGGAAACTAAAAGGAAAATGGTAAAGCAGTGATGGAAACTCCCTCAAAGGAAAACACCTCAGAAAGACAAGAAAAATTGGCACCTTGCACGACAGCCAATGGAAAGGAATATATTATAGTGGAAGAAAAGGAAAAGGTCAGGAAAAAGTAGAAAAACACTTGCAACACAAAAGCTAATAAGACTCCAAAACTAATCATCCAATATCAAGATGGGTCTGTTTAAAGGGAATACATGGAATAACATAGATTAATCTGTAAATTTGTGGGAATTTTCTAATGGAGAAAACTCTCAATGGACGGATTCAATCAAAATGGATACCAAAGGGATAAATAAACCTACAACTAGGTTCAAAGGGATTCTTCACAATGGTTTTCCATCTTATTTAAGAGAAACATAGGGCCTTTGAAGGAGGACCTTACTTTTTCAACTCCATTGGTCTTAACATGCGGTTCTAGAAAGAGAAGTTCACAATAGAAAAAGAGGAATTTAGAAGAGTTGCAAACTAGGTTTGGCTTTATTCTCTTCCCACGAACTACTGGGCTCACACAATCCTCAAAAGGCATAGGAGACAAACTAGGGGAATATATAAAAATGTTGGAGGGAATAATAAATGTAAATTATGCATCCTACAGAGGAATATTTGTATACATAGACATATTAGGTGCCCTACCAGAGGCCATAAAGTTAATATACATGGAGGAGGTATGATTACAAATCATTAATTACGAGCATAACCCCTTTAGACACAAGACCTGCTACAAACATGGGCACCCCTTCAGGGAATTCCCATTAAATAAAGACCCTTTAAACGATGAAAAAGCAATTAAAAATAGGGACAAACAATGACGCACAAGGGTCGAAAATAAGAACAGACACAACAAGAAAAAATACATAAATAAATACCAACACAAGGGAACTCAATACAACATGTTCAAAGCACTAAAAGCATTGCAGGAAGTACAATGCACATCGACTTCTATGGAGGAAGAACATAAGGAAAATGAGCAATCCACAGGAAAAAAAAGGTTGGAAGACGAAGAACATGAATAGAGTATGAATGAATCAAAACAACCACATGAAGACACTAAAATTGAACAAGTCCAACAAGCAACAAATCTGAAAGAAAATGCCATAGAAGAGGCACTAGAAGGCATCATCGTGGAAAAATAATGGCAAAAAAATGGAATAGGAGCAGTTCCATATGAGAAAATTAAAAAAAATCGAAGAAGCATACCTCCTAGAGGAGACAATCAAGCAAGACATAGTGCATTCCGCCAAGTGAAAAGGTGAAATCAACAGAATTATCACAATCCTAAAGGTAGAAAAAGACTATCCAAAATGGCTGAACCGAAAAGGATGATGCAAAACCACAAGTCAGCTTCTACAAGAGTTGGGAGCACACCTCAATAATGAAGGAATGGTAATTTCCCTTACCCTATCCTCCCAAAGTTTTCAATGAATTGCATTTCATGGAATATAAGAGGACTTAACAGTTCTAGAAAGAAATGAGTCTTGAAAGATAGACTCGCTACAGACAATTTAGACATCCTATTGGTCCAAGAAACTAAGACTCACCTCGATAGTCTCACTACGATCCAAAAAAACAGGTTTCAAAAAGTAGAGTCATTCGAAAATTTCTATCGTTGGAACAATAGAGTGGATTATGAATCTTTGGAATATCTTGATGTTTGAGCTCATGGCATTGGCATCCACCAAAAATCCTTGACGACAGTAGTGAGATTCACAGGCACCAATGACAACATATTTGTAACCAACATCTATGTGCCCCAAAGAGTACTAGACATATCCAACATGTTGCACAACATCAGCCAGATCCTAAATTATCTCTGCCACCCTCACGAAATTATAGGACGAGAATTTAATATGGTGCTCAACCTAGGGGAAAGTAAGTGGGGTATTCAAAAACTATAAAAACACTTTGAGACCTTCCAAACCACCATTAAGGAGCTCCACCTGATAGACATCCCCACAAAAAATTATACGTTCACCTGGAATAATAGATGCAGAGGAGAAAGACATATCACCTCAAGACTGGACCAATTTCTCCTCTCAGAGGAATTCTATCTCACCTCTTAGGAAACGGAGGCTAGGATCCTCTGTCAGGTTGGCTCAGATGGCTAGCTAGTATCTCTAAGTATCCACATCTCTACTACACCAAAAACAAATCCTTCTTTTTTGAAGAATTCTCGCTCGACCATTCAAAATTCATGGACATAATTAGGGAGTGATGGGAAGCCTCACAACCACATCATGGAAGAAAAATGTTTAAATTCTACTAAAAATTGAAATTCATCAATTAATAGATGAGGAAATGGAACAAAAATATGTTTCAAAACACCACCTTGGAATAAATATTTTTCGAATCGAAACTAGAAGCTCTTGAGAAACATATTATAAGAAAGGTTATAAATTAACATAGGAAGTAGGAGGAAATCCAACTCCAGACCAGCTGGGAGGAAAGGGTTACTCAAAAGGAGAAATTGCGGCAGCAAAAATCCTAGATGAACTGGCTAAAATGCAAGGAAGAAAATTTTGCATTATTCCAGTGCACAATGATACAACACAAAAGACAAAACAAGGTTTTTGGCTTAAAGACCAGCAATGTTAATATCATCCACGCCTATGAGGATATTGAAGAGGAACTCAATCAGTAGCTTCGAAAACTCCTTAGAGAAACATATAGAGATATATAAACAAATATAAAGGAAATAACCAAGAAAATATTGACTATCCACATGAAGGATCACAACCAAATTCTCTTGAGGAAAGTCTCAATGCAGGAGGTAGAGGAAGTAGTTATTTCTATGACCAATGGAAAGGCATCGAGCCCAGATTCCTTCACCATGGACTTTTTAAAGCTTCTTGGCCTCTGATAAAGGAATAGGTCCATGATCGCGTTGAGGAATATCACATAGAAAAAGTGGTCTTAAAAGTTTTGAATGCCACCTTACTCACTCTTATTCCAAAATATGAGGGATTTGATTCCCCTGAAAAATTTAGGCATATAGCTCTTTGTGTTAGGTCCGTATATTACTAGTATAGTCCCTTATTGTTGTTAGTGTAACCCCATTATTGTTATTTTTGTACCCCTATAACCCCCATATTTTTATTATTGTGCCCTCAAAATATTATTGTTAGGTCAGCTAGGATTACATTTTGGCCCCACTAGGATTACATTGTGGCCCCATGGACTCCTATCTATAGAAAGGAAGTTTTTTCATTTGTATCATCCAAGAATTTTTCATTTATGTAATGTATTGGAGGTTTCCCCCTTGAAGTGGCTGATTTATAAGGTGTCCTCCTCTCTTTTATTCTATTTTTGGAGCTGCTTTCACAACATTTGGTATTAGAGCTTTGGATTTTAGGGTTTCGTTGCTCCAAACATGTCATCATGGAATTTTCACTATAAATTTGTTTCTACGCAGGTTCATAAGCTGAAATTTTTAGAGTGCGAAGCCAAAATCCTGAGAAACATCATCCCATAATTTCATATCTTTTTTCACAACATTTTAGAGAGATGATCTGTGGAAGTTAGGTATTTTTCAGGCTCCTGAATTTCATCTCAAAGAGGTGATCATGGGAAGATCTCCATAACTATTTCTTTGAGCATTGGATTGGAATGATGTAAAACACATCCACAAGTACACGGAATTTAGTTTAGTTTCTATCAATTTCAGAGCCAAAGGAGGAAATAGTGACACGTCGCAAGTTGTACAAAAATTCTCTACTGAACTAGTCCATAATTAGGTCATTGTGGGAGCTTGAACATAAGTTTGCCTTGAAGAATCCAAATCAGGTCAAACCTATGGTATTCAAAATAGGATTCAGAGGGATACCTCATGGCCAAATTTTAGATATTGAAGATCCAAAATCACAGAGGTAATTCAGTTTCAATATCAAGCTCCTCAAAAGCAAGAAAATGGTGTGTATTTGTTTCTGAATTGCATAAGTCGTGTGTAAAAAAATTATTTTGAAGTGATTCCAAAAGACTTTTGAACATATATTCTAGTATTGGCTTCTGAAATGCCTCCTAAAAGGAATTAAACACCCATTAATCCCTCACAATACTCTACTATGGCTCATTCAGATGAATAACTGCAACATGATCTATCAAAATTGCAAGAGCAAGTGCACCAAATTTTGCTCCCGCAAAGAGCAGCAAAAAATGAAATGGAAGTTTTGAAGAAAGGCATGGAAGTGAAGATGGATGGTTTGACTATATATGGCGAGGAAACTAAGATGGATGGCATGGAAGCTAAGATGAAAGACATGGAAGAAAAAATGAAAGATAACATGGAAAACATGAAGAATGATCTAAAAGTAGACATCAAAGGTTTGACAAAGTTGATACAAGAAATTATTCCTTTGTTGGATAAAACACAGCGGAAAACATTAAACAATTAACACACAGCAGAAAACCATACACAGAAGACACAGTGATTTAACGTGGTTCACCCAACCATTTTGGGCTACGTCCACACAACATAGGCATCGGCAATTCTTTATTAATCAAACAGGAGATTACAAACTCTCACACACTCACACACTCCAAAACAATCCGTATGGATACCTGTTTGATAGCAAGGAGAATCTAACTGCCTCATAAATCCTCTCAACACAAATTTAGGATGCATTAACTCCCTCCCAACAAACTGGAGCTAATCTAGCAACAAATTCCTAATTTTTGTCACCTACTGAGATTTTTATTCGGCGAGGATCCCAGCCGAGACAATCTCACCTTCGGCAAATATGATACTGTTTGCCTATTCTTTATTATTTTATCTTCTCTCCTTTGTTGAAAGCCATATAGCAGCTTCTCCAACAAAGGCGGTTTCATGAACATAATATACCTGGATTTTCCTTTGTGTACACCTTTGTATGCACCTTTTCAAGAGAGACTCCCCTTTCAGTAATAACCTGTCTTACAAAATCGTACTTAATTGGAATATGCTTTGATTTACTATGATAGGCCGGATTCTTAGCCAAATGTATTGCACTTTGACTATCACAAAGTAACCTGATGTTGTCCTGCAACCTACCAAATTCACCAAGCAAACCTTTCAACCAAACCGCCTCTTTGCAAGCATGCGAAGCAGCAATGTATTCTGCTTTAGTAGTGGACAAAGCAACAATGTTCTGTAGCTTTGACATCCAGCTAATAGCTCCACCTACAAGAGTAAAGACATACCCTGAAGTTGACCTTCTCTTATCCAAATCACCTGCAAAATCGGAATCAACATATCCGCAAACAAATTCACTACTCTTATTGTAAGTGATACAATAACTACTTGTGCCTCTCAAATACCGAAGCACCCATTTCACTGTTGACCAGTGTTCTTTACCCGGATTTTCCATGTACCTGCTGACAACCCCAACTGCATGTGAAATATCTGGTTGAGTACAAACCATCGCATACATCAAACATCCTACTACATTAGCATATGGAATTCGAGACATATAATCCTTTTCTTCATCTGTATTAGGACATAAACTGGAAGAAAGCTTAAAATGGGAAGCTAAAGGGACTGACACAGGCTTCACATTGTTCATACCAAACCTCACAAGTATTTTCTCAATATACTTATGTTGTGATAGCCACAGCTTACCACTGCTCCTGTCTCTGAAAATCTCCATGCCCAAAATCTGTCTTGCTGCTCCTAGATCTTTCATATCAAATGTCCTTGCCATCTGAGTCTTCAACCTGTTGATTTCTTCAATGCTTTTGCTTGCTAAAAGCATATCGTCAACATACAACACTAAGATAATGAACATGCCATTACTTAACTGCTTAAAGTAAACACGATGATCATATTCACTTCTTATATATTTTTGACTCAACATGAAAGAATCAAATTTCTTGTACCACTGTCGAGGCGACTGCTTCAGACCATACAATGACTTCTTGAGCCTGCAGACAAATTTCTTATTGCGATGCTGAAGAAACCCTTCCGGTTGTTCCATATAAATTTCCTCATCTAAATCACCATGTAGAAATGCAGTCTTAACATCTAATTGCTGCAACTCTAAATCAAGCAAAGCCACTAATGCTAACACAATTCTAATTGAAACAATTTTAACCATTGGTGAAAAAATCTCATGAAAGTCAATACCGGCTTTCTGAGAAAACCCTTTTGCAACCAGCCGCGCTTTGTACCTGTCTTCCGTATCATTCACACCCCGTTTCAGCTTGAAAACCCATTTACACCCCACAGTTTTCCTGTCTTTCGGAAGCTCAACCAGATCCCATGTGCCGTTCTTACTTAAGGCCATCATTTCTTCCTTCATGGCTGCTTTCCACTTGTCACTTTTCGAACCTTCTATTGCTTCCTGATAGCACAGAGGTTCATCATCGTTAGCGGTCAAAGCAACTGAAGTAACATAATCATCATACCTTCTCGGTGGCCGTTTGATTCTTGTCGGCCTCCTTAAGGATGTTTCTGGTGCTTCCTCGATTGGCTGACTACCACCTGTAGGGACTTCTTGCCGATTAGTATCTGAGACCTGTTCATGATCTAAACCTGAACCCTGTTCATGTTCTGAAACCTGTTCATGACTAGTATCTGAACTATGGTCATCATGACTATCATTAGAAGTGCTGTCAAACTGAATGTGCTGAAAATCAGATACATCATCTTGTTTCAATCTACTATCTACATCTAACTGTACAAGAGAGGATTCATTAAACCTTACATCTCTGTTGATGATGATTTTGCGGGTAGTAGGATCCCACAATCTATATCCCTTTGTTCCAACACCATACCCAACAAAGATATACCTTTTAGACTTTGGATCTAACTTAGTTCGCTGATGTTTAGGCACTAGGGCATATGCATCACAACCAAACACTCTGAGTTTAGAATAGTCACAAGGGTGTCCTTTCCATACCTCTTGCGGAATCTTGCAGTCTATCGCCGTCGATGGAGATCGGTTTATCACATAACAAGTTGTTGCCACCGCTTCCGTCCACAACTCCTTTTGCAACCCGGCGTTACTCAGCATACTCCTTGCTCTCTCTAGAAGAGTCATGTTCATGCGTTCAGCAACTCCATTTTGCTGAGGAGTATAAACCGTGGTCTTATGTCTTTCGATCCCTGCATCCTTGCAATAGCTGTCAAACTCCTTGGAAGTAAACTCACCACCATTGTCAGTTCTTAAACATTTGATAGTTCTACCAGTGTTGTTTTCTACCAATGCTCTAAACTGTTTGAAAATTGTAAAAACATCAGACTTCTTTTTCATCATGTAGACCCACACCTTCCTAGAAAAGTCATCAATGAACGACACAAAATATGACGAGCCACCATATGACGCTGTAGGGGCTGGACCCCAAACATCTGAATGAATATAATCAAGTATCCCTTTACTAGTATGTTTTCCTGTTTTAAATTTTTGTTTACTTTGTTTTCCAAACAAGCAATGCTTACAGAAATCTAACTTTTCAGACTTTAGATTAGGAAGTAATTTACGATCAGCCAAAATCTTTAACCCTCTTTCGCTCATATGGCCCAACCTTTGATGCCATAGACGAATGGAACTACTGTCATGTTCAGACACCGTAGACACATGAACTGACCCTGTTCTTCCTTCTAACTGAAACAGATTTCCTACTTTCTTAGCTTTCATTACTAGTAAAATACCTTTGTAAATTTTCATTACTCCACCTTGAATTACAGTTTTATATCCATTCGTATCCAATGCTCCTAAAGAAATTAGATTTTTTCTTAAGTCTGGAACATGTCTCACATCTGTTAACAATTTAGTTGTGCCATCAAACATTTGCAGTTGTATACTTCCTATCCCAACAATATTGCAAGTAACATCATTACCCATGTACACGACTCCATCATTAACTGATCTATACGTCTTAAACCATTCTCTATGAATACACATGTGGTTTGATGCACCGGAATCTAACAACCAATGTTGATCATGTTTTGACATATAAAAAGACAATACTTCGTCGCTCATACCTGAACCAGATACTGAATCTGTATCTGTGGTGTTTGCTTCCTTCTTTTCTGTTGAAGAGCCTTCTTTAGCAGCCTGCTGTCGCTTCCAGCAATCCTTCTTCAGGTGTCCAACTTTCCCACAATGCCAGCACTTCACCTTTGTCTTCTTTCCTTTAGAATTTGAACGAGAGTTTCTATGCTTACCCCCGGAGTGTCTCTCTCTCGAGCGACCTCTGGCCATCATTACCTCTGACGTAGAGGTGTCTGCATTCGACCTCTTCCTCGTCTCCTCAGACAACAAGGCTCCAATCACATCGTTCTCAAAACGGGCACTCTGAGTTTTCGCCATCTCGTCTTAAAACAATGAATCTCCAAATTTTTAAAAAAGGTTAATAAATAAAACACTGCCTATGCCTTATTGTACAATTGCCTTTGCTGTTTAAAAAAAAAAAAAATTTCTGCAATTATGGATGAAATTATGCCCTTCACCTATACAATGCATTTCCCTTAATACATATGCCAATAGCATTAAATAATTACCAATCGATTCAAAAAACACTACCATCCAAATCAATTTTAAAAATCAAATTGATTTGACAAACTTCAAATCGATTTATGGCATGCAACAAATCGATTTAATACATGATCGATTTTAAATGGATTAACCAAAAATCGATTTATTTAAAGAACTTCAAAATGATTTTATGGCATATAATAAATCTTTTAAAATAAAATGCCACCTTATAAGCTCCCTTTAAAAATCGATTTAAAAATGGCATTTGAATACCATTATCTTTCAATATTGCATTACACTTTAATGCATCACACTTTAAGGCCAAATCGATATGGCACAGCTTCGCATCCATCCTGCACCCTGTGTTGAGTTAATACAAAACGATATACATATATATGACTTTTTGTTTTTTTTTTTTTTATAAAACTCCAAACTGATTTCATTGTCAGATTTATAAAATCGGATTGATATGACCCATTTCAAAACGTTTAATACCCACTTCAACAAACGTTTAAATGAAATATCAGTTTACCATGTCTCGGCTCTTTGATCACAGCAACTAAAAACTGCGGGCCTAGTTCTGCTTACCATACCAACGTTCACCATTCAACGCTGCCACCACCGGCAGCCTTCAGACGAAATGAATTACACAGCAGTCAGCCCACTGTACTGAGTATTTACGGGCATTCAACGCACTGGCTTCAATGCCATTCGACGCAGCCAGTTCAACACCGTTCACTTCAAACCCACGGCTCTGCTTGGCTTTTTTCAACGCTTACGGCTAGTCTATGGCTCACGACCTTTCAGCAATCCTCTCACGTAGCAGGTCCACGCCAATACGCAGGTTTATTCAGCTCAAACACGCAGGTTGGACACACTCCGCAGCACACCAGGCAGCACAGTTCCCTCTGCGCAGCACCTCACGCAGATTGGACAGAAGTTCAACACAGCCAGCACTCCACCTCCAGCACGCGCTCCAGCTGCGCCACGCCTCCAAGCGCTCGATGCCACTTGTTGGAGAAATCAGGCGGAAAAACATTAAACAATTAACACCGTGACCATACACATAAAACACAGAGGTTTAACGTGGTTCACCCAACCAATCTGGGCTACGTCCACACAACATAGGCATCGGCAATTCTTTATTAATCAAACAGGAGATTACAAACTCTCACACACAAATGGTTAAAACATAGTAGAGGAAACTCATGATGAAAACAAAATAAATGTTAATCATGATTTTATGAACTCTAATGTTGGATTGAAGAACCATTATATTCCAAACATGGATATGAGGAATTTTGATGGCAAGGATCCCGTAATAGGGATACTACAGATGGAGCAATATTTTGATATCAATAATGTGAAAAGAAAATAAAAGGTATGCATTTCAACCTTACATTTAGAACATAATACATTTGTATGGTATCGATGGCTTTTCTCCCGTAAAAAAAATGTCACTTGGTCAATTTTTACGGAGGAAATGATAGCACATTGTGAGGATACAAAGAGCAACACCTTATTTATCCAACTGATAAATCTCAACTGTTAGGTCTCTATATTACTAGTATAGTCCCTTATTTTTGTTAGTGTAACCCAATTATTGTTATTATTGTACCCCTGTAACCCCCATATTTTTATTATTGTGCCCTTAAATTATTATTTTTGGGTCAGCTAGGATTACATTGCGCCCCTTGGACTCCTATATATAGAAAGGAGTTTTTGTAATTTTTATCATCCACGAAGTTTTCATTCATGTAATGTATTAGAGTTTTCCCCCTCAAAGTGGCTTATTTCTAAGGTGTTGATATCTATTCTCTTCTATTTTAGAGCTGGTTTCACGGCATTTGGTATCAGAGCTTTGGATTCTAGGGTTTCTCTACTCCAAACAAGTCATCGAGGCATTTTCTCTATAAAAAATTTTCTACGAAGGTTCAGAAGCTGAAATGTTTAGAGTGTGAAGAAAAAATCCTGAGGAACATCATCACAAAATTTCACATCTTGTTTTGCAATATTTCAGAGATATCATCTGTGGAGGTTAGGTCTTTTTTAGGCTCCCAAATTTCATCTGAAAGAGGTGATTGTGGGAAAATATTCATAACTCTCCCTCTGAGCATCAGATTGGAATTTTGTAAATATTGTCTGGAAGTAAACTGATTGTAGTTTCCTGTCTATAAATTTCAGAGCCAAAGGAGCAAACAGTGACACGAGGCAAGTCATACAAGTTTGCTCTAGTGAACCACTCAATAATTAGGTCATTGTGGGAGATTGGACATAAATTTTTCTTGAAGAATCCAAATCAAGTCAGACCTGTGGAATTTGAAAGAAAATTCAGAGGAATACTACAGGGCCAAATTTCAAGTATTAAGGATCTGCAGGTATAGATTTAAGTCAATTCCAATATCGAGCTCTTCAAAAGCAAGTAAAAGGTGTGCATTTTTGTTTTCTGAACTGCATAAGTGTTGTTTGAAGAATCAAGTTGGATTGATTCCAAGGGCACATTGTAGAATAGATATCATTATTGGATTCTCAAATGGCCTCTAAAAATAATTCAACACCCATTGAGCCTTTATAAGGCTCTACTATGACTCATGTAGACGAAGAATGGCAACATGACATATCAAAATTACAAGAGCAAGTGAAACAAATTTTGTTCTCACAAAGAGAAACAAAAAATAACATGGAATTTTTGAAGAAAAGCATGGAAACTAATATGGATTGTTTGATGGAAGGCATGGAATCTAGGATGGATGGTTTGAAGAATGGCATGGAAGCTAAGATGGATGGCATGGAATATAAGACGGATGACATGGAAGGTAAGATGGAAAACATGAAGAATGATATAAAAGAAAACATCAAAGGTTTGAAAAAGTTGATACAAGAAATTATTCGTAATGGTTAAAACATAGTAGAGGAAACTCATGATGAAAAAAAAAAATTTCAATCATGATTTCGTGAACTCTAATGTTGGATTGAAGAACCATTATATTCCAAATATGGATATGAGAAAGTTTGATGGCAAGGATCCCATAACATGGATACTACAGATGGAGAAATATTTTGATCTCAATAATGTTCAAAACACATAAAAGGTATGCATTGCAACTTTATGTTTACAAAAAAATACATTTGTATGGTCTCGATGGCTTTTCTCCCGTAAACAAATTGTCACTTGGTCAATTTTTACGGAGGAAATGATAGCACATTATGTGGATAAAAAGAGCAGCACCTTCTTTATCCAATTGATACATCTCAAATTTTAGGTCCCTATATTACTAGTATAGTCCCTTATTGTTGTTAGTGTAACTCCCTTATTGTTATTATTGCACCCCTGTAACCCCCATATTGTTATTATTGCGCCCTTAAATTATTATTGTTAGGTCAGCTAGGATTACATTGCACCCCTTGGACTCTTATATATAGAAAGGATTTTTTGTAATTTGTATCATCCAAGAATTTTTCATTCATTTAATGTATTAGAGTTTTCTGCGTCGAATTGGATTATTTATAAGGTGTCAATATCTATTTTCATCTATTTTTGGAGCTTGTTTCATGACATTTGGTATCAGAGCTTTGGATTATAGGGTTTTGCTTCTCCAAAAAGTTCATCGTGGCATTTTCGCTATAAAAATTTTTCTACGAAGGTTCAGTAGCTAAAATGTTTAGAGTGTGAAGCCAAAATCCTGAGGAACATCATCGCAAAATTTCACATCTTGTTTCGCAATATTTCAGAGATATCATCTGTTGAAGTTAGGTCTTTTTCAGGCTCCCGAATTTCATCTGAAAGAGGTGATTGTGGGAAAATATTCATAACTCTCTTTCTGAGCATCAGATTGGAATTTTGTAAACATTGACTGGAATTAAACGAATTGTAGTTTCCTGTCTATAAATTTTAGATCCAAAGGAGCAAACAATGACACGAGGCAAGTCGTACAAGGTCGCTCTAGTGAACCAGTCAATAATTAGGTCATTGTGGGAGATTGAACATAAATTTTTATTGAAGAATCCAAATCAAGTTAGACCTGTGGCATTTGAAAGAAACTTCAGAGGACTACTACAGGGCCAAATTTCAGATATTGAGGATCTGCAGGTATAGAGATAAGTCAATTCCAATATCGAGCTCTTCAAAAGCAATTAAAAGGTGTGCATTTTTGTTTTCTGAACTGCATAAGTCTTGTTTGAAGAATCAAGTTGAATTGATTCCAAGGGCATATTGTAGAATAGATATCATTATTGGATTCTCAAATGGCCCATAAAAATAATTCAACACCCATTAAGCCTTTAGAAGGATCTACTATGACTCATGAAGATGAAGAATGGCAACATGACATATCAAAATTACAAGAGCAAGTGCGACAAATTTCGTTCTCGCAAAGAGAAAAAAAAAATGACATGGAAGTTTTGAATAAAAGTGTGGAAACTAATATGGATTGTTTGACAAAAGGCATGGAATATAGAATGGATGGTTTGAAGAATGGCCTGGAAGCTAAGATGGATGGCATGGAATCTGGCATGGAATCTAAGACGGATGACATGGAAGCAAAGATGGAAAACATGAAGAATGATCTAAAAGTAGAGATGGAAGGTTTGACAAAGTTGATACAGGAAATGTTTCCTAATGGTGAAAATATAGTAGAGGAAACTCATGAAGAGATCAAAATAAATGTTAATCGTGATCTCATAAACTCTAATGTTGGAGGGAAGAACGACCATATTCCAAAAATGGATATGAGGAAGTTTGATGGAAAGGATCCTGTAACGTGGAGACTACAGATGGAGCAATATTTTGATCTCAATAATGTGCATTTTATCATCCATTAAAATCAATTACAGTTGCTACTACATTTGTGGACACGATTCAAAAGCTATATGAAAACCCAAGGGTTATTGTGAGCGACAAAGATCCCATTTTTACTAGAAATTTTTGGACGAAGTTATTTTCTTGTTTGGGTACTCAATTAGCTCATAGCTCACCTTATCATCCTCAATCTGATTGTCAAACTGAGATACTAAATATATTTTTTGAGGGATATCTTCGTTGTTTTGTATCTGATAAACCAACACAATGGGTCAAGTGGTTACCTCTCGCTGAATGGTGGTATAACACTTCCTTCAATACTGCAAAACAAATGACCCCATTTATGGGACTTTATCGATATGACCCACCATCCATCACATCATATTTAAGAGAAAATTTTAAGGTTCAAGTAGTGGAAGATCACATCAAGCATCAACAAGAAGTTCTTCAACTCTTAAAGGATAACTTGAATTTGGCACAAAATCGAATGAAACAACAGACAAATCAACATTGCAGTGAGAGAAGTTTTGATGTACGAGACTGGATATTTTTATGGCTACAACCATACAAACAAATGTCCCTGAAGCAAGCTAAGAAGGATACTAAATTATCACCTAAGTACTATGGTCCTTACAAGGTGTTGCAAAATATTGGTACTATGGCATACAAATTGGAGCTTCCTGCTTCTTCACGAGTGCATCTAGTTTCCCATGTTTCATGCTTAAATAAGGTTATAGGAGAAAATATTCCAGTTCAAAAAATATTGCCAAAACTTGGTGAGGAAGGAAAAATCATATCAGAACCTAAAGCGGTCACGGAAACAAGAACTCAAGAGCTACATAATCGATCAATTTCAGAGTATCTCATCAACTGGAAGAACTTACCCACTAAAGGTTCTACATGGGAGGATGAGAATTTTATATAGAAGCACCCATAGCTACTCAAGAATTGAGGAAAACACTTTTTTGATGGAGAGGGGCATGTTAGGTCCCTATATTACTAGTATAGTCCCTTATTGTTGTTAGTGTAACCCCCTTATTGTTATTATTGTACCCTTGTAACCCCCATATTGTTATTATTGTGACATTAAATTAGTATTGTTAGGTCGGCTAGTATTACATTGTGGCCCCATGGACTACTATATATAGAAAGGAGGTTTTGTAATTTGAATCATCCAAGAATTGCTTATTCATGTAATGTATTGGAGGTTTCCCCCTTGAAGTGGCTTATTTCTAAGGTGTTGATATCTCTTTTCTTCTATTTTTGGAGCTAGTTTCACAACATCAAACAAAAGGGATTAGCGGCAGAGCACATTGAGGACTTCCAAAAATCAAATTTAAGGGTAACTGATATTCTATAGGAACACAATATTGATTTCTTCATAAGGAATCTAAGGGATAACATCCAACATGAAGTTCGCATTTGGGAACCTGATTCATTGGAGAAGGCATTCAGGTTGGCAAGAAAAATTGAATGTAAAATTATGGTGACAAGGAAGCCTACCACTCACATGTATAAATATTGAAGTGTTGCTACTCCTAGACTTCCACAACCTACAAAGTTGACACCGCGGTAATTGGAAGAAAAAGGAGAAGAAGGGCTTTGCTACAATTGTGATAGAAAATACGCTAAAGGTCGTAAATGTGTTAAGAAGAGTGCCATAGAAATCAACCAATTTTTTTAAGGTTTGCTTCTAAGTACCTGGGTTTCCCACACACTGACAGATATCCTGCTAAATATAACTAGGAAAACCTTATAGCTAGATTAAAAAATAGACTTGCCAACTGGACATTCTAGACTCTCAACTTGGTTGCCACCTAGTGTTCGGTTAGTCGGCTTTGCAGGGAATCCCACACTATCATTACTTGGCCTTGCATCCCCCTAATTAATCCATCTAGAGCCATATCAGAAACATCAAACACAACTTCCTTTGGGAAGGAACTGAGAAAAAGGTGAAATGGGTGCTCGTGGTTTGGGACAAAGTTTTCAAACAGAAAAAAGAGGGTGGTCTTGTCCTAAGAGACTCAAAAATTTTAGGAAAATATGGGAAGAGAAATACACCCCTTCCCATCACCAAAAACTTCTCATTAGACTAAGTGGCTTGATGACAAGCTCTGCTATCTGGAGCCAAGCATGGGAGATCATAGAAATCATCTAAAACCATTAATTTTGGGAAATTTTCAATGGATACCAATATCTATTCTTCGAGTATGAATAGAAATAGTGCATGAACCTAAGAAAGAGTAATTCAGCTTGATAATTAAAATTATAACAAGATAGGGAAAGATGAAGGCGAAGCATTACTAGAAAATGAACAACCAGGCTATAGGCTGGAGGGAATGTGTTGTTGATGAATACTAGAATCAAAAGGACTTTCCCATTGCTTGGTAGAAACTGTTAGATGAATTGAAGAAAATATAGATAAAATCAGACATCGATGAGGACAAGTTAAGATAGGGGAAAAATTCAATGGGACACTTCAACATCAAGGAGGCTTATGGTTGTGCGGCGTTACTCAACCTAGGCCCTCTTCAAAAAAATGGAAAACTATGTGGGATAGAAGGCAATGGAAAAAAGTCTCTATATTCATCTAGCTACTCATGCACAAGAATATCCTGACCTAGGAAAATTTGAAAAGTAAAGGCTTCACTGGACCCTCTAGGTGCACTGTCTATGAATATGATGAGGAGACCACCAACCATCAGCTAGAAAAGTGTCCCTATGACAACAACATTTGGAAAATGGCACACTTGGTCTTTAAGGCCTCTCGAAGAGACCACTCCTCCATCCTCAATACTTTTTAGCACTAGAGATATTGGTTCTCCAATCAACCTATGATTAATAGGGCCTAGAATCTCCTCCCAGGGATCATCAGTTGGTCTCTCTCGAAGGAAAGGAACACCATAACCTTCAGGGATACGTGTAAGAAGGAAGAAAGGGTTATATCCCAAATCAAATAGACTATCAGAGAAATGATGGAAAATTAAAAGTTGGAGGCTCCGCCTAACCCTCTAAGGTGGGAAGATCTTTGAATCCTATCCCTTTCAGAAAAAGCCATTTCCCGCATACCTCTGATGTCACCGAAATCATCTATATAGGGCACTGCAATTTTTTTGGTTCCACCAAGGACAAGTACTGTTAATTTAAATTAGGATGGGGTAGCGAATGGTAAATAAGGAAAGGATGGCTTCGAAGGGGTCTTAAGAAACTCGCAAAGCAACATTTTCTACATCTATGCTGGTAACCTAAGATATACCACTCATAACGCTGTGAAACTGCATAATCTGGAGCATGGTATTTCCATTTCAAGAACCCAAAACATATCACCTCTTATTATAGAGGGTGACTCGAAGCTGGAAACTTTGGAAAGTAGAAAATTGTAGTATGGAATTACGGCTTCTAGAGTGTCACAAAACTAGTCCCTCAACAAAATCCCTAACAAGATCAGAAGCCACATAGATAGTGTCATAAGTCTTCACTCTCAATTTGTCAAGAGAAGTGATAATGGTTTGACTCACACGTTATCTAATGAAGGGATGGTGGGATCACAGATCTTGCACTCTATGGCTTGGCATGATTTAGAGGAGACCCAACTGCGACAACATTTCACGTCACTAAAAAACATGGACAACCAATGTGTGGCTCCCTACAACACCAATAGAAATAGTCACCACCCTCCTCTGGAAAATCTGGTTATAAATGCATTATCAAGCTCCCATAAACTCCAAAGCTATCATTCAATCTCAAGAATGTTGGCACGCAACATCCCTCCGGCTCTGACATCCTTTGGTCCCCTCAATGTTGACAAAATTTAGGCTCTATCATCATGTTGCAGAACCTCCTACTACCTAATAGTAATCCTCGCCATCAGTTTGCACACTCTCTTGAGATATTTCTCATATATTACTACCTACCCCATGCCCTAATACTCCATCTGCCTCATTGCATCTCAGCCTCGGTCTGCTCTCCCATTTCCAAACTCTTCGTGTCACTTTCTTGCTCATGGTGCACTCCACCACCCATTCCTCTTTGCATCCCTACATCTCTCAAATATCCAATTTTCTTGATATCCACACGGCTCCAATACAAAACTCCGGTCATGGCTGTGGGTGTGCGACCTCCGACTGGAACAACCTTAGTAACCCCCAAACTACCCGGGCTGAATCCATTACCAGGAGGGCTACCCTTTCTTATGAGGTGGTTGTCAACCCTGAAACACGAGTCTACATTGAAAACTTGGGGGATAAAGCTAGGTCTCTGAGGCCCCGGATCACCAAAGAATGCATGCACCAAGAGTTTAAATGGATCCCTGGCTCTATTTTAACCCAAGCAAAGGAGAACCTTTATAGTAAGTCAATTGAGCTATAGTGGCACCTGAAAACAACCCTCAAATTGGAAATGAAGGATCAAGCCGAGATGGCTAAAGTTCTCGTGAATAAAATTGGCATGCTTATTGAAAACTTTGTGGTCTACATGGAGGAAATTCACCACTGTAAATTTGTAACTAGGGGTTCTCACTACTTTACTATGAAAAAATTAGTGCACTCATGCCAACCACCTCTCTCTAAGAATCGAGAAGAAAATGGCACGGGCTTCCTCCTGAAACCCTCCTGAGCAGTCAAAATTTTCTAGCAGCACTCATGAAATTCCCATCAGTTTGGATGATGACCCAGCTGCTGTTTGAAGACCTCGGCCATGACTGCTGGTTAGTGGCCTCATCAGATATCATTGTGGCTAGTTTTATTGAAAAACTATTTTTCCCCTATCGTTTCTCTTTTAAATTTCATATACCTGTCAACATCTGTTTATAATGTTCTCAGTGAAACGGTTGCTCTTCGTCAGGTTTCTAAATGTTGCTATGCTTCTTATCTTAGTTTGTGTTTTTCTATGGGTCTCAATTGTAATGTTGCCCCAATCCTCTACTACTCTAGTAATTGTAAAAATTTCTCTCAGACGGAAGTAGCAGGGTTTTGTTTACTCAGTGCCGAAGAAAGGATCACACTCAACATATTTTCATGTAACTAAGGTCTTTTTTTAATAATATATACTATCTTGCGTGAAATATATATATATATATATATATATATATAGTTCAAACCTAGATAATCAAAATAATAAACCAATTAATAAAATATAAATAATAATATAATAAATATAAAAATAATGAGGATACAAACGTGGATGCAAAATTGGAAGCAAATGTGGGTGCAAAGGGAGGTGCCAAACTAAGTGCAAATTGCAGCACAAATTTTTTTTGATGCAATAGTGGATACAATAAGTTATGGAAAAGAAGATGAAAATATGGATGAAAAACGAGATGAAAAAGTGGATGCAGAAAAAGGAGATGCAAAAATAGATGCAAAACAAGAAGCAAACCATGACACAACACTTGGCACAAATGTGAAGCACAAAAGGATGTAAAAATGGATTCAAAAATTTGTTTAAAGAGGGATGAAAAATATGAGGCAAAAGTTGATCCAAGTGTACAGGAAAAAAGTGGATGCAATAGAGGATACAAAAATTGGTGGAAAAAAATTAGGAGCCAAACTTCATGGAAAACTTGGGACAAAACATGGGACCAAAACTAGTGCAAAACATTGTGAACACCCTATAGCAATACATGGTGCTAAACTTGGTGGAAGACTTGGTGCAAAAATCAGTCTAAATTTTGCATCAATGTTTGGACCATATGTTATATATGGATGTAAATAACACCAAAAATGAGCTCCATATGCAAAAAAGTAAACCAAAAGGGACACTAGTCACAGGGTTTTGTTGTAGTGAATTACCTTATATGATTTCACATAATATAAGTGTCATTAAATATTCACACATTCATTCTTTACTTACTAGTATTTCATTATTGGGAATTATGTTAATTCAACCTAGTCTAGTTTCTCAACGTATTTCCTCATTTTATTTTATAATCTCCATTTTTCTATATTAAGATCCATGGGAGCCCAATCCTAGTCCCCATTGGGAGGAACACATTTAATTTTATGATTAGGTAAAAGGATTTTGATAGCTACTTTACAAATCAAACATAAATCTATGTCCAGTTACATAATCTCTTCCATTTCCACATGTTATCCATATATCATATATGTTTGATGAAATTTTTTTACTCGTTTTCCCTTAAATGTAGGTGTAGATAGTTAACTAAAAAGAATAGTTTCAGATTTCATGTGTATGTTTTATGTATTGTATTTATTTTAATAATAGCTATGACTATTGAAATTTGAATCTCAGTATAGTTCTTCCTACTGTGATTTTGTTTCTTAATGTCCGAGACTTATGCGTTGAGATCCCATAATATGTCAAACATACGTTTCAAAAAAATACATAATAGAAATGTTCTTGAGAGTTTTTTAATTTTAGTATTTATATATGCTATAAAGCTCAAAAAACGTAGAATGTTTTAATATTGCAAATATTTGTAGGGTGCGATGGTACATGAAAGAATTTCATTGCGCCTTACACCTATCTCCTTATTATGCATAATAAAATATCTTTCTATATTACGAAACAAAATTGATATTTTGATTTTGCGCAATTTTCATTTTGACTATAGAGTTGATTGAGATAAAATGTTTCTATCTTAAGAAAAGTTTGAACTTATCGGAAAATTAACCATTGTTATATATATATATATATATATATATATATATATATATATATATATATATATATATATATATATATATATATATGCTTAGTTTAACCGGTTTTAATCTTTGTAATTTATGTGGAACGTAAAAGTGTGAAAAGGCTTTCATTGTTCACTTCTCCTTCTGCACAATGAAAATTTTGAATTCTCTTCTACATTCCACACTTTTGGCACACTCTCTCTACTTCGTCGAGATACCTATCTCCCCCAACCCTATTTCATATACTCAGTATTTTTTTCCTTTTTTAATGAATCCATATATCTACACACCAAATATCTCTTCGGAAATTATTTTTTAAACTGAACGAAAGTTTAATTATTTTAGGCTCACCTATTTAATATGATTTCCTTCTTTGAACATTATTTAACTGTAAAAGGAGTGTGTGAAAAGATAATTAACTCTACATAATTATAATGTTTAATACCCATTCACACTCTCCACAATGTAAATGCCTATTTCTCCTCGGAAATCCACACATTGAGCTTCTGCAACTAATTTGAAGGCATTGTTTTTTCATTTTGAATAAATTTTAATGTTGATTTCTATTGCATTTGTCATTTTATATTCCTGTATTGAATATTATTACTATGAAATATTAAAATAAGTGTATTTTTAATGCATGGTATGAACATTGAACACGATCTATTCCTTTGCACTCGCCATAAGATTAATTTAATATGTGTAGTCGAGGTATGTACGAAAAATAATAATTCTATGATTTTTGGAGGAAGGACGAAGGTTTTGGAGGAAATCTAGCATAAAGAGTTGTAGAGAAATTGAGTGCACAAGAATTTGTTAAGACCCTCCACACTATCTACCTCTCGCTCTCTCTCCCCCTTCTACATATTCCAGACCTTTGCATTTGGATAATTTCACAATGAGATCCTAAGACAGATCACAGTCTCATTTTAACTATTAAATATGTTTAGTAAACCTAAAATCATAAATATAAGTTAAATGAATTTATATTTATGACATTATCACATTTATTTAATAATAAATTTTATGAGTATTTTAAAACAATTGATATTAATATGAAATAATTTAGGGAAGCTAGAGTAGTAGCGATCAATGTTTCATTGTGCAGAGCTTACTTTTGTGGAGATTTCATTTTCGAGATCTTACAATGAGAGCTTTCAGTGTGTATAGGAAGCTTCCTTCGCACATGAAACCTTAGCACAAAGAAATTGTTAGCAATATGATGCAATGTGTTCTCCTTGATGGAAACCTACTTGATGATGTTTTCCTTAGTGGAAAACTATTTGATGATTTTCCTTTTGATAGCAACCTATTTTTTAAAGATGTAAAAATGGTGTTTCTACAGGTCAGTTCAGGTGTGATAGAGAAAGGAATTGCAGTAAGTATCAAAGAAATGAATCAATAAATATTTCTCAATGTATACGCAGGTTTGATGAAGGCGACTTGCGTACATATTCTACTTGCTATACAAGAAACCCGCTTATACATCCAAAATTATTATATACACAGTTTTTTGTTAGAAGTGGTTTCATTCATGGCAAGGGATAACAGCAGAGGCTAAGGTGAATACAGTGATAGGATATGTAGACAGGGAAGTTATTTACACTACAGCAGCAGATATAAGGCTTGTAGAGACAAAATAAGAGAATACAGGGCAGCAGACTTTACATACAGAGAATACAGTGACAGGAGTTTACATTTGGTAGAGTAGCAAACTATACATACATGAAATACAGTGACAGGATATGTACCGTGAATACAGAGACAGGGCAGCAGAATAGACAGAGAGTGAAAAATCCAGAGTGAGACATGGCAGAAGAAGAACTCACATGCACAAGAGAAAGAAGCATGGATTGTTAGGGGAATATTCAGGGCTACAACGCAATGTTATTCAACATGGACACAGTAAGAATAGAACTGTTGGTTTAGCATGCGAAAGCACCAAGAGTGCAACAGAATCATCGAAAAGATCAAGATGGAACCCTGAGGATAATGGAACCAAGCGTTTAGCAAGGCGGTCATTAAAACCTAATGAAGTTGGGTATTAAACCTTATGGTAGCGTTGAATTAACATAACAATGAAACAAGGTTCATATATTAAAGTGCTGAAGAAATAAGAAATGAAACCTTCGAACAAAGTTTATATGTATATGTATATAATGAAGGCATGGAGTTTTTTTATTGAAGCAGAACCATGAATGTAAGAGGAACCCTAAGTGGGAACAGTAAAACCAGAGGTAAGTAAACTGGTAGTATCACGCGGTGTCAAAAATGGTAAATGGATTTCTCAGTTTGAACACGATATATGTCTTCAAACAACACGTCTCCTCAGGAAGTTTTGTAAAACAACCTTTCCATGCAAATTTGATGAGTTAAACCTCGTACCAATAAAAAAAATGAAAACCACTAAGGACCGTTGGATTGAGGTCGGAGGAGCGTTGAGCTCACAACCGTTGGATGCAAGGGGTAGTTTAACCATTGGGCCCCAGTTCATTGTGTAAGATCAGAAGACTAAACCTTGTGTGATTCAACTATGCGACCACCGTTGATTTTTTCAGAGGGGAGCGGGATATGTTAATAACCATTGATGGAAGAGGTGCATTAACTAGTGGGGTCATATGTAATGTGGGCTCCATGGAATGTATGTGTATTAAAATGTCGTGTTTGGTTTATCTATAAGTTGATTAATGATTTAAATGAAATGATACAAAGGGTGCAGACCTAGGGTAATTTATATAATGTGGATATGTTATAATGATATGGCCGAGGGATAACATATCAACCTCTATTGTAGAGTCTGGATTTTATGCTATGATGTACCGACGATCGGAGCATAAACCAAATTTAAACCTTAAATAAGGTTGTGGGCCCAAAAAGCCACTGCTACTATATATATTAGTGTGATGGTTTAACCAAAGTATAGAAGATGATGCTACCGACTATGTGTTAATAAGTGCATATGAATATTGTTCAAATATGAAGTGTTAAGTGTTGGGTGAAATATTTTATGCTGGAGAAACCCTAATACCTCTTTGGAAATGAAAATGTGAGAGTTAATATGGTAATACGAGTGGAGAAGGCGTTGGGGCCCAATTGAGAGTATGTTGAATGATTAGAGTTCTAATATGAAATGAACAAAGAATGGAGACTTTGGATTAATAGGTTCCTATATATATATATATATATATATAGTCTTATATTAAAAAAGATAAACTCTTTATATGGAGACTAATGACCGAAAACCTTAGATATAAGGTTTGAAAGTGTGTTCAGCGCTCTATATACGAAGATTTAATTAACTTTGTGGGACCCTCACCAATCGCATCGGAGAAAATTTAGTAGCAGAATGTTTTGACAAAATTTTCGATTGAGATGCGGACCCGATGAGTTTATGAACCAAGATTGATATATGTTTGAGTTTCGGCATCGAAGTGAACCATCGCATCAGAGCGATTCATCGCATTAGCGCAGTGAAGTGGACAATGATTGATCACATCGAAGGAGAACAAAACATCGAAACATCAGAGCATCAAAAGAATTCAGGAGGTGAATCATCGCATCAGAGAATAAAGAAAGGTCAACGAGTGGGCCCGAAAGAGAATTTTATGTATTAAAAGGTTTTTTATTTAGTTCTTCGTGAGTTGATTTGCATTACATAAAGGGGTAGTTTATATGTTAAAAAAACTGCATTCTCATTCTCAGAGTTGAATTGTGTTATATAAAAAGCGCAGTTACATATATATGGTAGTTACACTACGATAGTGAACAGGTGGTCAAACATAGCCGAAAAGGACAAACATAGTCACAGAAAAGACAAACACAGTGATCCAAAACTGATTAAGTTTATTTTTAATCCTCATTGTAAATGAATGTATACATTTTTTATTGGTTTATATTGTTTGTGATGCATTGGCAAGTCTCCTAGAAGAAAACAAAATTCCCACTGTAATATTAAAATTGATACAGACAGCTATATTTTTCTAAGTGATCTAGAAAGGAAATGAGAAGGAAGAGGGCTACGAGGTATGGCTATCCATTTCAAATTCCCTGAGGAATACAAATAGTCATAAGGAAATATCTATAAATGATATCACCTTGATATGCAGACAGAGGTTAGAGAGTGAGGATAGAGAATGCAGGAAATGAAGAATTGAGGTAGAGAAGATAAGAAAGAGAGGAGAAGAAAGAGATGCTACAGAATAGAGCTGATATCTGAGGTAAATCAACAAATATTTTTCTTTTGATTGAATAATGAAGTTGGAGCTTCCCTATTAAGTTGAAGCTTCATAGATGTCAATTGTAGCTGACTGAGGTTGGAGCCTCCTGTAGGCTGGTGCCTACAGAAAATTAGTGGTGAGAGGGAGTTGGAGCTTGCCTTTGCATCACAAAAATAATAATATGTGTTTTTCTCCCTTTATGGGTTTCCACTTATATCTGTTGTCTTTGTGTGTGTTTCCTATGTGTTGATATGATCTACCCAATCTACTTAATGTTTGCTGCTGTCATCATAAGTTTGGTGTCACATTAAACCCCTCTCAGTTTAACTAAAGATTCAACAATTAGTATCAGATCCAGATCCTTTTGTACCAGTTTAACCACTGAAAGGACATCCTAGGTCCCCAAGATGGCTAGTCAAGAAGTAAGCTCAACCAATAAAGCCCCTTTTTTCACCGGTGATAATTATGCCTTCTGGAAAATCAGAATGAGAGCATACATAATGTCTCTAGGAATAGTTTGGGCTGCTGTGGAATTTGGATATTCCCCAAAGGCAACTGACCCAGAGAGAGAAGCTAAACAATAATTTGTAGAAAATGCAAAGGCTATGAATGCAATCTTAAATGGACTATGTGAGGCTGAATTTATCAAATTAATGCATAGCAAGACTACTACAGATATGTGGGATACTCTAGAGAACATCCACGAGGGAAATAAAAAGGTAAAGATAGCTAAAATTCAAGTATATAGAGGACATTTTGAAAATTTGAAAATGAATGATGATGAAGATGTTGGCATCTTCTTCTTAAGAGTTGCAGAAATTGTTAACAATATGAAAGCTTTTGGAGAAACCATACCAAAAAGTGTAATTGTACAAAAGATTCTAAGATCTCTTCCACCAAGTTTTAACCCTAAGGTGTCTGCAATAGAAGAAACAACTGATTGTGAAACTTTGACCATGAACCAGTTACTTGGAAATCTAATAGCCTATGAGATGAGACTCCCACAGAAGAAGCCAAGTGCGAGGCAGACAAATTTTAAAACAAAAAAGAAGAAAGAATAAAAGGAATATATATGTTCTTGGTCTGATGAAGAAGAGGCCAAGTTTGTCAAGAAACTAGACAGAGACTCAGGTAAATATAAAGGTAAACTTCCATTAAAATGCTTTAACTGTGGAAGAGTTGGACACTATGCTGCTAAGTTTCCTCATAAGAAAGAAAGGAATCAGGCTCATGAATGAGAGAAAACTACATCGAAGAACTGGTAGAAACGAAAGAAATTCAATAGAAAATCTTACTATGTTCAACAAGACAGCAGTGCATCTGAAGACTCAGATGAACCCTCAAGTGAAGAAGGAACCTTTGAATTTTTATTGATGGCCATAGAAGAACTTGAAGGACTCCTTCTAGAAGATGAAGAAGAAGGTGAAGTTGACCTTTAGGGGGAGCTAAGAAGTGCCCTGGAGGAGATTGACAGACTGAAACTGAAGTGCAGAAAACAAAAGGACATTCTCCTCAGGTATGTAAGAGAAGAGAAAAATTCAGAAGACCTCATGAAGCTGAAGATAGAACTTGAAGAAGCCAAGAAGATAGAAGACATGTTACTTAATAAAATCAAGGATAAAACTTAGGGACAAGAGACGCTGGAAGAAGAAGTAGTATGTCTGAGGAAGAAATTAGAAAATGCTCAAAGGAAAATGTCTATAAATTCTTCTCCAAAAACAGGATATGGTAAGTTGAATGAAATTCTGGATGCTCAAATATCTCCTCTGATAAAAATTGGAATAGGCTATGAAGCAGAATCAAGTAAAATCAAAGAAAAGGAAAACACAAATATTATTTTTGTAAAAGCAAAGAAGGTTGATGAAGCAGCTCCGATAATTCCTACAAAAGAAGAAACATGTAATGAGGGAAACAGAAACCAGAAGAAACCTCTAATAATAAAGAATGAAATAAGTACTCAGACAACAGAAAAAGGATCATATACCCTTAATTATGTAAAATTTGGAAGCCATCAAAGGAGATTCTTCACTCCTATGAAAAATGCCACCTGTTATGCCTACCACAAGCTGGGACACATTGCTGCATACTATCATACAAGGAGGAGTAATTCAAACCAGCAAAAGATGCAAACAATGGAGAGACTACCTCAAGAAAAAAAATGGAGAAGAAAACCTCACGTCAAGTATGCAAATTTTTTCTATGGTTACTATTTTTATTGGAAGGAATTTGGCCATAAAATCATTGAGTGCAGAAAATATGGACAAAAAATGATGTTCAACACCTCAAGGAGGTTTATGAATCAAAGAAATTTTGCTCATACTCACAATTCTGTGAAAATTATGATAAAATGTTGTGTATGCAATAAAATTGGACATATGCCTTCCAAATTTCCTCTGAGACGATGTGGTTCATCATCTCACAAAAGATACCAAATGAAAGGATGCTTTCAGTGGAAAAAGAAGGTGAATAAATGTGACCTAGCTATAACTGCTCAGGACCTGAAAAGCCAATGGTATTTGGACAGTGGCTGCTCAAAACATATGAGAGGAGACAGAAGCAAGTTTATAACTTTTGATGAAAAGAAATCTGGCACTATTACTTTTGGCAATCATAAATTAGGAAAAATCAAAGTGAAAGGCTTAGTCATCCTAGACAATGGTAGGGGAAAGGCCCAAGATGTACTATTTTTAGATGGGATAAAAACAAATTTGCTGAGTGTCATTCAAATGTGTGATAAAGGCTGTGAAGTTATTTTTAGACCACAAGACAGTTAAGTTAGATCAAGCACCACAGGAAAGACTCTACTCAAAGGTGTTCGAACAAAGAGTAACGTTTACATAGTGAAAGAGGAGGATGAAGAATGTCATCTTAGCAAACCTGAGGAGTCATGGTTATGGCATAGGAGATTGGGACATCTCAGCTTCGACCATATTATCAGACTGAGCAAGAAGAAAGCGGTCAGAGATATGCCAGAAATAAAAAGGCCTTCAAATACCATATGAAAATCTTGTCAATTGGGAAAACATGCCCGCACATCCTTTAAGGCCAAAGATGAGCTATCAACAAGAAGACCACTCCAGCTTCTGCACATGGACCTGTGAGGACCTGAAAGAACTAAAACACCAAGTGGAGAATCCTACTTCATGCTAATAATGGATGAGTTCTCCAGAATGACATGGGTTGCATTTCTCAAGAATAAATCAGAAGCACTGGAGAAATTCAAGATATTCAAAGAATTAGGAGAAAATCAAACAAGATGCAAGCTAAAATGCATCAGATTAGATAGAGGAGGTGAATTCACAGATTATGACTTTGCAGAACTATGCAATGAACATGGGATAAAGCAACAATTTACTATTGTAGGGATACCTCAATAGAATGGAGTAGCAGAGAGAAAAAATAGGTCTGTAAAAAAAATTGCCAGAGCTATAATGCAAGATAGTAATATTCCTCAAACCTTTTGGGCAGAAGCAGTACACACAGCCGTGCATATCCTAAAAAAATCTCATTTAAGGCCAAGCAATGACAAGACTCCCTATGAACTATGGCATGGTAAACCAGCTTTAATAAAGCACTTTAGAGTCTTTGGAAGTAAGTGTTACATAAAGAATAATGATGAAAATTTGGTGAAATTTGATGCAAGAGCAGATGAAGGGATATTTCTAGGATATGCATCCAAAAGTAAAGGGTACAGGTGCTATAACAAGGCTCTTCGAAAAATTGTAGAATGCATTGACGTAAGATTTGATGAAGAACTTCCAAACAAGACAAGAAGTACAGACTGCAGCAGTCCTTCAGAAAATCATGAAGAATAAAATCAAGATGATGATGAAACAAGAAAGACAATAGAAGATGCTGAACTAAGCTCAAAATCCCCCTCAAGATACACTCAAAAGAACCATCCAGAAGATCAGATCATTGGAGACAAGAGTGTAGGAGTCCAACCTAGAAGGAAGCTAAATAAACAAATAGAAGAGGTATACATAGCTATGTTATCACAAATAGAGCCCAAGAATTTTGTAGAAGCCAGTAAAGACAAGTATTGGGTGAATGCCAGGAATGAAGAACTGGACCAAATTGAGAAGAAAAATACCTAGGAATTAGTTCCTAGACTCACTGAGAAAAATGTCATAGGCTCAAAATGGGTATTCAAGAATAAAATGAATGAACAAGGACAGATAATTAGAAATAAAGCCAGAATTGTATGTAAGGGATATTCACAAATAGAAGGTCTGGATTACGATGAATCATTTCCCCTGTGGCTAGAATGGAAGCTATCAGAATGTTTCTAGCCTTTAAATGCTACCAAGACTTCAAGGTATATCAAATGGATATGAAATATGCATTTCTAAATGGACATCTAGAAGAAGAAGTCTACATGGAACAACCATAATGTTTCTCATTAACAGACAAAGAATATTATGTGTGTAGACTAAAGAAGGCACTATATGGACTAAAACAAGCTCCCCATGCTTGATACTTAAGGCTGGATAAGTACCTGCAAAAACAAGGCTTTAAAAGAGGAGGAGTAGATAGAAATCTATACATAAAATCCCATGAAAATGAAATCCTGATTATTGTAGTATATGTTGATGACATTATGTTTGGAAGCAACAAAGATGAGCTAGCAAAAGGATTTTCTGAAGAGATGAAATCAAAGTTTAATATGTCTATGATTGGAGAGCTTAGTTTCAACTTAGGACTTCAAGTTCAACAAAATAACACAGGTACATTCATCTCATAGGAAAAATACTTAAAAGAGATGTTGAAAAAGTTCAAAATGGAAGACTGCAAACCTCTGTCAACTCCCATGATCACTGGATGCACGCTATGTGCTAATGATAAATTTGTTGATATAGATCAAAGACTTTACAAATCCATGATAGGAAGTCTGTTGTACCTAACAGCATCAAGACCAGACATTATGTTGGTAGTAGGACTTCTGGCTAGATATCAAGTAGCACCTAAACAAAATCACCTTCTAGCAGTCAAAATAATATTCAGATATCTACAAGGAATTGCACAACATGGACTTTGGTATCCAAAAGGCAAAAGCTTCACTTTGAAAACATACAAAGATGCAGATTGGGCCAGCTATGTGGATGATAGGAAAAGCACAAGTGGAGGTTCATTCTATCTAGGAGAATGTCTGGTGGCATGGCTAAGCAAGAAAGAAACATCTATTTTTCTATCTAGAGTAGAAGCAGAATACATAGCAGCAGCAGCATGTTGCACACAAGTCATGTGGATGAAGCAAACCCCCCAAGACATGAAGGTAAGCATTGATGAACCTATCTCTATCAAATGTCATAATACAAGTGCTATAAGCATATCAAAAAAATCCTGTGCTTCATTCAAAAACTAAACATATCCCAATCAAGTATCATTTTCTCAGAGAACAAGTAACTTAGAAGGTTGTGAAGTTGGAATATATGCCAACAAAAGAACAGATGGCAGATATATTTACAAAAACTCTTGCTAGAGTACCATTTGAATATATGAGAGATAGACTAGGGGTAGTGTCTGTAGATGCTACTCTGTGATATAAAGAGAAAGCATCGTTTCATGGGGAGAATCAAAGAGAAAACATCATTCCAGGGGGAGATCAGTTGACAAGGAATGCCACAAAGAGCATGGAATAGGTCCTCAAGATTATAATATCAACCGTTTGCCATTGATGTCAAAGGGGGAGGAAACGCTATACACAGAGAATATGTTAAAATAGACAGGGCAATGTTATTACCATCAATGCCAAAGGGGGAGACTATTAGAAGTGTTGTCATTGATGGAAAAGAATAGCAGCAAAGGCTAAGGTGAATACAGTGACAGGATATATAGACAAGGAAGTTATTTACACTTCAGTAGCAGATATAAGGCTTGTAGAGAACTTGTAGAGACAAAATGAGAGAATACAGGGCAACAGACATTACATACAGAGAATATAGTGACAAGAGTTTACATTTGGCACAATGGCAGACTATACATACAGGAAATATAGTGACAGGATATGTACCGAGAATACAGAGACATGGAAGCAGAATAGACAGAGAGTGAAAAATCCAGAGTGAGACAGGGCAGAAGAATAACTCACATGCAGAAGATAAAGAAACACAGATTGTTAGGGGAATATTCAGGGCTACAGTGCAACGTGATTCAACATGGACACAGTAAGCACAAAACTGTTGGTTTAGCGTGTGGAAGCTCCAAGAGTGCAACTGAAACGTCAAAAAGATTAGGAAAAAACCCTGAGGGTAATTGAACCAAGCGTTTAGTAAGGAGGGCATTAAAACCTAATGAAGTTGGGTATTAAACCTTATGGTAGCATTGAATTAACATAACAATGAAACAAGGTTCATATATTAAAGCACACAAGAAATAAGAAATGAAACCTTTGAATAGAGTTAATATGTATTTGTATATAACGAAGGTGCGAAGTTTTTTTATTCAAGTGGAACCATGAATGTAAATCGAACCCCAAGTGTGAACAGTAAAACCAAAGGTAAGTAAACCGGCATTATCGCGCGGTGTCAAAAATGGTAAGTGGATTTCTCATTTTGAACATGATATATGTCTTCAAAAACCACGTGTCCTCGAGTAGTTTTCTAAAACAATTTTTTTTGCGCAAATTTCAAGAGTTAAACCTCGTACCAATAAAAAATGTGAAAATCACTAAGGACCGTTGGATTGAGGTCGGAGGAACAATGAGCTCAGAACCGTCGGATGCAAGGGGTAGTTTAACCACTGGGCCCCAGTTCATTGTTTAAGTTCGGAAGACTAAACCTTGTGTGATTCAACTATGCAACCAGCATTGATTTGTTAGAGGGGAGCGTGATATGTTATTAACCGTCGATTGAAGAGGTGCATTAACTAGTGGGGCCATATGTAATGTGGGCTCCACGGAATGTATGTGTATTAAAATGTCACGTTGGGTTTAGTTATAAGTTGATTGATGATTCGAATGAAATGATACAAAGGGTTTCGACCTCGGGTAATTTATATAATGTGGATATGTTATAATGATATAGCCAAGGGATAACATATCGGGCTATGTTGTATAGTCCGAATTTTATGCTATGATATACTGATGATTGGATCATAAACCAAAGTTAAACCTTGAATGAGGTTGTGGGCCCAAAACGCCACTGCTACTATATATATTAGTGTGATGATTTAACCAAAGTATAGAAGATGATGCGACCGACTATGTGTTAATAAGTGCATATGAATACTATTCAAATATGAACTGTTAAGTGTTGGCTGAAATATTTTATGCTGGAGAAACTTTAATACCTCTTTGGAAATGAAAAAGTGAGCGTTAATATGGAAATACGAGTGGAGAAGGTGCTGGGGCCCAGCTGAGAGTATGTTGAATGATCAAAGTTCTAATATGAAATGAATGAAGAATTGAGACTTTGGATTAATAGGTTCCTATGCATATATATATAGTCTTATATTGAACAAAATGAATTCTTTATATGGAGACTAATGACCGAAAACCTTAGATTTAAGGTTTGACAGTGTGTGCAACGCTCTATATACGAAGAGTTAATTAGCTTTGTGGAACCCTCACCAATCGCATCAGATAAAATTTAGTAGCGGAACGTGCTGAAATAAGTTCTGATTGAGATGTGGACCCGATGATTTTATGAAGCATGATTCATATATGTTTGAGTTATGGCATTAAAGTGAACCATCGCATTGGCGTAGTGAAGTGAATAGTGATTGATCACATCGGAGGAGAACAGAACATCGGAACATCGGAGCATTGAAACACACAATTAGAAGTTATGATTGTGATTAATCACAATCGGAAGAATTCAGGAGGTGACTCATCGCATCAGAGAATAAAGCAAGCTCGGCGAGTGGGCTCCAAAGAGCATTGTATGTATTAAAAGTTTTTTTATTTAGTTCTATGTGAGTTGATTTGCGCTACATAAAGGGGTAGTTTATATGTTAAAAACACTCCATTATCATGCCAAGAGTTGAATTGTGTTATATAAAAAGCGCAGTTACATATGTATGGAATTTACACTGCGACAGTGAACAGGTGATCAAATAGAGTCGAAAAGGACAAATAGAGTCACAGAAAGGACAAACATAGTTATCCAAAATTGGATAAGTTGATTTTTAATCCTCATTGTAACTGAATGTATACATTTTTGATTGGTTTATATTGTTTGTGATGCATTGGCAAGTCTCTCGGAAGAAAACAAAATTCCCACTATAATATTAAAATTAGTACATATAGCTACATTTTTCTAAGTGAGATGGAAAATAAATGAGAAGGCAGAGGGCTAAGAGGTATGGCTATCCATTTCAAATTCCCTGATGAATACAAACAGTCACAAGGAAATCTCTATAAATCATATCCCCTTGATATGCATAGAGAGGTTAGAGAGTGAGGATAGAGAATGAATAAAATGAAGAATTGAGGAAGAGAATATAAGAAAGAGAGAAGCAAAAAGAGATTCTACAGAATAAAGATGATATCTGAGGTAAATCAGCAAATATTTTTCTTTTGATTGAATGAAGAAGTTGGAGCTTCCCTATCAAGTTGAAGCTTGATATATGTCAGTTGTAGCTGACTAAGGTTGGAGCCTCGTGTAGGTTGGTGCCTGCAGAAAATCGGCGGTGAGAGGGATTTGGAGCTTGCATTTGCATCACAACAATAATAAGACGTGGTTTTCTCCCTTTATGGGTTTCCACTTATATCTATTGTCTCTGTGTGTATTTCCTATGTGTTGATATGATCTACCCAATCTGCTTAATTTTTTTTTCTCTCATCATAAGTTTGGTGTCACATTAAATTTAATACTTGCTACAACATAATAAGACTGTTCACATATTAAAGTTGGGTATAAAATTAAGTTGTAAATTAGCCTGATGAAAATTTTAAAAAGCCTTTGTATGTTTTAAACCGATTCACGCCCCCCCTCTCAGTTTAACTATGGATTCAACATTTTTATGAAGAGAAGTCATGTATACACGTCGATATGAATAGCCCAAGTCACGCATACCTTTTGCACTCTAAAATTATGATACTAGGGGGCTTTACCATGGTATTAGCCCATAGTATTCAGTGTTGTATTGTCAATTTTATTCCGTCCAAGAATACCATCGACAATTGTGTGGTTTTGGCTCATGGCATTGGTAAAGGATAAATCTATATAAGGAGAAAAATATCATTCTGCAAGGGGTTTGCATGTGTAAGGGTTCTTACTGAATACTTCTCTCTGAAGTATATCTACATGGGATGGACTCTGTTTTTTGGTAGATCTAAAACTATGATGCACCGTTGGATATAGTGATGGATCTGGATCTCTAGACCTGAAATGACTATGTATTTTATCTACTTAAGAAATGATTGGATTGGTGACCTAGCACATGTTTGCTAAAGTGAAGTGAAGAAATCTGGGTAAGTCTATAGATCTGAACCATTTTACAAAATTATTATTTATATATCAATATGCTAGTTCATCTCGGTGAACGCGTGTATATACACGCTTTTGTCTCAGAAATGGCTCATATGGAAGTAATGTTTCTTTGAAGCTTACTGGAGATGTTATTTGTTTATTGCTGATGTATTTCTGTTCTCTTTCAATGAAGTCTTCATGTATATTTGAGTTTCTTGAATATTGTATATAATGTTAAGATGAATATGTACAAATATGATCAATGACTGAGTAAATACATTTAATGATTACTAACTGAATATGGGTTTTGTATTACTGAAAGGAAATCTGACTGAAAGCCTCATATCTATTTCTAAGACTGATCATCTTCTGTAAATTCAGTATTCTCAAATCTATACGTAGGTTGGTGTAAAGGAAATCGTGTATACATGTGGGTGTAGTAAAGTGAAGTAGCTTATGCATTTTAAGATTAAAAATGATCAGGTTTGAGATTGATTCTGCATACTGATTGTGAAATCCGTGTTTATTGCTATGTTCTCATTATAGTGATCTCAATGTTTTGATTGAAGTTTGGGTTAAGTTTATTATTCATGATCTTTATGATGAGTTTTATTGAAGTTGTGGGATCTAGTGTGAAAATTGATGAAACATGGTATGTAGTGGTTCTGAGCGCTGAAGCATTCAGTGTGGAAGTAAAATCTTCCTTCTAGTAGAATATGGTGTTCTAATAAAGGGGTTGAAGCTCCCTTCCAGTAGTGGCTTGTAAACAAGATCAATTGGTTGGATCTCCCTTCCAATAGTAGCTGAAGAACGAGAGAAGATTACAGTCTTCTGCAGGATGATGCCTACGTACTAATATTAGTCTGCATCAGTACAATATTATAGGAAATTTTCTTTATAATCAATATTGAATACAAAGACGAAATAAATGGCGGTTTCCTCCCGAATTGGGTTTCCACCTTAAATCTTGGTGTTCATGTGTGTTGCTTATATGTGATGATTTATTCTGTTCTTACTACACATTCTTACTGCTTACTAAATACCTAATGAATGAATGATGCACTAAATAATTATCTGCATAATAAGATCTCTGGACATACTCAATTTTATTTAAATATATCCACATGAATACACTATTTTAGTTCATTAAAGTAGCGTACAGAAACAAAAAAATTAAAAAAAAACTTATGGTGAGTTATAAATACTCATTCACCCCCCCCCCTCCCTCTCGGAATTTTTCACAAAAATTTGTATTGAAGCGGGTCATATGAGAAGAATCTTAATCACTAGAGAAGGAAGATCAACTAAGATGAGTAATAAATATGGGACAACATATGTGGGGCCTCCTCTCTTCAACAAAAATAATTTAATCTTAAGGAACCAGACGAGTCTATCTTCATTCTCTTGGAGAAGATGTGGGCTATAGGCTGAAGGAGATTATCAATATCCATATTTAGTTCCATCGGATCGATGCCAAGAAAGAGCTATGAAACCAATGCAAAGAGCGAGCGATACATTATTGGGAAGTTTGACTAAATCAAAATTTGTCGGAGTTACGCATACGGTATGGGGATATGGGACAAAATGATTCTAAGATATGAAGGTGATGCCAAGGTAAAGGTGCTAAACTCCAAACTCTCATAATACAATATGAAAACCTTAGAATACATAATGAGGAAAGAATTGCTATTTTCCTTTTATGTACAGATGATATTGTAAGTCATATGAAAATCTTGGTGAACCCATAGCGAAAATACTCTAGTAGAAAAAGTTTTGAATCTCTAACTCCCAAATTCGAGTCAAAATTGTCTTCTGTTAACGGAATGGGATCTACAAGCTCTTCTTATTGTTCAACCTCATGGGATTGTGAGTTCATGTGAAATGAGAAATGAGGTCCATCTAAAGTCAAAAGTTGTATTTAGAGATGTTGCAAAAGGAAAGGAAGTAGAAGTACGAAGAAGGATCAAGGTATGTTTGAGAAGAAGATGAGATAAACTTTGTAGAAAGCTACAACTTGTGGAAGGTTCAAAGGTAAGCTTCCATTTAAATGTTTTATTGTGGAAGAGTTGGTAATTTCGACATCGTGTCCCCATAAAGATAATCATGAAAAGGAGCAAGGAAGTGGCAAAAGGAAATAAAAATGCTTTATCAATACAAAAAGCTATCATGCTATTGAATATAGTGATGGTGTATCAAATAGTGAAAAAGAGAGAATGCAGTCAAGGTATTAGGCCAGCTCATGCCTTTTGAAAATGACTCTTAGTGAGGCTAAAGGTGATTTTATGGATGCATGAAGAAAATGATTGTTTTGAAGAAAATAAATCAACTCAAAATATGTTTGGAAGAAAACAAAATTGCCATAGATACACTAAATAATTAGCTTATAGAAAGGAGAAGCACAATGAGAAATGAGAATGTGAAATAGTAAGTCTAAGAAAGGAAATTAAGAAACTGAAAACTTTAAATTTTAGATTTGTAAAGTTTAAAACCTTAAATTAAATTATCAAGGTACAAAACTCTCCTCTCAATAATGACGGGTCCTTAGTCTTGACACCAAGCTATCTAGATGTACAAATCCAACCAACAACACTTTTTCACCTCAACGAAGGAACAAATAAACTGCAAGGTAAAAAAGCATGACCACTTGAATTCAAGAAATAATAATAGAAATATCAATCGATGAGGAAAAATAAATAGAAGGTTTCATGATCGAAGAAGTTTCTTCTTTAATGGACAATGCTTCTCGAGTTATAATTTTGGTCATAAAGTTGTACAATGTATCGCATACAAAACCATCATGACCAAAGAAAGGTAGAAAGATAAGAAATGAGGCGGGTAAAGTAGAATAATTACAACTATGTTTATCCTATTTAAGTAAAAAATTAATGCTCTTATTATGATAACTTTAGACATATAAATAATTTGAATGTAGTAACGAGCTTCGACCAAAAGAACATATACCCACAAATTCCAAGGTATGTGGAGAAAGAAGGAATCATAGGTTGAAAGCCATGGTATGGTGTTATTTGCGGAAGAAGAAAATCAATGGTACCTTTATAGCGGATGCTCAAAACACGAGACGGTGATAAAAATAGCTTCTTTCATAAAATGCATTAGAGAAAGAAAAGAATGTTAATTTTGGAGGCAGCTCTCCCGGAAATGTCATTAGGGGTAAAGGTTATGTGTTTCTAAAATAAAATACTAAATCTAAGAATGTTATGTATGTTGATGGGTTAAAGCATAACTTGTTGAGTGTAAGGCAAGTTGTGATCAAGGAAATGAAGTAGTGTTTAGTTCAAAATAATGTGTGAGTACGTGAACTTGACATAGGAAAACGATCCTTAAAAGGAACTAGAACACCAAGAAATATGTATATATTGAAAGGTGGCCAAGAGCAATGCTACTTGGGTAAATCGACGAGAGAAAATTAGTTATGGCATAGAATTTTGGTACATTTGAGCTTCTCTCAAATAAGAAAATCCTAGCAAGACTCAAAGAAGTTTGCTCATGATCTTCAGAATCACTGCTGAATGTCTGGTATGCAAATCATGCCAATTTGGTAAGAAAACTAGGGTGCAATTCAATGCCAAAGAAGGATCGGCAAAAGCCTCTTGAACTTATACATCTTGATCCATGTGGTCCTGTGAGAAAAAGTCACCTCGTATGGAGAACAATACTATATTTTATTTATTGATGACTTCTCTGTAATGTGGTGGATCGGTTTACTAAAACATAAAGATGAATCATTTGAAAATTTTAAGTCTTAAAATCTATGGTTGAAAATGAATTAGACCTAAAATTCAAATGTATTAGATCTTACCAAGGTGGGAAATATATATCACATGAATTTTTTTTTATTTTTGTGAACATCATGTCATAAAAATATAGTTTGCTATAGCTTGAACCCCACAACAAAATGGCGTGGCAAAAGAAATGAATAGAATAGTTCTGAAAAATGACGGTAGTGTGCTTGATGAATCTAGAACTCTGTGCCTTTTGGGAGAAGCGACACATCTTTACGGTAAATATTCTCAACATGGATCATGTTCATGTGAATAGAGATAAAACTCTTTATGAGCTGCGGTATGGTAATCTTCCAAGTTTGTAAGCGTTTTAGAGTTTTTGGAAAGAAAATATTTTATCGATAACAATGATGAAAAACATGGTAAGTTTGACCTAGAGCAAATGAAGGAATATTTATTGGTTACTCTTCCAGTGACATATAAATATTACAATAAAAGACTTCAAAATATTGTTGAATGTATTGATATTTATTATAATTGATGAGTCTCTCACAACTCCAAAATGGGAAATAAAAACAACAAATTAAGATGATGATGATGTATGTTTTCCCTCATCAAAGTGCAACAATATGAGAGAACTTCGATGAGCACGAGAAGAATATGTCTGAAAAATCATCTAGGTATGTTCAAAAGAGTCATTAAGAATCTAGTGCAGTGAAAACGGATCGATTGTCCAAACAAGAAGAACTCTTATAGGATCCCCTAGGTATACGGCATTATTATCCACTATTGAACCAAAAGAACGTAAATTGAGCTAGTAAACATGAATGTTGGATTCAAGCCATGAATTAAGAACTTGATCAGTTGAAAAGAATCATACTTGGGAATTGGTTCAGACCTCTTACGATAAGAAATTTTTGGAACAAAATGGATATTCAAGAACAAGTTAAATGAAAATGGATATGTTATTAGAAACAAATCTAGAATTGTTTGTAGGGGTATGCTCAACAAGCGATTTATAGACTTTGAAGAAACATTGCTATCACAACAGCTAGAATTGAAGCCATAAGAATGTTTCTTTCTTTTTAATTTTTTCAACAATTCAAAGTTTCACGGTTTTATTGCATCCATTTTTTTTAGCATCGATGTTTTGAACAATCTCTGTGGTTCACCGACGAGAATGAATCGATGAGTTTAGTCGAGATCTCAACCCAAGATATAAATAAAGGAGGAAAGGCTTGATCATCACATTTGTCTTTGAAAATATGCTCTTGTGGAAAAAAATTGATCATTATCACCATAGAAAATTTAGAAGCCATTGAAATTGGAAAACACATTAACACTTCAATTGTGATGATGGATGGGGAATAAGTGACAATTATATTCCCTCTTATGTATTCTCGTTATAGGCCAAGCCTAACCACCCTCCTCCCCTCCCTCTTTATCCCAAGTCATTATATATTTGTTTTCCTATTCCTCTTCCATTTCCTAATCATTTCTCCTCTCCCATGATCCTCATCGATGTCTCTCCAATTTGGAGCTATTATTTCCCCTCCTCCGTTCATTCATATCCTCTTAATTATTCAATTTTAATAATCTCATTTAATACCATATCATTAAATACTACCCAAATTAAAGATCGTTAATGTTAATTTAAAACAAACTTCTTTCATATAAATTCTTAATTATCAATATAATTGATAATTATTAATTTATTTATGAGAAAAATTTAATTAATAATCATTACCATCGTTATCCTTTTTTTCAATTCTAGAAATCGAATTTCATAGATTTATTAATAATCATTAATATTTATTAAAACTTTATAGGGACTATAAAAACATACATAAATACATTCATTAATTTGATTTTAATAATAAAATTTATTATATTCTTAATTATCAATATTGATTGATAATTATGTATTCAATGCTAAATTATCTATCATTAAAATGATTATTTTCAATTTTTCTAATCAATAATTAAAATTCTAATAACGTAAATTAATAATTATTAATAATTATCTACCAGTAACATTTAAATTTTGATTATTATAATTAGACCTATATTACTAAACTCTAACACAATTTTAATAGTTTGAAATTTTTTAGTCCATGATTATTTATTATTACCCCAACCTTAAGTAAAAATTTTAATAAATAAACTAACAGATATTTAAAAGATTACTAATTAAAAAAGAGTCATATCAATATTATTATGTGATTAATTTTCCTTCACCTTGTGCCATTGTAGGCCTACCTCCATTTTCCTCCCATTCACTTCGCCCTCCTTTATTTATATCCTGGGTTGAGATCTGACTAAACTCATTAGTCTATCCTACGATGATGAACCATAGAGGATTGGTTGAGAAATGTTGATGCTAATAAAAATGGATGCAATAAAAACAAAAAATTCTACATACGATAACACGGATTGTAGAAGCCTTAAATCAACTATTCAAAGTTTATCAAATGGATGTAAAATATTCTTTCCTCGTGGTGATCTAGAAGAAGAATTTTAACTAACAAAAATAAAATGGATTCATTACGAAATAGGTAAAAACTTGTTTCCAAACTTAAGAAGGATTCATATGGTCTCAAACAACTCCTTGGGCATGGTACTATCGTCGTGACAATTATCTTCAACATCGAGGTTTAACAAAGGGATCAACGATAGTAAATTGTGCACCATGAAAATAGAAAATGATAAACTATTGATTATTGTTGTGTGTGTAGATGACATCATTTTTTGGAAGTAATGAAAGGTCCATGAGTCGAGAAATTTTCTTCTGTTATGCAACAAGGATTTGAAATGTCTTTACTTGAGGAATTAAAATATTTTCTTGGCTTACAAGTGTAACAAGCAACATATGGCATATTTATATCACAAAGAAAAATATCTCCAAGCAAATTAGAAGAGGTATGGGATAGAATATAAAAACTTGTGAGTACTCAATGGTAATTTGGATATAACATTAGTTCTCATGATGATTCTCCCATGGTGAATAAACCGAGTATAGATCCATGATTGGAAGTACGATTTGTCTATGAAAATAGAAATTATGCATGCGATTGGGATTGTTGGACGATTCCAAGCTAATCGAAAAGAGTCTCAACTTTACGTTATGAAAGAAATAATATTCAAATATCTACAAGGGATGCAAGAATTTTGTCTATGGTATCAAAAGGATGTTGATCTCACTCTTCATGCTTACACATATGTGGATTGAGGCTGAAATGTTGATGATCAAAAAGCACTAGTGGTGGTGCATTCTATATGAAGGGCCTACGATTAATCTCTTGGTGTGGCAAAGAAACAAGTTCTATTTCATATCTAAAATAGAAGCGAATATGTGGCTAACGCATCATGTTGCCTGCTTCTTTGGATGATGCGGACATTATAAGATATTCAAATAAATTGTTCACTTCCCATCTCCATTCTGTGAAGTAATACAAGTGCCATTATTATATCAAAAAATCACATTGTAGATTCCAAGACCAAGCACATTCTATCGATATGACTTCCTACGTGAAGCAATTGCTTGAACAAAAGGTTCAATTGGAGTATGTTCCCTCCAAAGAACAAGTTGCGGAGATATATTTACTAAACTACTTCCCGAGAAGCATTCAAAATATCGGTATTATCTTGGAGTTGTCTTTTGCCTCTCTTATCAAATATATTTAATTTAAGAAGATTAAATTACGTATGATAGTGTCATAAAGGAGAATAACGTATATACGTGAGTTTACATGCATAAAACTACGTATGGTGTTTCTCACGAGAAATTATCTAGGTGCGTTTCTAGAATAGTTTACGGTGTTGTTGGGTAATATTTGTTGTTATTCCTGTGTTATTCATCTTAAAGTACCTTTCTTTGAAATTTATCTCACCCAGTGAATATGCCTTGATGAATAGGTTGTTGAAGGTGTTTAGGATACACGAGGTTTAGGTGGAGCACTTACCTTCTTGAAAGAGTGCATTGTTGGCGCTATGTTGGTTGTTATTATGATATCTTGTTGACATTTGTTGGTCATGGTTACAAAAGGTCATATTTGTAATTTAGTGAAAAAAGGTCATGTTGAGACCTATGATGTAAATTTGTATATATCGATCATGTAGTACTTGTTCGAATTTCAAACCCACTTGGTTAGGTAGTTGAGTCAAACTTGTAAACCACTTGGTTGGGTAGTTTAACATACGCTGCAATTCCACTTGGTTGGATAATTGATGTAAGTATGAGTCCTTTGTGATAGAAATGGTCATTTTAGTTATAGAGTCATGTCACTTCATTAAATTTTTTTAAAGAGATTCGGCATGAACTCGGTATGGTAAATTCGGTGCATCGGATCTGCAAATCTCTTATTTCTACAAGGAAGAGTAAACCTTGTTTTGTTGATGATCGACCATTTTCCCCTTGATGTTAGAGAGGTATCTTGGTGTTTGAATAATGTTTATGATTAATGCATCTGTTGTTGTAGTGATCAAACACCATCATGGTTGCCATCAGAAATACAAAGGGGGAGAGTTTTGAAATATAGGTACGGTATCCTTTGTCGCCAGTGGCAACCTACTTGATGAATTTTCCTTAGCTGAGGAAACCTATTTGATGATTTTCCTTTTAAATAAACATATTTGTTAAAGATGTAAAAATAGTGTTTCTCTTAGTCGGATTCCCGGTGTGACATAGAAAGGAAATTCCGATACTTCTAGAGAAATGAAACGAAATATTTCTCGATGTGTGTACGAGTTTGGTGAAGGCAACCGGCCGCATACATATGCTACTTTCTATACATAGAGCACGTATACATCTAGAATTAGTATATACATAGTTTTTATAAAAGGGTCGCGTATAAACGCATGTATGAAAGAAGCAGTATATACCTTTTGTGCTCTAACATTGTAATGCCGGGGGCTTTACCATGGTAGTAGCGCCTTGATGTTGAGTTTTGTATTAACTATTTCATTTCATCCCGAAATACCATTGACAATTGTGTGGTTTTGGCTCATGGTATTGGTAAAGGCTAAATATATATAATAGAAAGATCATAATGAAAGGGTGTGCATGTGTAAGGATTTATTCTTTCGCATACTTCTCTACGAAGTATATATGCATGGGATGGACTCTCTTTATTTGTAGATCTAAAAAAATGATGCCTTCTATCTGATGATGGATGCGGATCACTTAGACCCTAAAATGACTATGTATTGGATCTACCAAAAAGAGATGATTAGATACGCAGTATAGTGCATTTCATGAAGTGAAGTGAAGAAATATGCGTGTCTATAGATCTAAAATATTATTCACAACATTAATATTCTGAGATCTATAGACTGATTAAATGTCGATGAAGTATATACGCGTTTGTCTCGGAAAGGGCATGTATGGAAGTTAGGGTTTTAAGGAAAGCTTGCTGGAGGGTTATCTGTTTATGTATTGTGTTAGTGTATGTCAATGAAGTCTTCCTATAGATAGGGGTTATTGAATATTTTATGTCTTTGCTAAGAAAGACCTTGTACAAATTTGATCGGCGACTAGGTAAATATTTTTAATGATTCTTATTTGAATAAGTATTCTTCACATTTATTGAAAATAAATATATATATCAAAGCATCCTATCTAGTTAAGGTAGAATTAATCTTACATAAATTTAAATAATTATAAAATCTATACAAGGTTGGTGTGAAGGATAATGTGTATGCACACGGGTGAATGGTAGTATCATGTAATTTTAAGATAATAAATGATCGGGGTTGAGATTCATTTGTATTTGATTCTAAAATATGGGTTTTATTACTATGTTTTGGTTTAAATGATCTCACTATTATGATTGAAGTACGGGTTAACCTTATTATTAATGATCTGGTAGTTTGTGTGAAGCTATGAGATCTAGTGTGAAAATTGATGAAATGTGGTACGTAGTGGTTTTGAGGTTGAAGCCTTCAATGTGGAAGTAAAATCTTCATACTAGTAGAATCTGGTGTTACGGTTAAGGCATTGAAGCTCCCTTCTAGTAGTGGTTGGTAAATGGAATCAGAAGGTTGAACCTCTCTCCTAGTAGCATTGAAAACGGAAGTTACGGTTGCGATGTTTTCTAGTACTGTGTGTGTCTTGATAGTGCATATTGACGTATTTATGAATGAATTTTATTTATAATAAATATTGAAGATAGAATGACAAAAATGGTGGTTTCTCTCGAATTGGGTTTTCACATAAATCACAGTGTTCATGTGTGTTTTTATGTGTTATGATTTGTTATGTTCTTACTACACATGGTTGGTAACTTCACCCAAATATACGATGAATGAATGATGTACTAAATAATTATACGCATAATAATATCTCTGAACATACACAATTTTATTTAAAGATAGTTGCATGTATGTGCTATTTGAGTTCATTAAAGTCGCGTATAGAAATCAATAAAGAAAAATAAAATTTTATTGTGAGTTATAAATATTGATTCACCCGCACTTCCCCTCTCGATGTGCCTCGACAAATCCACTTAAAAAACCATAAACATAGGAATCATAAATATAAATTAAGTTAATATCATTATCAAAAATTTCCTTCGGTGAAGCTTTCAACTAACGGTGAAAGCTTTCATTGTGCATAGTAACCTTCATTTAAACGGTGAAATCTCCACACATGGAAAGCTCTTCTTAAAAAATTATAAACACAAAGTATAAATACTGCTTAGAATTAATTTAACAAAATGTAATAAACTGAAAATTCGGTCCTAGTTTATGATTCATTCTACAATAAAAAAAAGTGTCTTTGTAATGTCTCTCAATGCGTCGCGGCTTCATCTACACGATGAAATATCTACACGAGGAAAGTTTTCTTTGAAAGGAATAGAAAGGCTCAAACATATTGGTGGAAAAATACATGGAAAGTATGGAGGTTTCAAAAATATCTATGTGTGAAGAAAAGAAAAGTGAAGGAGGAAGATTTCTAGTATGAGAAAAATTTATCCCAACTCAACTTCTTCACTATGAAAAAGGAAATAATTCATTGCTTTGTATTCATAATTAAAACATTTATTTTCCCTCTCTGTAATGTTTGTTGCATTTTGATAAATCTATGGAAAATTTTGGCATACGAACTCTTGATCCTATCCACTATATAACAATATTTGTCTAGCAGATTCCAACTCTGAGCGAAGAGGAATTGAAATAACTATCAATGTTTGGTGTCTGAGATATTTCTTGTGCAAATATTTCAACACAAAGGTTTCATTGTAGGAAATGACTTCCTCTAGAAAATGAAGGCTAAGACAAGGAAAGCTCACTTAAAAAACTATAAACCCAAAAGTTAACAATATAAAATTAAATTAATTTAATGTACTATAACAAAAAATTTTATTAATTGATAGAAAATTTCAATATTATTAGAAAATAAAATTTAGTGTCATTTAAGGAAATGCATGGAAGAAATCCATATTTTAAGTGATGAATGTTTCATTGTGAAAATCTTTTCTTGTACAGAGGAATCTTACAATGTGTCAAAAAAGAAATACGCACATAACAACACAATGCATCAAAATATCTTGATGTTCGATTATAATTCTAACACACATTGTTGGGTGGCTACATGTGTGATGTGTGGGGTATTGCTAACGAAGATATGTGTAAATATAAATGAAAGTGAAGTCATTATAGATAATAAAAGTATTGACTCCACTTTCTCACTTCTAAAGAAAATGTTTGCATCCATTGAGCATTGTTTATAATAAAATTGTTTATTTTACTTCATCACTGCACTTCACTTGTATGTCAACACCTAAATAATGACGGTATATAAAGATATGAGAAAAACTCGGTAAAGTAGACTTCAACACAGCACCTATACAAATATATAATCACCCCATGATAAGATATAAGATAAATATTGATATCATGCTATTGCAATTATCGAATAATAATTTGCTTAAATTGCCAAAAACAAATTATATTATTGTGGAAGAAAAATCAATGTCATTTGAATACATGCAGGAAGCGAGTTGAATGTGTTTTAGATAAAATTTAAAAAATTTAGAAGTGTTTAGGTATTGTTGGTGTATAAAAAGATATTATTATAGAAAGTAAATTTAGTGTCATTTATGAATGCATGTAAGAATCAATATTTCATTTGTGCAGGTTCCCTTTATCAAAATAAATCCTACGATGTATCCAAAAAAATGCACACAATGTACAATAAAATGTTCGGTGGCACTTTATCTGTCACAAAGACACTCTAAACATGTGCTTAATCGATTAAATAGTGGTCGACTTCTTCAACACCTATATAGAGGTACCTTCTTCCCAACACTTTTATAGGGGTACCTCAATATACGGATCTATAGAGTCTGATAAAACTTAGAAAATAAAAATGTAAATAGTTATTTAATCATCACACAAAAAATATCAAAAGAAATCATCATTTCAGACCAAACACTCCAGTTATGTGTTTTACGTGGATATGAAAAGGTAGTTCCTAAATATTACGTTGAATTCATTGTGCATAGGTAAAAAAAATCATAGATTAAGCACCCAAATTATGTGCTCTACTGGAGGATTTGTGTGAAGACCTTTCACTATGTGGATAACTTCATGTAGAGAAGTTGATTGTCCAAAGAGCTTTTTTGTTTTATTTTTTTATTTTTTGGTGGGGGGGGGATGGGGGGTGGGGGGAATTTCATTGTGGATAGTTTTGAGGAGATTTTTATGGATAACTTTTCATTATGTAGAGAGATTTCTACGCCAGGAAAGCTTTCATTATGTGGAGTTTTTTTGGCACAAGTTTTAATAAATTAATTAACCTTATAGGCAAGGACTATTTTTCATTGGAACTATTAGACTTGTTAACCTACATATTACTAAATAATAATGTAAAAAACAAAACTATAAAAAAAAACTTATAAATTTATTAAATATGTACACAGCCATAATAAGGCTTTATTTAATAAGAAATAAGAAATCATGACATTTCAAAGTATTTCATGCGTCGATTAATTATAAACAACACAAATTATATATATATATATATATATATATATATATATATATATATATATATATATATATATATATATATATATCTAGAGAGAGAGAGAGAGAGAGAGAGAGAGAGAGAGAGAGAGATACTCACACTTATGGTATTTTACTAGTGAAACGTACATTTAGAAATGGAAAATAAATAGGCATAGTAATTAATTGTTAATAACCATCCAAATACTTCATAGATTTCACATTGCTAAAATAAGAACTAAAAAATAAAAAATAAAACTAAATAAATTATAGGATTATTTTAAATTATTATTAATTATAAAAAAATTACATCTTAAGGCATCCCTATTTGAAAACAAATCCCATGAGCATACACTCTACCATTTTTTCCACGGGTATATTGATTGTTATACGATTCAAATATTTTTGGCCATTCTGTCACACGAAGACACCAACCAAGCGCTCGAGCAAAAACCTTAATTTAAGTATTGAATTCATTAAAATTTCGGTGTGAGAAGGTGCAAGTAGTTTCATTTTTCTTGATACGGAGCCAACTTCCATGTATGAAATTTAAACCTACAAATTGATAGCTTTGAACTTTTACTGGAAATCATTATTTTTCACCCAAAGTGGCGGATCAAGTCGGGTAGCTTTGAATTTTTTTCACGAGTGGTTGATCAGTGGAAAAAGATGTTGTCAACAACTTTTCTCGTGGCCATCATACAATAAGTCGATTCCCTATAATGCGAAGGTAAGTTGATTTCGGTTAAGTATGTTTGAGTTTTTAGTTTTGATTAAAGTTTAGTCTAATATGTTCGACTATTTTAGTCTTGAACGATGAATTAGTGAAACAACATATGTTTTAAGAAAAGGTTGACCGGAGCTTGGCTTTCGATGATATTGCCATACATCGGGGAATAAGGAAACGAGGTAAACAATATCTTGTATCTAGGTTTGTTGAACACATATTTACTTTGTCTTCATAAAATGTAAACTACTACAATGATTCATGACTTGGTAAATAGTATTAAGGTCCATGTTTCCTTAGTTTGATCATCTTATTAAACTCTACCTTTTTGTCTCTCTAGAAAATTTTGCCAATGTAAATCACTTTAATAAAAACTCAAAATAGTGATCTAGACAAATCTCTGTAATTTCATCTCCAAACTATCCTTGGTCATTTTTTTACTCTATGCACTCTTTTCTAACCCTTTCTTGTATTCGAAATATTAGGCAATATTTGAAGCATTTCAATAGATATTTTCGGTTTCCGGATAAACTTGTGCTTTTTTATTCAAATTATCCTTCGGGGTTCATTTGGAGATCTTGTTTTATTTCTATTTCTTGTCCCTAGAAAATTAAATACTTATTTCTGGATAGAAATCAAAGTCTTGCAATTGGGATCATAGTAAAGGCGAAAAATTCAGCCATATAATTATCATATTTCATGGGGAGTTAATTTAAATAAAATATCATTTCAAAAATGTTGCCTTATAGAGCTTCCCGGTACACGAGTGGTAGCCATGGATGATATACACAATCATGGTTCAAAATTTTCTATTCATAATTCTAGCCATAGTCTATATAATGTGTCGTATTCAGAATTGTGTGCTTAGAAGCCTAATACATGGTGCTTAAGTGTTGTCATGGTAAGGAAGGAAGTGGAAATCTACTTGGTGCTTGAAATATGTCATGGATTTTGAACCTAATATCCAGGCATATTTGTGTGTAGAATTTAAACCTTAGCTTATTGTAAGAAATTCTTGTTCTTGAAGCACTCTCCCAGAGGATATTTTGACGTTCAAATATCTACTTAAGAAATAAATGATTAACAACATGGAGAAAAATATGGAAACACAAGTTCAACAATGGGGTCATGTTGCTCCACAAGGATCATCCTATTTTTATTACGAGTCTCCTTTGAATCCCACAAATAAATTCCACCTTGATATTTGAAGAATTTTAATAAAATCCGGTAGTGATCTAGGAAAGTACGTAATTTCATCTACGAGATTCTCCTTCGAGGGTTTATTCTAAGCCTCTTTTCTAACCATTTCATGGCTTCGGAAAAATTCCACCAACATTTGAATAAGTCATATGTTGTTCGAGATAAAATTTTATTGTATACTCCAAAATATCCTTTAGGGGTCATTATGGGATCTTGTTTCTTCTTTCCTATCTAGAAAATTTAATACTTCTTTCTTTGTTGAAATTCGAGTCTTGGAATTCGGGTCATAGTAATCACTGATTATCCTAAGCTATTCAATAAATAGAAACAATATTAATATCCATGTTACCTCCATTTGATCATCCCAACATAAACTCTTGTTTTATCCTAAGAGAGAAATTCCATTAATGTTTGAATCACTTAAATAAAACTAAGAATAGTGATCCGAAAATATGTTCATCTCCAAATTATCCTTGAGGGTTTATTCTAGGCCCTCTTTTGCCAACCATTTCTTGTCCTCGAGAGAAAATGCGCAACTTTTAAATGGGGATGTCATTCTAGATAAACCTTTACGTATTAAAAAAAATTCCTTTAGGGTTCATTAAGAGATACGGGTTTGTTGATTTTTCTATCTCTAGAAAATTCAATAATTATTTCTTGGACCGGAAATTGGTATCTTGCAACTAGGATCATAGTAAAACTAAAAAATACACCCATATAATGCTCATATTTCATGGAAAAATTAAAATATCACACGTCTACGTTATTTTAGTTCTCTGCTTCAAAAGTTTCTCTTATGTCATATCTCGCTTAGATTCCCTCTTGGTCAAGCCCTTATTGGGTAGAAATATTGACACGAGTGAGAAATTTGAAACATGTTTTGTCTCGAGGAAATTATAAGGTAAAAAAAGCGAGAAATACCATAAAACTCGAAAAACATGGATACACTGAGAGCTTTTTGGATGCTCCAAATTTGGAACTTATACTATTAATGGCTCCCATGATAATGCAAAGGAGGATTTCTTTGTTGGATGTTTTTATAAATAAATATGTCTGATGCTATGGATGTGGAAATCTAAAGATAAATATTTTAATATCAAAGACATAAATGATATACTTGTATTAAGTATTGCATGTGCTGCTTTGTCTTTGAAAAATCCTGCGGAACAAAGGAAGGGAGGAAAAGATAAGAAGTCGGCTAAAAAAGGAAGAATGAAAATATTGTTTTGGAAATTAAAATGGTTGATCTGAGAGAAATCACTAACGCTATAATGGTAAGAAATACACAAAAATTATGCAAGAGCATGATGATATTGAGGAAGAGAGTGTTATTGATGGGAAATACTTGACGAAAACTAAAAATTTATCCTAAACTATTCTATCAATATTAAGATCCATGTTCCCTCGATTTCATCATCCCAATGTAAACTCTCCTTTTATATCTCTATGAAGAAATTCCACCAATGTTTGAAGCACTTTAATAAAAATAAAAATTGTGATTCGAGCAAATCTGTCAATTTTCATCTCCGACATCCTTGAGGCTTTATTCTAGGCTCTTTCTAACCGTTTCTCATCTTGAGAGAAATTCCACCAATATTGAAGTAGTTCGATAAGAAACTAATGTTGTTCATTTAAACCTTTACTTCCCTATCCAAATTCTCCTTTAGTATTCATTTTGGGCTCTTGTTTCTTATGCTTCCCTCCTACGGAAAATTCAATACGTCTTTCTTAGCATAAATTGGTGCCTTGCAATTGGGATCAAAGTAAAGGCGAAAAATTAGCCATATAATGCTCATATTTCATGGGGAATGAGTTAAAAAAGCATTTCAAAAAAACATCACGTTATAAATCCCCAAGTACATGAGTATGGTTTCCATGAACGATATCATAATGCATAATCTTCATGATTATGTCCGGAAACCACATACATGGTGCATATTGTTGTCATGAATAGGCAATGGTAATAAAAATCAACTTGGTGCCAAAAAAAAATCATTGTTAAAACCTAATATTGGGACCTATTTGTGCACAATTTAAACCTTACATGATTATAAGAAATGCCTACGGCCACGAAGCACTATCCAAGGGGGATATTTTGATGTTCAAATATCTACTCGATCACGGAATCATTAACAACATGGAGAAAATAAGGTAGTGAAAATTCAACAACAAGCTCCTTTTTCCTCGAGCATTATCCAATTTTCTTCTGATTCTCCTTTTAATCCCCATGAGAGGATGACTCGAATCATGTTTGAAAACTTTAACAAACCTACTATGTGTAATACCCTTATTTCTGACTTTTTATTCTATGAATAAACCTAAGGTTCAAGTGGACCTAGGAATAATTATGTATGAACATATTTATTTTTTGAAATTAATAATAATTGGGAATATAATATTAATGTTTAAATATGGAAGTAATGGAGACCAAGAATTCTTATCACGGATGGAATAGAATCGCGGTCTTTCCCAAAAGTCTCCGAGAAATTGTTGCGAAGAAAAATTAAAATTATAAATTTTCTTAGATGGGATAAAAATATCTATTAAAATCCTAAGTAATGGTAGAGAAGTTACTAAGATGAGGTAAGAATAAAACTATGGTTAGGAAAAAGTTTTACTGATAATATTTTGTGGAAAAAATAAAAGAAAAACCTGAGTTACGAAACAACATCCCATAATAATGGAATGACGTTATGGAGACAAAATAAAATGAGGCTTAAATAAGCCATCACTAGTGTGATAAGGTGATTTGTCTACATAAAGATTTTATCTCTACTCGAGGGTGAGATGAGAGAAAGCTCGTGGTTAGGAGGATAATTAGTATTTAGGCATTCATATGTGGTTTGTGTGATTTCCAATATATGTAGAAAATGTGAATATGTAATTAAGTTCAAGCTATTATGGACTTGAGATAGATCTGAATTTATAGACACATATAGAAACATATGAATAAGAAATACGATGGACGAGGTTTCTCTCGGGTTCTATTAGTAACCAAAGATCTTAGATTTGGTTTTACAATGATAAGTAAATACTTATATGTGTATTGTTCGGTGCCCATCTTGTCATGTGTGTATTTGATCGAGTCTCATGTGTAACTAAATACGATTAAGTCTCCATTTCTATCACATAGAATCGAAATTCTATTAGATAAACAATCGAATTTATAAACTTTTCATTGCGAGAAAAAATTTAAGCCATTATTACTATCCCAATAATAAATAAGTCCAAAATAAGTAGGGCCTTAATATCTAATTACAATAATGTTGAACTCAGTGCATACAATAAATTTGGAATGGTACGCAACTATTTCCAGAGAAGAATCCACATACATCGTTCCGAATGCGAACGAGTGAAAGATGCCAACATAGAATTAGAGGAAATGAAAATAAACCAAAGGAAAAAAATGGAAATATGGAATTATAATTAAATTCTAACATAATTAAATAAAACAATGGAGATGGTAAGAGAGTATTGGTAGAAGAGTATATTGCACAGTATATGCTTCATGATATTATTCTTCCTATTGCCTACGGTCGGGGAATGCTTTTAAGGGGTGATTCAAAAACATAAATGAAAATATTAAATAAGATATAAAAAAAGCTCAAAGACTATCCATAGTGAGGAATCATATAAGCATATTGGAGTGTTGATCCATTCTCGAAACGAGGAGTAACCTAGGTAGTGGATACCCATGTTAAAACTCGGAAAAAATTATAATTGAATATAATTATAGAATATAGAAGTAAACATGCTGTTGCTTTATGATTTGTCCCAAAATAGAGAATAGAGATACATATATAAAAATAACAAAGAGGGATATTCTACCAAACCTCTTCCCAAAAGAAGGCACAAATTATTAATATATAACCCCATGGTAGGTATGCAATCCTTATAGGAAATAAAATATACAAGAAGAACATGTGAAAGGCACAACGCAAAAGTATGTAAATCAATTCTGTGAACAAAGAAAAATTAAAAATAACCATACAAACATATGTGCTAATGGGACTTGGGGAATATTACTATAAATTACAAAGTTAGTTCGGGATACTCATGGATAGAATAATATCATGAATATATGTATGTGTGAGTGCTCGAAAAAGTATCTCTAATAAGGCGGCACGTGGTCGCAGAAATACATCACAAAACATAATGGAGATGAGGTAGCTATGATGCATGCTTCCCATTGGATACCATACGGAACGACGTAAGAAAATGATAAATTACAATAAGGATACCATATGAATGACATCATTCAAATAATAAATGAAATAATCGGCGGTAAATTACCGAAGAATAGAAATTGAACATAATTTTATATAAATTGAAGAATCTGAATTTGAAGTGTAGAATCGGAGAGATAAAATCATTGAATGGTCTCATGCAAACTCACGTCGAAGTAATTCACGCAAAAACGATAATACGCATTGTAAATTAAAGTACGATGAAGGAAAAAATATAAAAAAAGATATGTGAGCAATGTGGGCTACATATACAAATTATAAGTTGAAAAGCAGGGGTAAACTCAATCCCTCAAATAGAATGTACGAATTTTAATACAACTAATAAGAAATTACCTTCCTAGAAGGTATGGAATTGATACTAATACCTTGAATAAGCTTGGTATAAACTCATGTATAGATACGATGAACAAAAAGTAAGATCAATTTGTAACCAAGCTAATTAAAACTTGAAATTTATCACGAAACAAAAAGAAGTACCTTGTAAAAGGTATACATTACCAAACATGGGTATTTTAAGACAAAATTCACTACGAGCGGTGGTACTTCCCCATCCTGAGGGAAGAATTTCCTTACGCCTCGCTTAAAGCTAGAATGACGAAATAAAAATGAAATCGAGAATGGATCATACACAATTTTGAATAAGGGTTTCCCGATGATTCAAGCAGCTCGGAGAGCTAGTACTAAAAAATTCGGGTTTCAAAAGAAATTGAAGTAGAAAAACAATTAGAAGGGCTTTACGATGTAGGCATATCGATTTACCCTTAAATAAACATAATGGAAAAACCAGGACCATCATTTTGAAACCAATGAAGTATCACACGATTACTTAGAATCCATTCATACAAAGTTTATGATGGAAACGAGTTCGAGGCCATGTACTGCTGAAATGTCGAGAATTCCATTCTAAAAACAAACCCGGTCATTTTATTGTGTGAAATCATGGTTATAAATAGAACAACCCCAAAACAAAAGCTTTGGATAATTCGAGAAAGGGTGGGTGGAGGGCATATCTATGGTGGAGGTGGCACAAAGCTGATGTGGTGATGTTGGCATTGCGAGTGGAAGGAACGTCATGACTCTGTGTACGGTGGGAAGAATATTATATCTACCAAGAAAAACAAAGAGCCATGATAAAAGCGTTATCGATACCAAAATCTACATTCTCTGTGAAAAAATTTGGTAATAGAATTCGCCCGAAAGTCATGCAGGAAAAGGGTCGAACCCCTATGAATTTTCTCCCACCATACCATTATTCTCTACGAAAAACAATCGAAGTGAGTTAAAGATCAAAAACCTCAACAAAAGAAAGGAAAACATGGAATTTTATTAGTAGAAGTCCATGAAATAGCTTCACCTTGAACCTTGGAAGCAAGCCTTGGTTAAAGCGTCCCTAAAAAGTCACAATCTCTATCAGAAGGTAAAACCATGCCACCCGGTGGCCGAAGGATGCCACAATTTGATTAAACATGAATGAAGCTCCCTCGATCCATGACATTAGTACGAGATTTCACCACAAACTAAAGGATTAACATGGTTGCGGGTTCATCGTGGAGGAAGCTTAGAGCTCGGGGATTAACATGAAGAAATGTTTAAATGAAAAAACCATATTTGGGTAGGTTAGAAACCATTATAGTGTTTCTCCCAAAGATCCCCACAGGTGGTCATCCATAGATCACCGATGCTAATTTTACACCTCAAAGCGAAAAGAGAGCCATGAAGCCCACTTGAAGCTGGCCACTTGGAAGTCTAGGAGTGGTCCACATCAATAGTGTGGTGTATTTGTTTTAAAGATAAATTTAAAAACATATTCATTTGTGCTTACCTTAAGTTAATACATGAATCCAATGTTCTTTGTAGGTTATTCTATGGATAGTTTTATAAATATTACAAGGGTTATATACATATGGGTTATTAAATGGGGAATAGGTTATGGAGGTAAGATGAATTACTTAGGGAAAGTGTGGATACATTAAAATTTATATATTTTAAGTATAGTAGGATTATATGGTAAGTCAATAATAACATAAAACCTATTGTGAAAGTTAATGAAACTATTATGTTCTGAAGTGAAAGTGACTAAGTATTCATAGAGTAAATGAAATAGAAATGGATACCTATCGGTATGATTAATAGGAAATGTGAAAGCTATTATAATGATCGGAAGTGATTAACATTAATAGAAAAGGTGACGAGAGAGACAAATTTTTGAGAACGTTGAAGGTTATGTAAGGAGATAAGATAGTATAAAAAAAATGGGAGTTGTAACAAATGGTATCAAGCCCCAGTTAAAACTTTGGGCTTATAGGCACACAACACCAAAAAAATTATATATGCTATCGGAAGAATGGGGTGTAAAATAATTTCATTTTGTGTTTCTGATCCCAATTTTTTTTTGCGTCATGTTAAAAGTGTTGGTTACGCTCTGCGATGTCTCACAGAGAATATTTGTATGTGGAATTGAGGGGATGAGAGCCCCATGAGAACCTAGTCGAGAGGTGTGAGAGTGGGGAAGAGTCTCATCAAACAAATTGAAAATCTAAAAATAAAAAGGGTTGCGGGGGGGGATTACGGAGTCAAACACCACCCAACCTTTGATGGGGAGAAAAGGAGGATGCGGAAGTGTGGCTTACGAATGATGATAACAATTATATGAATATGGAAGTAATTTTAAAGAAATACTATCATTTTACACGATTGCATGGTAAAGCCACACTATGGTGGGAAGAGACCAAAGTCATACACTTTCTTGATGAAAGACTATTTCATGGGAATAATTTTAAGAAATTCAAATCTCAATACCTTGGTAAGGTTAATATGATGACGAACAAAAGGAATTTCATGAGCTAAGGCTTGGAGAACTTAGTATTGATGGATGGCAGCAGCCAGTTCACCAACTTACTTCGCTATGTGTCATACATGAAGATAAAAAAGGTAAAGTGTGATGATTTATGAACTACTTACAATATTAAAAAGAAATAATTAAGGGTTGAAAATCTCAAGACTATGGATAGGGTTGTTTATGTAACACGACTATGCTCTGAGCTCAATTTAGGAATGAATGATGATCGATGCAGAAAAACTTGCCGAAATAAGGAAAAAGGAGCAAGAAGCTGAAGAAAGATAAACAAATATAAAAAACCATATTATCGAAGAATTTTGGGAAAAACCTCCGAGGAGAAAAGGTTCGATAAGGTTGGTGAGAATCGGAAAACCAATTCCACACGAGAGTCCCGAGCCTGGGCAGGACTCAATACAAAAAAACTATGATAATAAAAGAACCATTGAAAATTTTGGTGATTCTTGGAGCCTCGGGCAGTGCAAGGTTTCCCACACAACACTGCGTGGTCGGAACGACCAGTGCGGTCGCGGAAGAAACAGAGTCACTGCGTTGCCGAAACATCGCCCGGATCAATGTGGGATTAGAAAGGCAGAGGTTTGAGCAATAAATCCTTTATGATTGAGGAATTGAAGGTATCATCTGAAACATTGTTTCTCTATTTTAATTGATATCGGAGAAATTGGTTTGGTATATTAGTCATATGGTGGAAAAATATAAGCTGAAAATGTAAAAAAAAATCGGAAAGGCACTCTTGGCTGGTACAGTTTGTCATAGGACAAAAAGCAAGGTCACATAAAATACTAAAAACTCCTATAAATTAAAATGGAGTACATTACATATTTGAAATTGAATATCCTTCGCCCAGGATATTATGACCTCTAGTTAGGTGGATTGTTCTGACAGCATAAAGAAATAGTAAATTGCTTGAAAAAACAATAAGTTGTACTCATTCTCGCTGAATGTTTTTGGTAGTCGAGGAAACCAAAACTGTGTCCGGGTCCAAACAGAATTTCTGAATTACAATTTTTTTGATGGCATAATCACACATTGATGTAAAAAAGATACTTTGTGCTTATTTATGTCTCTAACATAAACATAGGCAGTATCTCTATATTTGTGATTTAGTTTAAAGCTCAAGACAAATCTTGCTGAAAATCTACATTGCTGCATAAAAAGGAACATTAAGAAGATGAAAATCAGGATTTCTCACGCCCATCCCATTAGACAAGACACGAAAAAGAAATATTTTTGAAAGAATTTTTATATGAGAACTCGGAGGGAAAACAAGAAAGGTGTTCAATTCTCATAAATGGATACAGTTCTTGAAAGTCTTGACACTTCAATCTAAAATTCTCATTTCTTACATGGTGTGAAAAACCCGGACAAACCTTGAACTCAAAAGGGAGCTCACAAAGTGGAAATAATGGAAAAATTTGACAATGATAATGGCTCAAAAGTCCAGACATTAAAACCTCAGATCAGAGTGATCTAATAGGCAAGCAAAAGGTGAAAAAATAGATATGAAAACCCTTGTCCTTTACTGTAAAAATATTAGGTCTTCTGAATCTTGGTGCATGATTAAAATAATATTAACGAAATCTAGATTCGACTTTTTATGAAGAATATTTTATTATATTTGTTGGAGGAAAAGGTATTTGAATTGGGTCAAAATCCATTTATTTGTAAATAATAAATAATTAAATGAATTTGTTTATTATTATTTGAAATTAGTTTGAATGATAATTAAATAAATAATTATTATTTAATTATTTATAAATAATTTAGTCATATTTAACGAGAATATTATTTAAATAAATTTAAATAATTATTCCCTGAAAATAATAAGATAAATAAGGATTTATATTAAAATTAATTTAAATTTGTTTTAGATTAAACAGAATATGTAGATAAATTATTGTTTAATTAGTTGTTTCATAATCAAACAAATATAGATTTTTAATAATTCCCTTTGGGGTTTCTGTTTAGACTTAAAGCGACCTAATAAATGTTTTTTTATTCAGATTATTTTACATAGTGACTTAATTTTACTTAGGGTAAAATTGGTCTTCCATGGTGTACTTGGGTCCATATAATGATAATAGGTTAGATGACCAAAAAATGGTATAACAGTTGCCCCTAGTGTGTGCGAATGTTGGGGTGATATGTAACCAAAGTACATTGTAGAGAACTCCAATCACGGACATCGAAAGGAAGTGACGGAGAAATGCAAGGTAGTCTAGTAATGCAAAGAACTAGACTGAGAGATGAGAATTACAAGTGCTGTAGTGTCCTTTTAGCAAGGAGGTGCCTATGTTGGGGTGGCGGAGGGAAACATACCTATCCTGTGAGGGCAAAGTACAAAATAATAGTGCATCCGATAAACAAGGGGCCAAGACTATCTGCAAAATTTTGTCTATTTGGCATAAACATGAGCCATATAAAATAAATGATGAATCATACATATTGTGGGATCGCATCCCGGAAGCTTATACGATAATATAAAATTACATGAGACACAAATACAACCCAAATGCCCCCTATGGCTGGAAGGGCTCACAATCGGTGGTCGCAGGGGTGAGGAGACGCGCAGGGGCCAGGGGCGAGCATCATCGAATATGTGGGGTTGCATTGAAGGGCAAATGAAAGAGGTCATCTAGGCCATGTGGGGGAGCTGCCGCGACCACTCCTATGAGGGTTGAGACATCTCACACACACCTGGGTATCACCAATATCTGTTAACGCATCACTAGACCATCAAGTGTCACGATACGAATCATCTTCCCAAGAAAGGAGATGGAGCTTGAGAAAAAATCAAGTCTGAGAGGGTAATTAGAAATCCCTTTGCTGATCCAGGGCACCAAAAAAGTGTGAAGTTGGAACCAGAGTGCCAACACTTACTCTAGACCTATCTTGGAAAAATGAGCTAACATCAGCAAGAGAGAGGTCGACCACCAAATAGAGCAATAAGGGATCCTCAACTAAGGCATGAGAGAAAATAGTAGAGTGATTGACAGTCGCTTTCTAATGATGATGATGAAGTGGGGGAATAAGGTAGAAATGGATGACTTCCCTTGTTAGAGCATAAAGGGCATGGATGACTTGTGCTTGGTCATTGTTATCATAAGGATGAGGAGATAGTGGGGTTGAAGGCCATAATATGTAGGCAAGAGAAGGGCAAAACGATGAAGGATGGAGGCCCCTTAATGCAGGGTTACGAGGACTCAAGATAGACTCATGAATGTGATGATGAATCAACTGGATATGCTAAATAAAGGTGGCTCATTAGATGCTATAAATAAAGGTCCAAAATGGGGATGTAAAAAACATAGTCTGATGGGGTATCTCATGGTAATCATTACAGAAACAGACAAGTAAGGAGGAAAAAGTGGTGCACCATTTAAGTGTTGTAAGTAGGGGGTGATTTGGAGAAGGTGAATGAACCCTTCATGGAAAAAATGTGTCCCGATGAAGTGTCGAATCACAAAAAACTAACGAGATACCTATTTGAGTGCTCGGTGAGAGCTTTAAATAATTGCAAATGGTCTCTCAAACGGAGCTATCGTACGCGTGGCGAGCGGAAATAAAAAATTGGGGGTTTCTCTTCTAATAGGGAATTTTCACATTTTCCTCCAGTACGTTCATTTTCTTACTTCTAATTTTTGGTAGATATGAAGATGAGATAAGAATGACACTAATCTTTGACGATGGTAGCGAACACGACGAGCCATTTCGAATCGGGGATGTGTTAGTTGCCGCTAAGGCTATTCTACTCGTTCTTTACGATGGATTGAAAGTTAGGATTAGGGTCCTAAAAATCTTTCCAAGACGAGCCTCCCTCGTCTTTACGAGTGCAGGTCTCACCTCTTTGGGCCTAAATACGACACCGAGCCGATTTTTGGCACAGTGCGACCTATCCCAAGATTTGGCGAAAAAGTGTGGCATGTAAGATGGCGATGATTTATGTGCTTTTGTAGGCTAAGATTTGGGTTTTTGACAGTTGAATATTGTTTTTCCTATCGATGTACGAAAAATATGATGTTCTTGTGCGGATATGGCGGAGATACGGATCAAGCCCGGATAGAAAGGAATTGGGCACATTACGGGCGGAGATCGAGGGATCACGGTGTCGTCGTGCATTATCCAAGTTTGGGGTGTTAGAAGTTTGTGGAGAACCCTTTGATGACATGAGGCCCTTTGTGGCTCTGGAATTCTAAGTTAGTAGGATCCAATCGCGAGGTCGCAGTAGATGCGAGGGCCTGAGATCAAGTTGGCAGTCAGATCCTGTTACAGTGGTCTCCTTGCGCCCAGGGTGGTAGAATCGTGTGATGTTGCTGCGGTATGATCATCCAAAATCTCGTCGTCGTCGTCGTCGTCTCGTCTCGTCGGCAAAATCTCGTCTCGTCGTCGTCGTCGTCGTCGTCGTCCATCATCATCATCATCATCATCATCATCATCATCATCATCATCATCATCATCATCATCATCATCATCATCATCATCATCATCATCATCGTCATCCGCCATGCCCGGCCAATTTTTCTCTTGGCAATATTTTTCTTCACATTGCTCTTGAAAACACTTTCGCATTTTCGTACCCTTACTTAATGGCCTTAACCAAACTACTCCTACGTACTATTTTGCTACCCTTGCCCGAGGATTTTGTCTTAATTCCAACTTCCCTTCACTATGTGCTGATATTGAACCTCGAGGATTACCCTCTCTTTGACATTTTTTTCTCACCTCATTCCATCATTTTTCCATAGAATCATAAACCCTAATCAATGAAGAATGCTAGGTTTTGTCTTAAGTATGAATTTAAATGATTGTCATATTATATTTTCATGATTTTTCTGTTTAGATCGGTTTTTTCAATTTCAGCTACGGAATGCGACATAATTATGACTAAATATGGGTTCCATAATACATATACATTTCCAAGAATAATGTCTACATGGATTCTATCCTACTCACTCGGTCTGAATCGATAGAAAAAGGAGCCTAAACTCATGGTCAAAGATACAAGTCAAAGTACGTTGCACTGTGACAATAGGACTCCTAATTTTCTCTTCATAGCAAATCATATGAGTCCAACAATTCTATTTCAGTGCAATTCAAGTTAGACACCTATATCTAATTTGGCTACTGTGTCCCAGGTTATGTAGTTTTCCTTTAAATATTGGTTCTCGAGCAAGAGTCGATTCGATGCAGTTCATATTTCTAAGTGTAAACATAAGCTTTGTGTGGATACTGTTTCCCAGAGCTTTGTTTTCATCTTGAAGTTCAATTTGCACTTGACCTTAATTTGTAAGTTGCACCTTAAACAAGCTGGATTTCAACACATGGTTGCAAGAGAGCCTGGCTACAAAGAGGTTTTTATTTGTGTTTTTAGTTAAATTTCCTTTACTCTGTTTCGGCTTCTAATTTTCTAATTAGGCTTATGCTTCATTTTCTAGTTTTCAAATAGTTTAATGATAAATCACAATTGTGCGGACTTACTCTTCAGGTACATTTCATGGAAATAGAAACTACTGTTTTCAAAACTAAATTGAGATTGAAGTGTTAGGAAACCACAGTTGTTTAGTTTCTTTGTTTTTGTCTTTTATTTCATTAGAACGGAGTTGTCAATCGCCGTGTCAACAAATGTTTATAAATCCATTTCAATATGCTAATCCTACATTAAATGGTTAAATATATCACACATACGATGGTGTGGATTTATCTTGCTCATTTTCATTTTTCTTTCCAAAGACTAGGCATAATTGATTACTAAGGCATCTCAAGAGGTTAAACACTATACATTTGAATGTTGGAAAATTCAATTATACATTAATTGATTTTAGTTAAATATTACATGATTTTACTTTTAAGTACATCACTTAATTTCAAACAATAATATTCCTAAAAATCACTCTAAAGTTGATACGATCATGTTTCAAGATGGGATGGTTGAATGATTAATGAAATGCAATTTAAAGTTATCAACTTGTAGATTTTTTTAGTTCTCTGGTTCAACGGTGTAATTAGTTACCTAACTACATTGCTTGAAGATCACTCTTTATAAATTGAATATTGGGAGTAAATAAGGATACCTTAGAAGTTTTCATTACATTTCTTGCTTCTTTTGTTCTAGACATTAGGAAGTTAAAAGTACAAACGATTACTTGACATCATCTCAATAAGGTCATACCTAATCATTGAATGTTGAAGTAACTTCAAAAGGTACATAAGTTGTTCATTTTCTACTTTCCTTTAAGATAAGCATTGTAATTCTCAATATTATTTTAGAAATAGATCCATGGAATAGGACTAATAAGCAGTTAGATAGATGCTTTGATTCCCAAAATATGTCTTAACTAGCCCTCGGTTTGGTTTGTTTTTTTATGAAAATTAGATTAGTTTTGGAACACTTAATTTTATTCCTTCTAAAATTCATTTAGATTCAGTTAAGTCTTTCCATAGTTTTATATTAACCATCCTTAGATCTAAAAGAACAAAAACCCCCCTAAAAACAACATAAAACACAAAACAACGAAGTAAAGAATAAGTTGCTTAAGCACATATAGTACCACACTTCATCAATTTAAAAACCTTGGATTGATAATTAATGCAAAAATTGAGACACTAAATTGACTAAACATTTAGCGCCGTTTCCGGGGAAGTGTAACTAGGTAGCCTTGTTGCTTACATCGAAAAAAATAAATAAAAACAATGATATGCATAGAGAAAGAGACTCTAGAGGTGTATTCATAGCTAGAGGCAAAGCTTAATCCTACAACACCACTCACTCCCACCAAGACCCAAGAAGTAGTACATCACCATATCAAACTCATAATCCATATTTTATTGGCCATAGACTTCCAGGTTGTAAAGATGGGATATCCGATTATGTAATGTTCCCATTTAGCACATGGCTAAATGGAACATTAAATTTTGATTTTATAATGACTGTAGCTAAATAAATGGGTAAGGAGGCCCATGATTATGAAAAACATCTGATAAATCCTCACATTGAAGAGGAGCATTGTTAGACTTGTTTGCACACTCCATGTGCAAAGGGTTAATTGCAAAGAGGGCTATGTCATGTTGACTAAAGTCAAGTGCACAATAGATGGAGGTGTGCTTGCTTGGGAAGCCTATGAAATTACCTTGAGGAGAAAAAACCCTAATGTGTGGGGTCCATGGCTAAGGAGCCTTCATTGGCATAAAAGGAGGGAAAGCAACCATTTTTTGGGGCTAGCTTGGATATTTCGAATTGATTTCGGTTACTGCTTACATGATAGTTGTGCTTTTCGACACGATGGATTTCTTGTTCAAGAATTTTCCTTGCCGAAGCTCTTGAAGGTCCGATCTTCATCTTCTCCACATCTTGGCTCAAGGCCAAAGCTATTCCTTTTAGTGTAGTGATTCTTATGACAGAAGCCATTGTGTTGCTAGGGTTGCAATGGAGGATTTCCCATTATCATTCGGGCTCGGATTTCGGAGGAGAAGATTTTGTACATCACGGGAGATCAAGAGAAAAGGGTTCGAAGCTTGTTTTCTCCTTATCATGGCGGGAGGCCAGTCTTCCCATCATCTCGAGGGCGATTCCTCTCCTTGTTGCGAGTTCTTGGTGCAATTGTAGTGAGGGGTTGCACCAGCATTTTTGGAGGGTGAGAAAATATTTGGTGGGGATCAGCATTTTCACTCTATATTTCCATTGGAGGAGGTCTCTATACACTTTATGTAGCATTATCATCCATCTCCTTCATGTTCTTATTTTAGTTACGACTACTCCCGTGACTCATGAGCATTTCTATAGATTTTCCATTTTGTATCATATTGTAGCCAATCCCTTTGGAATTGTTTGTTATAGTTTCCGGGGGTTGAGATCCATCTCCCCCTTTCTTATTTGAGCTTCATATTGCCATATCTTCATTTTATTATTGTTTTGAAGCCGGTCCTCTGTCATAGGCCCCGCACGGTCATAGTTACAGGCATAATGTATATGCGACGGGGGTAATTCATGTTTATTGTATTTGTGTCTATGCTTCGGCTTGGTGACCATTTACTCAAGATCTTGTACATTTTACGCTGTCCTTATTATCAATGAGAAAGCTATGAGGTTTTATTGCATTTACGAAGTTTCCGCACTCCTTGCTATTTTTTCCAACTCGCTTGTGTATTGTATGGCTCATCTCTTGTGAGCAAGATCTTCCTAAAGGAATAAATATTTACATAGCTATAGGCGGTACGAGAAGGGCCGAAGCCTGCGGATTTCTCATCCTACTCTTTAGAGGTGACATAAGCAGTAAATCTCTTTCGGTCCATCTGCGAAATAGCCTTGTTCATATTTCGACAAAAGGATTGATTCGGTGGTGTAAAAGTTGTTGTTCCATTTCGGGGAGCAAGGGGCTAGTGAGCCACTTGTAGATTTGTAATCTTTTGGCGACAGAGGCTTGCATTTGTCTTTGGTTACTCTTGAAGGAGTTTGGCCATCACTTGGCATGCTCTTTCTAAGAAGAGGAGGCAACAAAGGATTTTGTTGGGTAATTGTTTGGAGAGAGAAAAACGCATATGTGCTCTCACATGTTGTACAATGTTCTCGGGGAGTAGGAGATGGCACTACCATGGTGCAAAGGGATACTCCTTGGATTTTGATGATCGAGAGCTGCTTCCCATGGGAGAGATTCCATATTTGCGGCAGCAATGTTGGAGGGATTTCCCATTTATTTGGGGAGAGTGAGAACATAGCAGTGCTACCCGAAGACTATCTAGTGCCTCATGCAAAGGAGGAGGAACTCTTGCTCCAGAGGGGACTCTTGCATCCTTGCAAGGAAGTCCCCGAGGATCTCATGCATGGAGATCAAGGCACACATGTGCCACTAGAGAGGGTGTGTCACCATTGAGACACAAGGAGGAAGTAGGGAGAAGACCCAACATCTTGAGATGAGAGTACATCCCTACTCATTGTTGGAGGATGATGCACCTAAGGGTGATTGGATTGCGGAAGTACAAGCATGTGTAAACTTGTTCATCATCTGTACGGTCACCCTTGAGATGTCTCACTACATGGAACGATGCACTTGAGAGACCACTAGATCACCCGGTTGATGGGAGATGCTTCTGCATGTTGGGGCACCACTCATTGTTTTCGAGAGGTTGAGACCTTGGGAGACAACTTCACGGCATTGAGAGTCTTGGGTAGGCAAGGAGGAGGGGGAATTCCTCAATATCATTTCTGCTTTGTCATTTCGATTGTACGTTGTGGCGAGAAGCGAGCGGGGGGAAAGGTTAACGTGGCCTTTGGTGCATCTTTGGCATGAGAAATGTGAAAGGAGGACGGCCATATGAAGATGCTCTTCATGATGGATCATCAATCTTGTCACTATGGAGGATGGATCCATGAGGAGCTCGATTAATAAGCTTTATCTCCACACCCATAAAGTTCTGTGTTTCAAGGCAATATTGTATATCCCCTTAAGAAAATAATACACAAGGTTTTTGGAGTCTGAGTATTACTGCTTTTTCTTTTAGTATATTATGAAATTTTTCCACGTAATCTCATCCTAAATCTCGTCATTAGCTTGGGACATCTTGAATATTTGTTCTTTACAATATCCCAAACCTTACAATAATCCTAGTATTTTTTTTTCAAAAACATTTTCTCCATATTGTCCCAAGTCTGGATAGAGTTTCCTAAAATTCCCCTAGCTTCGCAGAGGGATGCATATTTTAATATTTGCATGGAATAATTTTAATTTTTTGGCATCCATAGAACAATGATAACTGCGACAAAGAAAATAAAACTCAAATATAAATGTGTTTGGTTCCTCCTTAGATAGACCATGAAAATTTGAAAGGGCATAGAGAGGGATGTCCTTCCATTTGAACTATTGCATCAAGGTATTGGATGGGAAATTTGAAGGTAATAGGTCCTTGTCCCCTAGGTCCACCTAATTCCTTGTCTCCCATCTATTCCTCTCTTGGAGTTTCAGGGTTTTTAATTTTATTGGAACCTTAAGAACTTTCTAGTTCCTTTTCCAAGAGAGTTCCTTCCATCCTCAGTATATCTCCTTTAAGAGGCTATAATACTATACTATTTTGAACAAACATGACCTTTAAAGGATTCACCCTTTTAATTTTCCAGAATGTTAGTATGTGTGGCTCCTACTACACCACGTGTTTGGGTCTTAGTGGAATTTTTCTTTCTTCTATATATGATGTTTTAATGAAACTAACATGCTCTAAATTCTAGACATTCAAGGTGTAGGTTACTGAAAGGGATTAACTGAAAATATCCCTCTGGTTGCTTATACCCCCAGTGTCATTCCTATTTTACCTAAGGTATGAGTCTTAATAGTTCTGAGAACCTCCCTAGCAACGATGCCAAAAATGATGGTGTGAATACTTGTTCTCTAATTAAATTTATGTTAAGTATTCACTGATCATTTAATTTATCAACCTAGTATCTACTTGACTTACAAGGATCTTAGTGTTATATACACAAGCATCAAAGTTCCTATTGATTCCATATCCAGAAAACTTGATTCAAAATGAAATCTACCAGCAATATGGAACCTAAGAACAATTAGAGCCTAACTTCTCTACCTTGGTCTACTTATGTGACACATCACATATCGAAATCTTATTTAGACACCTAGCTCAATGTCATCATTCCAATTAGGTTTAAGTGAATCTGTAGGGATATGATTTTGTAGCAACCATTGTTGATTTCACAACAAATACTAGTAGTTTCATAGCATTTGAATCATCATCCTTCAAACTTAAAATTAAAACATGGCCCAAAAAAATACAGAAATGAAATTCAATAAACTTCAACACACTATAGAAAATGAAATTAACACACACACACAGTTTGCATAAATAAACTTGGTCGATTCTATCTATTATGCGATTAAATAAAACACACAAATTACCAGAACTAAACAAAGTGAGGTACATTATCTCGAGTGGGACAAACTCAAGGTTTGGCCTATGCCTAAGAACTCACAAATTCACCAAGGAAACTTCAAGAAACAAGCCAATGCATCCATGGGTGTGATTTTAAATTAAAATCAATCAAAATTATATTATATTTCACGCATTGTCTCATATGTTTAAGAGTGCATATATTTATATGATAGAGGGGAAATCTAAGTCCCAACAGACCATCTACAATTATAAGTTAATTTAACCAAAATATTTTATCACGCGATACATCGACTATCTAAAGAAGGAGTAGACATAAGAAAGAAATCTTATGATTAATAACTCATTTTGTCCTCGGCGTTGTAACAATTGTTACATACCTAATAATCTAAGACAATCTTCATTTTTTAGTGCAGCAAATTGTTGAAGAACAAAACACATTTCTCAGACTTGGAAGGAATCCATATAATAAACTAGCTTGTTATTTGTCTTGTGCACGATATCCATATAATGATATACAAGTGACTAGAATTGTACACTATGAATTCCTTGTAGATGCTTGAACTTAAGTCATTTCCATTCTTTTGACATGTGGTTAAACCTACAGAAGCCATATGTTCCTTTTTTGCAGCTACCAATGTGTTGGTTAATCATATCATATCAGCTTCACACCTTCACTTACTTTTGTTAGTGCCTCGTCATTTATTTCATGCACACACACACACACACACACACACACACACACACACACATATATATAATGTCTATTTTAACATTCTTCCGTTCTAATCTATAAACATGATAAGAAAACTAGTAAACATGTATTTCATACCTTAAGCTACCTATGGTATATGCACCAGGTTTTAATGATAATTTTGAAGCAAATATGTGTCTATTAGCTAATGATATGAATTTGAATGTTATTTTTGTTGTGCTAATTTAATTTTTAGATATAAAAGTTATTTACCGATCTTATGCTTGATGTCACTAGTACATTTGGCGGAAATTCCAACACTTTGGTTCCGACACTTTTGACCAAATGTCGGAAATTTCCCCAAATTTTTTCAATTTTTCAAATCCTGCCCACAATTGTCGCTATACCGATGTTTGAAGACAAGTGTCGATATTGCAACACTTAGAAGTTAGTGTTGGTCTTGCGACGTTTGTAGCAAAGCGTCGGCATTGCGACAGTTTGGGAAAAAGCATCGGAATTATGACGGAAAAGAGCTAAGTGTCGCTATTGCGACGTTTCAGGAAAGCATCGCTATTGCAACAGTTTGGGCAAAAGCATCGCTATTGCGAAAGTTTGGGAAAAAGCGTCGCTATTGTGACAGTTTGGGCTAAGTGTCGCTCTAGCGACGTTTATATGAAAGCGTCGCTATTGCGACAATTTGGAAATTAATTTCTTTGGCCTCTCCTTTAATAAATAATAATCTAACTTGGGTCCCCTTATTGAATGGTTGGAGCAACATAATAAGATATCTTTAGTTGACATATCACATTGTGATGAAGATGGAAGGTGGTTATGATGGGACTTCTAAGGAGTTTCATAAAATATTAAATATGTGATGTGCTCACTCCTTGGTTCACTTTTAATATGTGCCCCCAACCATGGTCGGGCGCGTCGTGTCGCGCAGTGTGAGGTCGCCCAATCGGGTGCGTTCAGGTCGGGCCATTTCATTCGAGGGCGCCCGTATCAGTTTTTCTAAGTTGTGACCGCCGAGGTGTCTTGTGCACATTCAAGTGGCCCGTTTTCCATTTTCTCCCTTGTGGCATCGTTTGTTCGGGCACGTCGTGTCGCGCCGTGTCGCACCGTGTGAGGTCGCCCAACCGAGCACATTCGGGTCGGGCCATTTCATTCGAGGGCACCCGTATCAGTTTTGCTAAGTTGTGACCACCCGGGTGCCTTGTGCACGTTTGGGTGGCCCATTTGTTGTTTTCTCCTTTGTGGCATCGTTCATTCAGACGCGTCGTGTCACACCGTGTGAGGTCGCCTGACTAGGCGCATTCGGGTCGGGTCGAGCCGTTTTGTTCGAGGCCGCCTGTATCAGTTTTGATAAGTTGTGATTGCCAGGGTGTCTTGTCCACGTTCGGGTGGCCCGTTTTCCATTTTCTCCCTTGTGGCATCGTTCGTTCGGGCATGTCGTGTCGTGCCATGTGAGGTCGCCCGACTGGGCGCATTCGGGTCGGGTCGTTTCGTTCGAGGGCGCCCGTATCAGTTTTGCTAAGTTGTGACTACCCAGGTCCCTTGTGCACGTTCGGGTGGCTTGTTTTCCGTTTGCTCCCTTATGGGATCATTTAGTCGGGCGCGTCGTGTCGCACCGTGTGAGGTTGCCCGACCGGGTGCGTTCGGGTCAGGTCGGGCCATTTCGTTCGAGGGCGCCCGTATCAGTTTTGCTAAGTTGTGACTGCCCGAGTGCCTTGTGCATGTTTGGGCATCTGTTTATCATTTTCTCCCTTATGGCATCATTCAGTTGGGTGCGTCGTGTCGCGCCGTGTGAGGTCGCCCTACCGAGCGCGTTCGGGTTGGGTCGAGCCGTTTCGTTCAAAGGCGCTCGTATCAATTTTTCTAAGTTGTGACCGCTCGGGTGCCTTGTGCATGTTCAGGTGGCCCGTTTTCTATTTTCTCCCTTGTGGCATCATTTTTTCGGTTGCGCTATGTCGCGTCGTGTGAGGTCGCCCAACCGAGCGCGTTCGGGTAAGGTCAGGTCGTTTCGTTTGAGGGCGCCCGTATCAGTTTTTATAAGTTGTGACCACCCAGGTGCCTTTTGCACGTTCGGGTGGCCCGTTTGGCATTTTCTCCCTTGTGGCATCATTCGGTTGGGCACATTGTGTCACGCCGTGTGAGGTCACCCGACCGAGCGCATCGTGTTGGGTCATTTCGTTCGAGGGTGCCCGTATCAGTTTTGCTAAGTTGTGACTGCCCGGGTGCCTTGTGCATGTTCGGGTGGTCCGTTTGTCATTTTCTCCCTTGTGGCATCATTTGTTCGGGCGTGTCGTGTCGCGCCGTGTGAGGTCGCCTGACCGGGCGCATTCGGGTCGGGTCGGGCCGTTTCGTTCGAGGGCGCCCGTATCAGTTTTGCTAAGTTGTGACCGCCTGGGTGCCTTGTGCACATTCAAGCAGCCCATTTTCTGTTTTCTCCCTTGTGGCATCGTTCGTTCAGGCGTGCCGTGTCGTGCCGTGTGAGGTCGCCCGACCGGGCGTGTTCAGGTTGGGCCATTTCGTTCGAGGGTGCACGTATCAGTTTTGCTAAATTGTGACCGCCCGGGTTCCTTGTGCATGTTTGGGTGGCCTGTTTTCCGTTTGCTCCCTTGTGGCATCGTTCGGTTGGGCGTGTCATGTCGCGCCGTGTGAGGTCGCCCGACCGGTCGCGTTCAGGTCGGGCCGTTTCGTTCGAGGGCGCCTGTATCAATTTTTCTAAGTTGTGACCACCCAGGTGCCTTGTGCACATTAGGGTGACACATTTTCCATTTTCTCCCTTATGGCATCATTTGTTCGGGCGCGTCATGTCACACTGTGTGAGGTCGCCCGACTGGGCGCGTTCGGGTCGGGTCGGGCCATTTCATTCGAGACTTCCCGTATCAGTTTTGCTAAGTTGTGACCACCTGAGTGTCTTGTGCACGTTCGGGTGGCCTGTTTTCCAATTGCTCCCTTGTAGCATTGTTCGTTCAGGCGCGTCGTGTCGTGTCGTGTGAGGTTTCCCAACCGGGCGCGTTCGAGTCGGGTCATTTCATTCGAGGGCACCCAGATCAGTTTTGCTAAGTTGTGACCACCTGGGTCCCTTGTGCACATTTGGGTGGCCTTTTTTTCATTCTCTCCCTTATGGCATCATTCGGTCGGGCACGCCGTGTGAGGTCGCCCGACCGGGCGCGTTTGGGTCGGGTCGGGCCTTTTCATTCGAGGGCGCCCGTATCAGTTTTTCTAAGTTGTGACCACCTGGGTGCCTTGTGCACGTTTGGGCATCCCGTTTTCCATTTTCTCCCTTGTGGCATCGTTCGGTCGAGTGCGTCGTGTCACACCATGTGAGGTCGCTTGACCGGGCGCATTCAGGTCGGGTCAGGATGTTTCATTCGAGGGCGCTCGTATCAGTTTTGCTAAGTTGTGACCACCCGGGTGCCTTGTGCATGTTCGGGTGGCCGATTTTCCATTTTCTCCCTTGTGGCATCGCTCAGTCGAGCGCGTCGTGTCACGCTGTGTGAGGTCACCCGACCGGGCGTGTTCAGGTCGGGTCGTTTCATTCGAAGGCACCCGTATCAATTTTGCTAAGTTGTGACCACCCGGGTGCCTTATGCACATTCGGGCGGCCCGTTTGTTGTTTTCTCCCTTGTGGCATCGTTCGTTTGGGTGCGTCGTGTCGCGCCGTGTGAGGTTGCCCGACCGAGCGCGTTCGGATCGAGTCGAGTCATTTCATTCGAGGGCACCCATATCATTTTTGCTAAGTTGTGACCGCCTGGGTGCCTTGTGCACGTTCGGGCAGCCCGTTTGTTGTTTGCTCCCATGTGGCATCGTTCATTCGGGCGCGCCGTGTTGCGTCGTGTGAGGTCGCCCGACCAGGCTCGTTCGGGTCGAGCCGTTTTGTTCGAGGGCGCATGTATCAGTTTTGCTAAGTTGTGACCGCCCGGGTTCCTTGTGCACGTTTGGGCAGCCCATTTTCCATTTGCTCCCTTGTGGCATCATTCGGTCGAGCGCGTCGTGTCGCACCGTGTGAGATCGCCCGACCGGGCGCGTTCATGTCGGGTCATTTCGTTTGAGGGCGCTCGTATCAATTTTGCTAAGTAGTGACCACTCGGGTGCCTTGTGCATGTTCGGGTGGCCTGTTTGTTGTTTGCTCCCTTGTGGCATCGTTCGTTCGGGCACGTCATGTCGCGCCATGTGAGGTCGCCTGACCAGGCACGTTCGAGTTGAGTCGGGCCGTTTCATTCGAGGTCGCCTGTATTAGTTTTGCTAAGTTGTGACCACCCAGGTGTCTCGTTCACATTCGGGTGGCCCGTTTTCCGTTTGCTCCCTTGTGGCATCGTTCGTTCAGGAGCGTCGTGTCGCGCCGTGTGAGGTCGCCCGACCAGGCGCGTTCGAGTTGGGTCGGGTTGTTTCGTTCGAAGGCGTCTGTATCAGTTTTGCTATGTTGTGACCGCCCAAGTGCCTTGTGCACGTTCAGGTATCCCGTTTTTCGTTTGCTCCCTTGTGGTATCATTCGTTCGGGCATGTCGTGTCGCACCGTGTGAGGTCGCCCGACCGGGCGCGTTCGGGTCGAGTTGGGCTGTTTCGTTCGAGGGCGCTCGTATCAGTTTTGCTAAGTTGTGACCGCCCAGGTGCCTTGTGCATGTTCGGGCGGCTCGTTTGTCGTTTTCTCCCTTGTGGCATCATTCAGTCGAGCGCGCTGTGTAGCGCCGTGTGAGGTCGCCCGACCGGGCGCGTTCAGGTCGAGTTGTTTCATTCGATGGCACCCGTTTCAGTTTTGCTATGTTGTGACTGCTTGGGTGCCTTGTGCACATTCGGGTGGCCCGTTTGCCGTTTTCTCCCTTGTGGCATCGTTCGGTTAGGCGCGTCGTGTGAGGTCGCCTGACCGGGCGCGTTCAGGTCGGGTCGGGCCGTTTCGTTCCAGGGCGCCCGTATCAGTTTTTCTAAGTTGTGACCGCCCGGGTGCCTTGTGCACGTTTGGGCGGCTCGTTTTCCGTTTGCTCCCTTTTGGCATCGTTCAGCCACATATTCGTTCTTCTGTGATACTAGTTCCTCTCTCTTAAGTCCAATCTCTTGTTCTTCTTCTCTCTCCCTTTCTCTCCTTATACCTCCCTCTCTCTTCCCCAATCTCCCTCTCTCTCTCTCTCTACCCTCCAATCCTCTCACTATATCCCTCCCTCTATCCTTCTTTCTACCCCCTTTCCTCTTCGCTTGGCCTCTTCTCATTTCTCATGATTGTGGGACACTCGAACTTAAGATTTTCTGGAGTAGTCATGAGGTGCAGTCTGTTTATTAATACTTCATCAGATGGCCATTCTCCAGACTTAAATTGTGTGACAACATTGTGGCTTAGTTTCAAACTGGAGATTGAACATACATTTGGTTTGATTGCAATAGACATTTTCATCAATAAATATAAAGCAATGGCTAACAAATACTATAAATTAATAAATAAAGAAGACATGGCAACAAGCAACAATACTTACAAAATTGTTACATTGAGACGCAAAGAATAAGAAACTAATGTGCACAAACAGAGACCAATGAAACTATCATCTTAACCCCTAACCCCTTAAACACTAATTCCCAACCCCTAACCCATTTAACCCCCTAAACCCTAAACCTATAAACCCTTAACCCCTAACCCCTTAAACCCTAAACCATTAAACCCTTAACCCTAACCCCTTAAACCCTAATTCCCGACCCCTAACCCATCTAACCCCCTAAAACCTAACCCCATTAGCCCCTAACTTCTAACCCCTAAAATCCTTAATTGCTAAATCCCCTAACCCCCTAAACCCCTAACCCATTTAACCCCCTAAACCCTAAACCTATAACCCCTTAACCCCTAACCCATTAAACCATAATTCCCAACCCCTAACCCATTTAACCCCCTAAACCATAAACCTCTAAACCCCTAACCTCTTTAAGAGCCCGCTTTGTAGCCTCCACAGTCTTGAAAGTCACAAATGCAAATCCTCTGGATTTGTTGGTATTCTTATCATATGCAACCGAACCTTCTTCTATCTCTCCATATTTGGAAAAAACTTCTAAAAGCTTATCATTGGCCATGTCATATGAAAGAATACCAATGTAAATTTTCCTTTGACCTTGATCTATACTTTGACCAGGACCTGTGCTTGCCACTGCCAGATTGCTTACAGTAATCCTCCCATCAATATTATTGCTAGGCTCTTTCAATGCCCTTTGAGCAGAATCCATATGCTTAAATGTGACAAAGCCAAATCCTCGTGACTTTCCTAATGTCTTATCCATAATAAAAACGCCTTCTTCAATCTCCCTATATTGTTCAAATGCATCACATAGGGTGTGTGAAGAAGTCTCCCAAGCCAATCCACGCACAAACAACTTCCGATGAGTAGGGTCCTTGCTTGCAACATCTTTAATTTCTTTTACAATTGCAGGGTATGAAGAACCTGCATTGACCATCAAAGAGATCAACTTCTCTTTGCTCAGTGGCTCCAACAGCGAGTGCAGATCATCCTTCGAGAGTTGTAGAGCGATGCCATTGGCTTCCTCGTCCAACTTTCTCTTCTTACATACAAGCTGCATAATTTCCATTTTGTGAACTGTAAAACGAGCCAATTTTGGAATCATATCAGTCTTTAAATCCCAAGAATTTTAGTGTAACTACCAAACATGCTTGTAGCTCTGTTACCAATAGGGATGCCCCTCTTTTGGAGTGTATGGAGCAGAATATGATACCTGAGGATATCATTCATACCATATCATTAATCAAAAAAACCATTTCATCTATTAATTAGACTACACTATTATTTATTATAGAAAATGTATCTAATTTGAATGAATGAATACATAGATTACTATCATTAAAGAAAAAAAATGTAAATTTCACTTTTAAAGTAATTCTTAAAAATAAGGAAAAAATAATACATAAATTATAAAGAAAAAATATATAATTTAAACAATGAAAATAAACAAACATTTAATTATTTAGAAATTATTTTAATTATTTAAAAGTTATTATAATTATTAAAAAATATATATTTTTAAATTAATTTGAGTGGGCCTTAAAAAAAACACACGTGTTTCATTTCAAAATGTCAAAAATTTTCAAATATCAAAATTTTTAATTTCCCTTATTCATTTCCCTCTGGTTGCATGGTTTGTCCAAGGAAGGAGGGAGGATGCGGCCATACTGTCGCCGGTTTTGAGGAAGGATGCAGCCATACTATTGCAGGTTTGGAAGAAGGATGCGGGAGATTTGTGCCCCAAGCCTTGCTCATGGATCTGGAGCCTGGCACCATGGACAGTATGAGGATCTCTGCATTTCTCTCAACTCCACAACTCCAAAAACAGGTACTCTTATTCTTCAATACAACAAGAATTTTGGTTGGCGTTTTAGCTTCTTTTTCAGGATCTTGTCTCATGGGTTTGCTTGTAATTTGTTCTATTGGGATTGCAACCCATTACCAACCCGATTTGATGAAAAAAATGGACAGTGGCCTCTATGGGAGCTTATAAGCCTGATCGAGGTGTCTTTTCCTTGGATCTTCCTCTCTAGGGAAACAATACCCAACTGTGATCTCGATCCAGTTTCCCACACAATGTATTTTATATCTTAGGTGTGAACATAACCAAGGCATGCCTTTGGATCATGATATGGTGCAGTACTATGCATATCTTGACCCTACAGGAAAATGATATGCCCTTGTCCTCTGATAGCTCCATCTGGTTGCATGAGGGAAGATCGAGTCTTTAGAGTCAGAGCTTATGGCCTTTGCACCATCAGATTACCAGGGCGGGGAGAGAGAGAAACTACTCATACTTGGCAGACCATACAAGATTTATTGAGACCTGGCTCCACTAGGTCGATCGCCTGATTTTTCCAGTCTATCTCAGTGACTGGAGCTTCTAAGTTCTGTGCGGACTTTACAACCTTGGACATAGATGATAGTAGATACGATATTCGTGAAACTGGACCCCCAATCTTGGAGGAGTCCTCTAGAGAAAAAAATTGAGGGAAACGTTGCAAGACCTTGAATTATTCCAGTAATGAACTATCTCCAGGGTCTTTAAAAATGCTAGAGAAATGTTTTATAGCAACATTCCCAAGGTCCTACTGAGAACAAATATGGTTGCAATCCTAGTCCTGTAGATCTCAAATAGCATTTTTATTTCTCCTGTGAGAATCAAACTTGTGAAAATTCTATGTTCCCATCACCCTCTCGGATCTAAATGGAAATCCTGGCAATGTAATAGCTTGAATATCAATAATAAAAATACATCACTGGCAACAGATGGACAATGATAGAGTCATAAAGGGACTATGATTCCACAAGAGAGGGAGGGATAAATGATGCAGCGGTATTCCTTTTTCTTTAGAGTTTGATAGCACTTGTACTAGAATTGGTAAAAAGGTTATCAGACACACATCCACCCTATCAGAAACTTGAGGAACTATCCACTTTGAAGGAAACATAACACAGTCCTTTATTGCTCTGTTTTCAGACTTGAACTAGGCCTTTGATTGCATCTCTTAAGTGTTATGCAGTGACCAGTCATGATAGAGGATGCAGGAGTAGTCTTTTTTCTTTAGAGTTTGATAGCACTTATACTAGAATTGGTAAATTTTTTATCAGATACACTCATCCCCCCTGTCACAAACTTAAGGAACCATCCACTTTGAAGAAAACATAAGATAGTCCTTTACTGCTCTATTTTCACTGTTCAGACTTGAACTAGGCCTTTGATTGCAGTTCTTAGGGGTTATGCAGTCATGAAAGAGGATACAACAGTTTAGGCATCTTTAATAACCTCAAATGCACTCAATCCCTCTATCACAAGCTCAAGAAACATTCTGGTTGAAGAAAATACAACCACACTAAATACCCTTTTTAAGGGCTAGTTACAGGTTGCACAATCTTGGTTTTGTACTCTGTATAGGTCACTGCTATCAAATCTTGGAGACGAAAATCACGCACACTCACATTCCAATTCTGAGAAAAGTGTATCGCTTAAAGATGACAAGCCATGTGTGAAACCTAGATTTGGATTTACACAATTTACTAGACTTAAGATCATAAAATAACATAAGTACATGAGTTTCAGAGTGTTTCACACCTCGAAAATAGTTGTAAAATATTCCTCAAATTGTCCTCTGTCTAATCCAAGCAGCCAATAGATCCAAACGATCCTCTGTCATCTAAGACAAAACTCTGTATGATTTTAACTCTTGATGTAAAATAGAGCACTCGAAAAATAGTCTTTCTGCAAGGGTTTACACGTGTTTTGGATGAGAACACAGAGTACTTGATAAAACTAATCATACGCAATAACGACCAGGTACCACAAGTTTTGGAACAAGTATAAGCTGATGTATACAACTATTCATATCCTCAAACACTTCAACTTGTATTCATTCCTTTCCCCAACACGTATAGACCTGAAAACATTAATATCACTCTAATTCTCTCTCACACAGTACAGGCTCATAGTATCGGCCCCTCATTCACTGTTTACCCTAAATTCTGTAGGCTTAAATTACACCATGAAGAGGTGATTCAATATTTCTTCTGATCTTCCAATATTAGGAAGTCAATATCAATTCCTAAAATAACTCTTAACAACTCTAAATATATGCTCATCATACTAAAACAAGTAGATCCTCATCTTTGACTCATAACGAGAGGTGGAGGATGTTACATAAGGCTTAGAAAATCCATCGACACGTGTGTAAACCAAAAAAATTACTCCTATCTAACAATAAACATGACAAACTTGTACAAAAAGTGATGCAACTGCATCAGACTATTAGGGAACAAAAAGACTTCATGGGCTGTTGTCCATGAGTTCTTCAATGCTACTACCATGCTTGGATATATCTGAAATCTTTTCATCCATGTAGCATATTCAAGTGGATTTTCTTTCCATTTGATCAAGTATTGAAAATATTCCTTTCCCCTAGTCTTCTTCACTATCTTCTTGTCCAAGATTTATTCAAATCCATTTAATCGTGCTTTAAGCAGTTGTAATTACCATTTTATAGTCTAATCAACATTAGGTTCAGGTACATTTGCTGAGTTTTCTCCTCGTTTGAAAGGATACAAGTCTGAAATTTGAAATATAGGAGAGATTCCAACATCGCTTGGAAGTTGTATCTCATGGAAATTTGAAAAAAAAATCCTCAAGACTTTACAAGGTCCAATTTTCTTCTATTTTTGTTTGTTATAGTCCCTTTTGGGAAACCTTTCCTTTAGAAAATGTGCAAACACCAAGTCTTAAACCTCACAAATGACCTCTTTCTTCTTTACATCTGCTCTTTTTGTGTACTTGCTTGTATTAACTTCAAGCTGTTGTTTGACTTTCTCATGCATCTCTTGCATGGCTGTTGCAAACTCTTCTCCATCAACACTTCTCATCTCTTGCTTACCCAACTATCTCAGCTCATAAACACCCCTTAGATGGATTCCATACACAATCTAAAATGGGCTAAGATCTATGCTTCCGTTTGGTGAATCGTTGTAGGAAAACTCTGTTTGATAAAGTACTTGATCCCACTGTTTGGGATGTTCACTCACTAGACTTCTTAGGTTGTTATTGAGGCTTTTATTGACAACCTTAGTTTGTCCATCTGAATTGAAATTGATATTTGTTCCCAAATTTGAATCTCATGATCTTCCTAGGAGTGTTAAGGATTTTTTTGTGTTAGCATGCTCTTTAAGTGAGCAATTTCCATCCTTATTGATAGAAACCTTCTTTACCTGTACTTGCACATGCAATAAAAACTTCAAAGAAAACATTTCTTCATCACTCTCTTTACGCCATTCCTTTTCATTGCTACATTCTTTAGTGTTCTCACAATCTCTATTATTATAATGGAATTCAAGATGCCCATTCTTAACCTTTTCTTGGCTTGCAACTTACTCCTTCCTCTTCATCTTTTCTTGATTCCAAGATACTATTTTTTTTCTTCAAGCATATTGTCTCTAAGAACATCCTCAAGAAACTTCCTTTTCCCTTGCTTTGTCTTATAGTTCCTGGATCCTTCTTGAAGCTTATCAATGAGTCTTTTACCCTATTCTTGATCTGCAGCTTCTGAAAATTCAAAAAATTCTTTGGAATTTGGCTTCCATGTCCCCTATTTTGGCCTTCATTTATTTGACATCCTTGTATATTATCGTTCTTAAGTAGGTTTGATGTTTTCTTGTATTTTTCTTTTACAAGTATGTTATACACCTTTTCATATCAGACTTGTCATTCATTTTCTTTATCTCATCTTCATATTGAAACCTGAGATCATTATTACAAATCAGAGATGCTTCTTCAATTTCTCTCTGTACATGTATCCATAGTTCATAAAATACTTGTACTAGGCTGGATATCTATACATTTGACATTTCCATAACAGAATTTTGACATTGAGGAATGTTAAGACCTCTCCACTTTCAAGTTTCACTATGCCTCTTTTCATGAATTTGTAAGACCCACAAATGCAACTTCTTTTACCAACTTAAAAACTTGTCAAATACCTTGAACAAACATTGTTTTAAGAGTCTTTCCCCCTCATAGGCTATTAGTTTCTCATTGATATTGAATAAGAAAATGTATGATAAACATCTCATACCTTCAAGTTGATTACTTAAATGCTTGTAGATTCCTCTTCAAGATTGTGATCATGGAACGACGATAAACTAAACTTTGCTCCTCGACCATCATTGCTTTAGCTTTGTTGTCATACTTTATGAGATATTGAAAGTCTTCATTACTCTATTTTCCTTCTAGTTTGAATTGAGATGACATCCTTCATACTCTCATCTAGTACTTAATATGGTATTCTTGGTCTTCAAGCTCCATACCTGCATAGTCCAGACTCCATCCTAGAACTCCATTTGCTTTTTCCAAGTTTTCTTCATACTTGGGTCAATGTTCTTCTCCCTTATGGTTTTCCAAAGGTCCTTCAAGCCCAAACATAGGTTTTAGCTGGATCACTGTTGGTATCATTTCATGGCCTATCTTTTTATCCAAAAATCTCATCATTATCCACCATTTTCCTTACTAAACCTTCATAAATTCCTTATATCCTATTGAAATTGATTAATATAGTATCATAATTGTTGTTTTTACATTGAAATCAATTTTGGGAATTTTCGTGTTAAAAACTAAAATTTTTCAAGAAATTACAGGTTCTGGTAACTTCCTCTAAATGCTTTATGTTCTGACATGTGGCGTGACAGGTAGACCAAAACGAAGGATGAGGGCTTAATCTGGAATGTACAGGGATGGCGAAAAATCTATTCAACCTCATATTCGAAGTTCCTAAGTAGCCGGTCAACGCTAGTCAAACCCAGCCATTTCAGCTGCCCCTAAGGACTGATTTTCATACCGTTTTCTTCATTTAACTCATTTTTTTCTCCATGCCCCTAATTCGGGAAGAGAGCTTGATGGAAAACTCTGATTTCAGTGAGCTTTAGTATTATATTGCTCTCGATTCTTCCTCTTCATCTTTTCTTGATTCCAAGATACTATTTTTTTTCTTCAATAATCTTCTCTCTAAGAACATCATGAAGAAACTTCCTTTTTCCTTTCTTTGTACTGTAGTTCCTAGATCTTTCTTGAAGCTTATCAATGAGTCTTTTATTCTGTTCTTGATCTGCATCTTCTGAAAATTCAAAAAATTATTTGGAATTCGGCTCCATGTCCCATGTTTTGGCCTTCATTTCTTTGACATCCTTGTATATTATTTTTCTTAAGTAGGTTTTTTGTCCATATTGATGTTTTCTTGTATGTTTCTTTTCCAAGTATGTTATACACCTTTTGATATCAGACTTGTCATTCATTTGCTTTATCTCATCTTCATATTGAAACCTGAGATCATTATTACAAATCAGAGATGCTTCTTCAATTTCTCTCTGTACATGCATCCATAGTTAATAAAAGTCTTGTACTAGGCTGGATCTCTATACATTTGACATTGACATAACAGAATTTTGACATTGAGGAATGTTAAGATGCCTGCACTTTCAAGTTTCACTATGCCTCTTTTCATGAATTTGTAAGACCCACAAATGCAAATTCTTTTACAAACATAAAAACTTGTCAAATACCTTGAACAAACATTGTTTTAAGAGTATTCCCCCCTAATAGGCTATTATTTTCTCATTGACATTGAATAAGAAAATGTATGATAAACATCTCATACCTTCAAGCTGATTACTTAAATGCTTGTAGATTCCTCTTCAAGATTGTGATCATGGAACGACGATAAACTGAACTTTGCTCCTTGGCCATCATTGCTTTAGCTTTGTTTTCATACACTATGATATATTGAAAGTCTTAATTACTCTATTTTCCTTCTAGTTTGAACTGAGATGACATCCTTCATACTCTCATCTAGTACTTAATATTGTATTCTTGGTCTTCAAGCTCCATACTTTCATAGTCCAGACTCCATCCTAAAACTCCATTTTATTTTTCCAAGTTTTCTTCATACTTGGGTCAATGTTCTTCTCGCTTATGGTTTTTCAAAGGTCCTTCAAGCCGAGACATAGCTTTTAGATGGATCACTGTTGGTATCATTTCATGGCCTATCTTTTTATCCAAAAATCTCATCATTATCCACCATTTTCCTTACTAAACCTTCATAAATTCCTTATATCCTATTGAAATTTATTAATATAGTATCATAATTGTTATTTTTACATTGAAATCAATTTTAGGAATTTTCGTGTTAAAACTAAAATTTTTCAAGAAATTACAGGTTCTGGTAACTTCATGTAAATGCTTTATGTTCTGACATGTGGCATGACAGGTAGAACAAAACGAAGGATGAGGGCTTAATATGGAATGTACATGGATGGAAAAAAATCTATTCAAACTCAGATTCGAAGTTCCTAAGTAGCCGATCAAACCCAGCCATTTCAGCTGCCCCTAAGGACTGATTTTCATACCTTTTTCTTCCATCAACTCATTTTTTTCTCCATGCCCCTAATTTAGGCAGAGAGCTTGATGGAAAACTTTGATTTCAGTGAGCTTCAGTATTATATTTCTCTCTATTTCTTCATCACTCTCTTTAAGCCATTCCTTTTCATTGCTACATTCTTTGGTGTTGTCAGAATATCTATTATTATAATGGAATTCAAGATGCCCATTCTTAACCTTTTCTCGGCTTGCAACTTACTCCTTCCTCTTCATCTTTTCTTGATTCCAAGATACTATTTTTTTTCTTCAAGCATCTTGTCTCTAAGAACATCCTAAAGTAACTTCCTTTTCCCTTGCTTTGTCTTATAGTTCCTGGATCCTTCTTGAAGCTTATCAATGAGTCTTTTACCCTGTTCTTGATCTGCAGTTTCTGCTAATTCAAAAAATTCTTTGGAATTCGGCTCCATGTCCCCTGTTTTGGCCTTCACTTCTTTGACATCCTTGTATATTATTGTTCTTAAGTAGGTTTTTTGTCCATATTGATGTTTTCTTGTATGTTTCTTTTCCAAGGATGTTATACACCTTTTAATATTAGACTTGTCATTCATTTTCTTTATCTCGTCTTCATATTGAAACCTGAGATCATTATTACAAATCAGAGATGCTTCTTCAATTTCTCTCTGTACATGCATCCATAGTTCATATAAAAAACTTGTACTAGGCTAGATCTCTATACATTTGACATTGCCATAATAGAATTTTGACATTGAGGAATGTTAATACCCCTCCACTTTCAAGTTTCACTACGCCTCTTTTCATGAATTTGTAAGACCCACAAATTCAACTTCTTTTACCAACTTAAAAACTTGTCAAATACCTTGAACAAACATTGTTTTAAGAGTCTTTCCCCCTCACAGGCTATTATTTTCTCATTGATATTGAATAAGAAAATGTATGATAAACATCTCATACCTTCAAGCTTATTACTTAAATGCTTGTAGATTCCTCTTCAAGATTGTGATCATGGAACGACGATAAAATAAACATTTCCCCTTGGCCCTCATTTCTTTAGCTTTGTTGTCATACTTTATGATATATTTAAAGTCTTCATTACTCTATTTTCCTTCTAGTTTGAACTGAGATGACATCCTTCATACTCTCATCTAGTACTTAATATGGTATTCTTGGTCTTCAATCTCCATACCTGCATAGTCCAGACTCCATCCTAGAACTCCATTTGATTTTTCCAAGTTTTCTTCATACTTGGGTCAATGTTATTCTCCCTTATTTTTTTTCAAAGGTCCTTCAAGCCGATACATACCTTTTATATGGATCACTGTTGGTATCATTTCATGGCCTATCTTTTTATCCAAAAATCTCATAATTATCCACCATTTTCGTTACTAAACCTTCATAAATTCCTTATATCCTATTGAAATTGATGAATATAGTATCATAATTTTTATTTTACATTGAAATCAATTTTGGGAATTTTCGTGTTAAAAACTAAAAAATTTCAAGAAATTACAGGTTTTGGTAACTTCCTGTAAATGCTTTATGTTCTGACATGTGGCATGACAGGTAGACCAAAATGAAGGATGAGGGCTTAATCTGAAATGTACACGGATGGCGAAAAATATATTCAACCTCAGATTCAAAGTTCCTAAGAAGCCGGTCAATGCTGGTCAAACCCAGCCATTTCAGCTGCCCCTAAGGACTGATTTTCTTACCTTTTTCTTCCTTCAACTCATTTTTTTCTCCATGCCCCTAATTCGGGTGGAGAGCTTGATGGAAAAATCTGATTTTAGTCAGCTTCAATATTATATTTCTCTCGATTTTCCTTACAAAAATGTTGATTCCAAATTCAAAGTTGAAGGCCAAGATTTTCGTTCTAATGTTTCGGTTGTAGAACGAGAAATGACAGAATGGAAGGATGCTCACAACTGCGGCCTTAGTAAGAATTCCCATGTCTGGTGTATGGTTTTGAATAATCAATGGAATTTAGGGGTGATACAATCAATCCCCACTACACAATCTCTAGTCAACATTTCAAATGGCAAGATTGTTGACGTGCATGTTAGCAATTCGTTACTTGTGAATCTAGATATTATTGAGGGAATTGATGACCTTATTCAACTTAGTTATCTGAATGAACCTTCATTTCTTCATAACATTCAGAAAATATTTGCGTCGTCGAGGGTATATTTCATTTTTTTTAAATATTTTTAACAAAGCGTCGGAAGACCATTGTTATGTAATCCTATAATTGTCTCTAAGTAGTTTCTTTCGAGAAATATCCAGATTAGCATCATCGATGGAAGAAATGATAATTGCAACTGAGTTCTCAACATTCCTAGCATTTCACACCATATCCAGGAAAACAGATCCTAATGACGACTACCTTATGTCTTCAGAAAACAGGTCTTAGATACCCTGGTAGGCCAAACATTTACAAAATATTTGCGTCGTCAAGGGTATATTTGATTTTTTTTAAATATTTTTAACACAACGTCAGAAGACCGACGCAATTTTTTTTAATATTTTTACTTTTTTGTCGAAAGACCAACGCCTCGATCATCGGAAGAGTGATGTTACATAAGCTTCAGACGCACAACGTTCTAAACGTTGGATGATATTTCGTCAGAATTGTGAGAGTTTGTAAAACGTTGGAAGCCATAACGTCATAATTGCGACGTTTTTTTGAAAACTTGCAAAGCGTCGGAAGACTGACAGTTTGTGATCATCGGAAGACCAAGAATTGTGGTTTGTCAGAAGACCGACGACTATAAAAAGTTGGAATAGCGACACTTTGCAAAATGTCAGAAAACGTGTCGATATTGCGACACTTTGGAAAAGCATCGGAATTGTGACGTAATGGCTAACCATGTTTTGCCCAGCCTCAAACAGTTGCTTTTGCAATGAATATGTGTCATAATAGCGACGAAGTGGCTGACGGAAATTGGGCCAAATTTTCTAGTGAATTGAATGCCATGCTCAGTGCAAAAGTTGATAAATTGTTTGTTAACATATTCTCCTCCATTTTTTGATCTTAACTTAAGAATTTGATGTCCATATTGTTTCTCAACAAAGGCCTTAAAGGCCAAGAACATGTTAAAAACTTCACTCTTTAGTTTTAAGAAGTATACCCAAGTGCGTCTGGAAAAATCATCAATGAAAGTTAAGAAGTACCTACAACCAAAGAAAGAAACAATAGGAAGTGGACCACATAAATCACTGTGCACAAGCTGCAAAGGGGCTGAAGTGTGCCAAGAGGCATGTTTGTCAAAACTATCCCGATGATGTTTTCCGAGTACAAATCCAGGGCAAACACCATCTTGGCAAGATACCATAGGAAGACCTGTCACCATATTCTCCTTACATAGAGTTTGAAGAGAGCGATAGTTTAAGTGACCAAATCGCTCATGCCAAAGTTTGCTCACTTCATCATTATGAGAAAAAAAAATGGAGGGAAGACATGATAACCCGAATTTGTCAAAATTATACAACCTTGTGGAATCATTAGAAATGCAAGTAGCTAAAATATGTTTAGGATATTTGAGGTCCTTCATTACAACATCATGAGGTGAGAATTCTACTATTTTCCCTTCACCTAAATGAGTTATCTGATAAACAAAGAGAAGGTTGCATGACAAGGTAGGAACACATAGTACATCATTAAACTGACCATTATTGAGATGAATGGTTCCAGATCCTACAACACTAAGATATCTATCATCACCAACATAAATATTTTTGGTGTTACAATCATTCAAAGAAGAAAACATGGCTTTATTTTTTTCCATGTGATAAGAAGCTCCAAAATCAATGAGCCACTCATGAGAATGAGAAGAGGAAGATACATTTAATGCATAACGAGATCTTGATGCTTAACAACCACAAGCTAAAAGTGCCACTCCTGAAAATGAAGGTGAAGGGTGCTCCAAATTGATGTTGTGCTTCTTCATCACTGCTTTAAAGCTTCCATCTTCTTAAAACATTTGGACTCTATATGACCACCATGATTACAAAATTTGAAATTTCTATCAATCTTCTTCCCTTTGTTTTTATTTTCCTTATCATTTTGGTGAGTTGCTTTTTCAATTTGCAACTGAAATTGCTTAGGACCCTTGTTTGGTTTCAGACCATATTTTTTAGGATACTTCTTCTTGGGATTATTTTGATATGATTGTTGTTCGGTTGCTAAGGCTTTCTTAGAAGTGTTTTCAGGAGTGATAAGACGAAGGTGTAAGAGTTTTTCTTGTTCTCTTATCAAAGAATCACAAAAGGAATCAAAATAGGGATTTTTGTAGGTGGTTCCTGAAGAAATGATGGCTTCTCTAGCAGAATGGAAGGTGGAAACAAATACAGGGTATGCAGGTTCAAGCTTAGCAAGAATGCAATAGATGAGTATACCATCTTCCTTTTTGACCTTACAATCTTCTAAAACAAGTCTAAGGGTCTTGAATTTGGACAAAAAGTCTTCAGTAGAGGAGAAATTATTAGGGTCCAAAGTAAGCAACTCATTTTCAAGCTAGTGGGCCCTGATTTGATTTTGAATGCCAAAGAAAGTATTTAGTTTTTCCAAGGCTTCATGAGGGGTGTCAATCTCAAGGATATGAAATCGAAGATCTTGAGCAATGGACATTCCTATCAACCCTCGTGCTTGATCTTTTTTATTTTCCCATTTAGCGACTTTATCATCATCAAAAGGTTTAGTTTCATGTCCTGTGTCTATTCTATAAGCCCTTTACTTGTAAGTATATCTACCATGTGAGGTAGCCATGGGAAATAATTGGTGTTGTTAAGAATAATCGGGCATGCACTTTCCATTTTTTTTAAACTAAAGCTGAGAAAAGATTAAAATAACTACTCTAATGGAAGGATCTCGAAACAATAGGTTGATTAAAAAAAAATGGCTAAAAAAACAGCTTCCAAATGAAGAAGTTATGCCTTTTTGAAAAAACGAGTTGAAGATGTTGAATAGTTACGAGAACGGGATGAAGTGTGATTTAAAAAAAAAAAAAATTCCGCCCCTTTTAACAAAATCTTTTTACAAAAGAAGCTTGAGAAAGAGAGTTGAACCCAAGACCTATATTGTCATAAACTAACTTCTCACCAAGTGATATGGTAAAAGGATTTTGTAATTGTTTGAAAGGAGGAAGGGGCTATTTTTTTTTTCGTGCTTTTCCCTGGACAAAAAACACAAAAATCCGAGCAAAAAAAAATGAAATGCAAGCCTTATGGAAAATTTTTAGATTTTTTGTTAGCCTTACCAACAACTATTTATTTTTCCACTATTTCTTATTTCCCGAGATCCCATAAAGACACGTAAAAAGAGCATACATAGCGAAAAAAAAACCCTCCTCCTGTTTCTGATTTGTCGATATCACACACAGTGCAGAGCAAAGAGAATACATAGAGAAGAGGGTATATATCTGAGAAATAAATAAAACCTAATACCAAAATAAATAGAGGAAATCGAAATAATAAATAAGCATAAATTTTAACAAATAAAACTGCAAAATAGATACTCTATACCTCCAGATCTGAACTGACAGAACTTGTGCAAACTGAGACCATTTCGCATGAAACGAAAGGCGTTCCTCACTGTAACAGACGCTCCGAACACAACAGAGTGGTTCTCCAAGCCCAAAAATGTACAGAAATAGTAGATCTAGAAAATAGTAGTCGCATGTAGTTATATCGGCTTCGAATTTTGATCAACAATGGATGCGGTCCTCAAAATAGATTTCATACCATGTAGGAATTTACAGGGTTAGTTCCTTAGATCAAGAAATAAAGGTCACCACTCACAAACAGATCAAAAATTAGTACACCAGTATAATCACGTGGTTAAAACCCTCAAAGAGGGAAACAATCCACAGCCTGAGCCAACGCAACCACTTCAGGCAATTTATTAATATAAAAGGGAAAGTTACATATGTTTATCTCATAAACATTTACTGGACAAATGATCGTCCATGCTCTTTAAATAGAGATCATGGAACAACTGGGTGTTAAGACATAGATCAAGTGTCATTAATACCGAGGAGAGAGATAACCGTCAGATCACTACAAATCGTGATTGTTGGATGATAAGTTACAAAGGTACATGGTAAAGAAACACACTTTACCTAACTCTACACTAGAATAAATTATTCTTAACTATTTCCTATGTGTCGGAATATCCTAACATTATTAGTAGACTAAATTTGTCATTTAAGTTAGTCATTTTTAGTTCGGTAACTTAAAATTGCTCCAATTTAGTAGTCATTCACTTGAAATAATAGTAGTGACTAATTTTTTTAGTCACCTAGTCACTAATTTCACCATTTTCTAATAGTGATATATTCATGAACATAAATATTTAAAACCATCTATGATTATTTTAAATGACACATGATCATGCAAAAATGTACCTAAATAACACCTTTAATAGAAATTCACACCTAATTAACATTCACACATGTTATAATTTATAACATGTGCCACATGTGTCTTTTAATTTTCAATTTCAATCTAGATTCATTTTAAATAAAAAGTGACAAAACAACATGTTTTAAAAACAAAATGTAATCTAAGATCATCTAATTTAAAATTATATAACAACATGTGATCACATGCCAAATGTAACAACTATCCAAAATGTATAATATGTCCAAAATTTATATCATTCAATAAAAGTAAATATAACAATGTATCAAGTATTACAAGTATCAAGTTATATAAAAAAGTAAATATAACATGTTTAAGTTATAAAAAGACTAGATCAAATAAAATGTTGTGTGCATCAATTAAATAGAGAATTTTGTTGCAATGTATTTTCCAGCAGCCTCCTTGTGCTATCATTTGAACAGTGGGGAACCTACACGTGTAATTTCATATATATACACATGTTTAAGAAATTTATGTACATTTATTAAATTAAAATTTAACGTTTTAAAATTGAATGAGAATGTAGAACGTCATAAAAACACGAAATAAAAAAAAAATTAAAAAAAAAAAATCTTGCAATAACTCATGTAGTTCCCCCTCCATTGTCTTGTGTTGGCCCTAACTTCATATTCATATATATACACATGTATAAGAAATTCATATGTATGTATTAAAACAAAAATTTAATGTTTAAAAATTGAATGAAAATGTAGAACTTCAATAAAAAACTAAATGAAAAAAAAAAATCATGCAATACCTCATGTAGTTCCCCCTCCATTGGATGTTCCTATATTGATCATACACTCCATCGCTAAAGTCCTTGGAAAATGAAAATCATCTCCACAAACCTAAAATTCAAGAATTGTAAAATTGTAAAATTACTCAAGATCTAGATTTCATTTTTTAATGAAATGTTCACTTCAATTTATAACTTGAAACATAAGTGAAAAATTGAATACTTGTGATGGTGGATTATTTGGCACATTTCCTAACGGGGAAGAAGAGGGTGTCTCTATTGCGAAAACATATGATGGAATCGAAATCTGTTAACATTTAATTATATACATGTGTATACATAATTATTTCTTTTAAAAATATGTCATCATGCTACAAATATACTAATAGAATAATAATTGTACATAAACATCATGAACTCTTTAAAAAAAGTAACATTTCCCAAAATATCATCTTGATTAACAAAACCTGAACCCTGCACCGTGATATTATCAAATTTTTCGTTCAACAAGCGTGTGAAATGCAAATGGTGAGAATATGATACATTTTTGTTAGATTAGCACATGCAAATAAACATGTATATGTAGATTACAAATTACCTTAAAATATTCACCCTAACCATTAACACATACCGATTCCACGCCATCTTCCTCATGAAGAATTAATTCGTTCCAACCATTGTGACAATGTTTTTCATATGTTATAAGATCTTCAATACTCATGTTTTCTATATCATCATCTGTAATATACACAAAATTATCGCGTGCATTATCTTGTGCACTTTGTCAATTACACCAATATCAATTCCACTAAGTCCAATCTGAACATTGTCTATGATGGCATCCCTTGCTTCTCAACTAATTTGAGAAGTGGCATCCATACATGACTACCAATTTTCCACACGAGGTGGTCGGCTTACAAATGGTGGATTAGGGAAAGGCAACTCAGCATCATGCTTAACGTCGATACGATTACATTATTGGCCTTTCTGATGACCAAAAAAATCCAAAGGAAGGTCATTATAACTCGGTTTCATTCCAAAAAGGAATTCTGCATAAAACAATTTTGCAAAATAAATAAAAACATCGTCCTTCAATTGTAGTCTTCCATAGGTTTCAAGGTTATGATTATATAAATGGTAGGCTATCTTAGGGTGCTTGAAATATTACACCTTTAGCATCTTTCTTTTCAGCCCTTCTTTCAAATTAAACATACATTTTTCCATTTATTTTGTAACTATGTTTTTAACAGCATCCCATCTATCGAGACCCGTTACTGTTTCCTTTATTTTCTTCATCACTTCTACAAAATTATTAGTGGTTTTCCCAAGCTTTTTGTAAACATCTATAAGTGTGCTTAGAGAGTGTGTAACTATTTGTAAGCTTTCTCGACTCTCTGCAAGGAGTTTTAAAGACACAAGGTCTTACCTCAATTTTGAATAAAGATGTTCGCACTTTTGTAATGTGAATTTTTGGATGCTTGCTTTCCAAGGTAAATAATTAGGAATTTTAGAAGGATAAGTCATGGTTGGTGTACAACCTTATTTTTCAATTACGCGATCTTTCCTACGTCTTTTTCGAGCAATATTTTCACCCTCTACATCAATATGTAAAAATATGTATAAATAAAAAAACATGTGAAAAAAATTGTACAAAATTTTCTTTTAACCATAAAAAAATTATATAACTAATTTAACCAATTACTAATTGAATGATAATAATATTCTGATTGATGGCCACCTCGAGATGGATGAGCATCATTATGCCCACCGGGAGATGGTTGAGAACCAGCATGACCATGCATTGATTGGGCATCGCCCATTAGTTGAGAACCAACAGAACCACCTATTGATTGGCCACCAGGGGAATGTGTGCCACCACCCTCACGTGATTGGCCACCACTTATTGATTGGCCACCAGGGGAATGTGTACCACCACCACCACCACCCTCACGCGTTGACAGGAAAAATTCATAAAAAAATATGAATTTCTAATCAATTCAAATATACAAAAATATATATACATACATATGATTGAGTATACTGCATGAATGATACTACAATTGCGTGAACCATGGAAAGGATCCATTGGTTGAGTAGATACTCTTTTCCGAACTCCTAAAAAATGAAATTTATTAAAAATTAATTTAACTTGCAAAATCGATAAAAAATAAGTTCCACGTGTAAACATGTATGTATGCGGATAAGATTATATATTCAATAGAAGATAAATTCCATATGTATACATGTATGTATGGGGATAATATTATATATCCAAATTTCATTTAAAAACTTGCACATTTAATATAAATACCATGAACACGATGGACATCCCCTGATCCATGATCCCCCTCTCTCGTAGAGGCATGGGACTTTATTCATTTTCACCTTGAAGAATCGAGTGGCAAAGGATCATCCTCCATGATATATATGGATATCTACATATGCATAGATACACATGATGTTTAAAGCCTCAAAGAATCATGTGGAAAGTGATCATCCATGATATATATGGATATCTACAAATACATGATGTTTAAATTACATCAATTACAAATACATAGATACATGATGTTTAAAAAGTTACCTCGTGCATTTACAATTATTTTTAAAATTACTATTTAAAATTTTTTCAAAAGAATTCAAAAAATTGATGTAATTTACACAAATGTTGGAGCACAGCTTGAACACAAATTATGTAAAACACAAAACTTTCAAAGCACAAATTGATGTGTAAAACTCACTTAAATAAATTTCTTCATTTGGGCAGATTTTGCAAATGACGTTTTTTGGGCTTAATTTTCAAAGGACATTTTGTGGAGGTATTTTTTTAAGTGAAATTTTATTAGAGGTTTTTTGGGCTTAATTTTCACAGGAAATTTTTTGGAGGTATTTTTTTTAAGTGACATTTTTTTAGAGGTTTTTTGGGCTTATTTTTCAAAGGATAGTTTTTGGAGGTATTTTTTAAAGAGATATGTTTTTAGAAGTTGGCTTAAATTTCAATGGAAATTTTTTGAAGGTATTTTTTAAAGTGACATTTTTCTGGAGTAAGTGTTTTGGGTTGAAGTAAATATTTTATAATCATTTTTTAAAGTGAGTTTTTGTCTAATTTTTTATATGAAATTTTTTTGGGGGACTTGGAAGGAAATATTATAAGCTTCATTTCATTTTAAAAGACATTTTTTGGCTGAATTTTTAAAGTAAGTGTTTTGGGTTGAAGTATGTCCTTTATGCAAAAATTTTAAAATGACTTTTTTTTTTTAAATTAAATCTTTTGTGATGATTTTTTTAATTGAGTTTTTTTCTAAATTTTGATGTAGTGAGTTTTTTTTTACAGGATTTTGAAGGGAATTGTTTGAGCTTCATACTAAATTATCATGGGAAATCGAAGGAATTGAAAGAGAAAATATGATCGAACAAGATACCCTGAGAAACATAGAGAACAAGGGAGAGAATATCCCAACAAAAAGAGAGATGAACACTAAAATATTGAAAGGGAAAATCAACCTCAACTAGAAGTTGAAGCAAGTATGTAAATTTAAATATTATAAATTTGATATTCAAAATTTGACTAGTGTATTGTGAAACTTAATTTTTATTTGAAAAATTAATTTGAAAAATATTTTGCAATGTAAGCAAAGAGAGATATTCCTCAAACCATTGATGATGAGATAGAAAATTTTTAAAGAGAAAGTGAAACAGATATTGAACCAATGATTGACGATGTTGAAAATGTTGAAAGAAATTCAAGTGAAGAAATTGAATCACCAAGTATGCATATATATATATATATATATATATATATATATATATATATATATATATATATATATATATATATATATTGAACGTATATTATTGAAATTATACATATTTATTAATTTAATTATTTATTGAATATGTAAAGTCATTATGTACATTTAATTCTAATATGTACAGATGAAATCAATATCGATGGTGAGACGTTAGAAAATGTTGACACTCACACATATGGAGATAAAAAATCTGACCATGTTATACGATATCGTGTTAAGCGCATTATTGATTCATTCTTCAAAGATGAAACTATGGCAGTTCAAGCCCAAATCTTGAAAAGTCTATTAACATCAAAGAAATTAAAAGAAGCTATGACTTTATTGGGTATTCTAAAATCAACAAAAGATAAAAAATGAAGGAAAATGTGATAGAAAATATAAATAGTGCTCTAAAGTCAATTGGAAGATCTAGAAACAAAAGTGCTTTAGATGCACGTAAAAAAACCCTTTGAAGGAAATTCTTGGGTCTTCTTTGCTTCTCCTAGAGGGGGGGGGGGGGGGGGGGATCTTATTGGGGGAATGTGGAGCGATTGAGAAACTAGGCTTTATTGGGGCATTGGGTGCATTTTCAAATGTCAGGGGAACATATTAAGAGTTGTGTGAGCACGAATTGGTTTCCTTTCTTGAAATATAGACTGAAGGTGAGTCTATTATACAATGGGTGGATGGTATTCCACTTCCTTTTTCTAGAGGATTTAGGGCGAATTATGGAGGTTCCATGGGTAAAAGGTCACAGGGTATTGGTTATTCAAAGATGGTGCGTGAGGTTTGATCATTTCTCTGAATAGACTTGAAAAAATATGGTTTGGGCTAAAATTCCTAGTCCTCCTATTGAGCTATTGAATTTTACGATGATAAGGAAGATTGGTAGTAGAACAGGGACTTTCATTTTCTGGGATGAAGGTAGTATGGGGTAGTTAGACAAGCGGGTAGCAGGGTTCTTCTGGAGGTGATCTTTGGAGAAGGTGTCTTAGTTGAATTGAAAGTGAGGTGGTGTCAATTCAGTATTCTAATTCATATATATTATTGGGGATTTTCTTATAGGTGTTTTAATTGAATAGAAATGGGACATTTACTAGCTACATGAAAAAAATAGCCTCTCTATAAATGACACCTACATATTCAAGAGTGGAAGGTAGCGAAACGGGGTCCCATACAGGAGGAACTTTCCCCATAAGTGAATTTCACAGGTAATTTCAATTCACTGGCTCCTATTTATTCTTCAATAGTTGAATTTGATGCTCTATATGTTCTGATTTCTGTCACTAATGTTTCCCTAATTCGAGACTTACATGGGGTGGGATCCTCATTATTTTTCCTCCCCATTTTTTGGTGGAAAATCTGTCGGTGGGGCTAGGGTCAAATACTTCTAAGGAATTTCAATATTTCGGTTCGTTGGAATCTCATGGGTTTGGGGTTTCTTCAGGAGGGGGTTTATCAGATGAGGGTGGGGGTGGGAGTTTTAATTCTTTTATGCCATCAGGGGGTCCCCATGGGAAAGAGAGATTCATTATTACTTCATTGGAGCCTATGGGAGCTCCTGATTCTCCTCCTAGGAAGAGGGGGGAATCAACGCTGTCTCCAAATAGGGAATTGAAGAATTGTTAAGAGTTTCACAGGAACTTGTCCCTTTGACTATTAATCACTCATTTTTTTCCAATGTCATGGAGATGGTCTCCCCCTCATCCAAGCGGAATGTGACCATTAGGAAAAAAGAGGGATAGAGATACAAGAAGGTCTCGTCCTGTGATATGGAGCGGCATGAGTTGTCCTCAAATGGGGTTGTAGATCCTCGTCATTATGACCTTTATTTTACTTCATTTTAAATCCCTTTTTCTTCTCGGATTGAAGGGGGTAATAAGTCAGGCATTTTTCATGTGCTTAGATATTCCAAGCCCATTATTTGGGTTACACCATGACTTTAATCTCTTTGAATATTTTCATTCTGGAAGTGGCCAAAAAAATTAGCTCTGTTTGGGGATTAATGGTATCTCAGAAACTTTCACTTGTATTTATTCAAGAGACCATGATACATTGTGAGAAAATGTGGGAGGCTCTACTATCTATTTGTCTGAGGTTGTGTGTGTGTCTGCCACCGATGTCGCGGATTTTTTGGGGGCAGTATGGGTGGTGTGGAACCCTTATTTATTTGATCTAAGGGCATATTTTTCATGCACAAGCATTATTCTGTCAGGGTACGAGAAGGGCTCAAATTGCATAGTCAATTTCATCAACTGTTACATGTCATATGTCGGCAAACAAATTTTTTGGGAGCGAGTTGTGGGTTTGGTTTGTTGGGGCTTAGGCTAGTCATATTGGCAAACGATCTAAATTTTTTGTTGGGTGTAGAGGAAATACAGGGTTCCAAAGCTATTGCGGATGACCTATCTAATTTTTTTAAGGGAACTATGGTAGAGTTGACACATGTTTATGTGCTCATGACCCCTATGGCGTCAGCATGGAGAAATGGAAGAATGGGGACAAAGGAAATTTATAAGCGCTTGGATTGGTTTCTGATCACTCAAGACTTATTGTGGTCCTTTGTGGGGATACAATCCAAAATAATATCTTATTTCACTTTTGACCACATGACTATCACTTTATCTTGGTCGACTATGGTGGGTATGAGGCCTTTTCCTTTTAAAGTTAACCCTAGGTGGCTGAAGGACACTGCTTTTGAGTAGTTGGTACACAAGGTGTGTAAGTGCGACATTTCTCCTGTGGGGTGTGATGCCATGTCAAAAAGTACTATAAAATTGAATGTACTGAAAATGGAAGTAGGAGTTTGGATAAAAACTCAGAGGTTAGAGGTGATGAACGCTTTGGTTGACATAGAGGATTCACTTCGGGCATATAATGATCCTTGAGACACAAGTTTATTTTCAGAGTTTTATCACTCAAAAATTATGGAATTGGAATGTAATAAGAGGATTATCTTCTAGCAAGGGAGGAGGACACTCTAATAAAGAGTAGGGCAATTTGGATTTCAGTCACAAACAAGAATTCTATTTATTTCCATGATTTCGTGAATATGAGGTGGAAGGAAAATTCTATCAGCCACATATAGGATGGTGAAGGATATAAAGTTTCAAATCAATATTGTTTAGAAAAAGAAGCAGTGAAATATTTCAGATCTCTATATGGGAAATTGGCACATAAGTTCTATGTTCAGAAGGGTTTTATTGGTCTGGTTCCAAATATGTTTTCTCGGGAGGAGAATGAGAAAGTTGGAAAATTGTTTACTGAGGGGAACTTCTGGAGGTTTAGAAGTATGGGAAAAAGAAAAAATTCCAGGTCCAGATGGCTAGGGCATGGACTTGTTCCAACATTTTTCGAAGCTTATGATTCTGGACCTTTTGGAAATCGTGCAAGAATCACGAGTCAATGGTTTTATATTGGGGTCCATTAACATGACTTTCATATAATTAATTTCTAAAAAAGAGGGTCCTAGAAATTTCGAAGACTATCGCCCTATATCTCTCTATAACTTGGTTTACAAATTAATCTCTAAGCTTATCATAGGAAGGATAAAACCGATGCTTTCTAGATTTACAACAAAGGAACAATTTTTTTTCTGGAGGGGTGTAAAATTCAGGATCCTACTGCCATTACTCAACAAATGTTGCATTCAATTAAAACAAAACAAGGAAATTCATGTTTGTTGAAGCTGGATTTGATCAAAGCGTACGATAGTGTGGATTGGGAGTTATTGTACCTTGTGTTAATTAAATCTTGTTTGTCTTCATTCGAATCCAGCTGGATCATCGCATGCATCATGACATAAAAATTCGCGCTTATTATTAATGGTTGGCCAACTAACTTTTTCAGGGTGTTCATGGGTTTTAGGCAGAGGTGTGCTTTATCACCATTAATATTTTTGTTGTTTATCCAATGCTTAATCCCGAAGATGCAGGAAATGAGGAATAAGGGGTTATATTTGTCAAGAAATCAAGAAGTGACATATATGTGTTTTGTTGACTTGCATTTTGGTGGTCAAAATTCAATAAGTGAATGGTCATACATTTCACAGGCACTGGATGATTTGTCGAAGGTGTCGAACCTATCGATGAGTGAGGATAAATTCTTACTAGTATTCAGTGGGGAGGATGATGAAATCATAAGATAGACAAGTCTCCTTTTTTATGTTAGACATCATAAATTTGGAATTAAGTATTTGGGTTTCAGACTCAAACCAAAAATTATGGGATCAGGGACTGGGAATGGTTGGTCACTGAATTGGAGAAAAAATTAGCAGGTTGGATGCCTAGAAGACTCTCTTTGGGAGGGAAGATGAATATGATCAAATCAGTATTATAACATATCTTTGTTTTTTTGATGCAATTGTTCATGTTTTCTGGGGTGACCCCTCAGAGCATTAAGTCCATCGTGACAAAATTATTATGGGTTGTGTAAAAATTTGAGGGTAATTTTCACCTCTCCAATTGGTCCATTCTTACTCGGACGTTTGAAGAGGGAGGGTTGGGAATAATGGATTTGGATAATTTTAATAAATCACTCGTTATAAAGAAAATTTGGCCTACTTTAAATGGGTTGGGTTTATGGCATGACGTCATAAGGAACAAGTATATGTCTTGACAATATTTGGAGGAATGGATTAGGGAAGCGGTAAGAAGTTTTACTATCTCTTCGACTCTATGGAATGGTATGATGAAACAAATTATTTGGTTGACGTATTTTTCCAGGTGAGAAGTAATGGATAGGTCTTTAATTGTAGTAGGCCTGGATGATATATTGGGAATGACAGGGAATCATTATTTATCTTCACAACGAATATAACCTATTCACATCAAGGGGTATCTCACCATCCAATAGTGCAACATTGAAAAATATAATCCTACTTCAAAACACAGATCATTACATGGAAAATACCCTCTAATGGATGTGTTAGAGCATGAGAGAGAGAGAGACTTTTGTACCCTCACCCTATTACGACAGACAACAAATTTCTCCTAAGGGAGGTAGGCCTCCTTAAGCTCTATGAGGAGGCTACATACCTAAAGGGAAATACTTGGTTACTCGAACAACTTATCTTCAGGTGGGATGCCCACCGACAGGCTTTCTAGGTCGGTCCTGGAAAATGGTTCACGCCCACTCAGGAGAACATCTATTTTATTACTGGCCTATCTAGGAGAGGGAAGGATTTTCCCCAGTTCCCAAATGTCCCTGTCGGTTATGCAACAAGGATTCAATTTGCGTACTCCCAAAGATACATTAGGGACTATATATTTTCTCCTACAGATTATTAGATGTTCGATGGTTAGTTACGTATTTCTTCGTTTTGTGTAAAGGTGGTGAGGTGGATCTCACTACTGCTAATGACCATTGCACACTATACCAGTGATGGCCAATGCATTAGATGCCCACTTTTACTTTATGTTGATTCTTTATTCCAAGCACCATGACTTGTGAGAAGGTTTGCATTTTTTTTGTGACAGTTTTGTACATCATTAAATAGATTTCATTCTCAGGAATGTGGGAGGTCGACCTTACATGTTGCTTCAAATTTATTTTGTTTATTTTTTGAGAGGTTTCCATAGACGAGGCTTACTTTTTTTCGACACCCTCATAGGTCGATGCCCAAGAGGGGCCAGTCCGACTTTCCCACCAGGATATCTCTTGATGCACGAGAGTAGATATCTAGCATTGATGATCACTCGTTTGTTCTGGTGCCATCTTTGTACGTCGGTTTATATTGGTGAGGGTGTACCAACATCCTCTTCACACAGGATGAGCTGCCAGATGCGAGAGGTAATATTAGTGTTTTCTTTAAATTAATGTAGTTTCAGTTTATTACCTTAATTAATTAATTTGAAAATTATAAACTTTATTCTAACACGTTCTTTAACTTATTTTATTAAATTTTTTAATGAAAATGTCTAATTATTGTTGTGTATTATATATTTTGTAGATATTGGGACATTTATTAGGGACACGATTCCACCCCCATCGAATGATCTAGGTTTTTATGTTGATGAAGAGATGGTGTAGGCGGATTCTTAGGGTGACAAACCTGATCCTAATCAGGTGCAGATACCCATGGGGGTGAGGCATAGGTTGGACACCCGATTCAAGATGGAGTTGGGCGACCAACTCTGTCGACTCCTATTTTATAAGGGAGTCCGCTCGACTATTATCAGAGAGATATAGGCTAATCAAAAGCTAACACAGCTTTGGAGAGGCATGCCCTGCGATATGATAACCCTCATGCATCATATCATTGGAGCTTCCAGAGAACTGGCGCGCGCTAGGAGGGCTAGGTGTCATGCATATGCATGATAGATTAGCACCTCATATGATGATCATGATCATGAGGGGAGTGATCATAATTCTAGTGTTCCACCTCCTCCTCCTTCACCTCGCACTGGAGATCATAATGAGTAGCCAACATCGAGTCCTAATTAGCAGGCATCATCTTAGCAGTCTACACCATCTCAGTAGACACCTAGTCCTGAGAAGGCACTTAATCCTAAGCAGGTTGCACCATTGATGAATCATCAACGGGAAGTTCCTCAGTAGACTCTGCCATCGACTGATCAGCAGGCACCTCCAGAGTAGGCACGACATCTATCTGAGCATGAGGTTGCACCATCGACTCAGCAGGCCTCGATTATTACTAGTATTGATGTACCACCAGATCTTTGACATTTATATGTATTTATATTACAGTTGTATATTTTTTACATTATATATATATATATATATTGTCCAAGTATTTTATGTTCATGTTGATGTACTAAATTTACATGTTGGTGTTCATCATGATGTGTATATTGTTAGATCATGTTAGATATGTTCATTTAATGTGCTTGAAGATCAATGTGTATGTGATAGAAATTATTTGACATGAAATTTACATTTGATGTTTGTGTTGTGATGATGTTATACAATGCTTTTGTTTTTTTAGATGATCATGATCACGATGATTAGATGATTTTAGCGAATTTAAATGTGTATTTTAGTCAAATATGATGTTTGTACAATTTTTATCATGATTGTGATGTTTATTTTTAATATTAAATCATGATATTTATTAAATATGATATCATGATTGTAATTGAAATTTTAATTTTAAATGTATGTAGAATTGTAGAATTGTAATTGTAATAGTATTGAAATTTTAACTGTAATTGCATGTAAAATATTTTTAAAATTGTAATTGTAATTGTACGTAATTGTATTCTGAAATTGTAAAATCGTAATTGTAATTGTATGTATTGTCATTGTTCAATTTTATTAAAATTGTGAAATTTGTAAAGTTGTAAATTTGTAAAATTTTAAAAATGTAATTGTAATTGTATGCATCATGATTGTAATTATAATTGTAATTGTAATAGTATGTAAAATTATAAAATTGTAATTGATGATGATGATGATGATGATGGTTAACATCCATTGAGACCAATCTTTGGTAAATTGGACCTAAAGAAAAGAGTTATTTAATTTGACTTAATATTTTATTCCTATGCTCAAAAATCTTGGAGAGAAGCCTCCCAAGCTCACTATAATTTTGACATCTTAAAAGGCTAGGAAGGTCAGTATTGCAACAAAGATTATGATATTAAGCTCTAATGTGGTTGTATGCGGGGAACTCTAAGAGGAAGTGATTTTCATCCTCAATGTTCATATTCTCACAGAGATGGCAGATCCTTTCCATCCATGGTGTTTTAGGAACTGTCCAATGGCCTGTTTCACTATGGAGCTCATGAGACTTTGTTCTAATCTTGGCTATATTAATTTTCTTCTTTGAGCTAGTTAAAACAGAGAGATACTTTTTATCTTCTAAAGTGGAGTTGATGACCTCCTTATAATACCTTAATTTTCTTTTAGCTGCTAGATCTTTCTCACACCACATTTTTTCTTTGAACTTAGAAGTAATAATTTTTTTAATGTTATTAATGTTTTGCAATGCAACATTCTCGTCGATCTCCCAATGGTTTAACCAGGCCCTAGTGTCTTTATACCAACCTCGTTTAAGCCTTAGGTGATTTTGGCTAGAATTTAAAGCTAGCTTAGGAATTCTATGGTCTCCTATGCTATTGAGCTTGTGCTTGTACAACAGAAGCCTAGTCATAGCTAGGCTCTCGATAGGGGAAAGACCCACTTCTATAAGGAGAATAGGATAGGGTGTATTGCTTTTAATTTTAACGTTATACGTTATAAAACTCTTCTGGATTTGCTCAATATTTCTCCAGGATTCTCTAGAGAGGCTGCAACCCCAAACCTCACATCCATATAAGATAACAAGAGTGACTAAAGTTTCAAAGAGGAACTTCTTACTATCCCACATTATGAGGTTTGCCATTTTACAATTATTTTCAAGACCAAAATAAGCTTTCCACCCCCCATTAATATTTTTCTGAATGCTATAGTTCTAGTTGAGCTTGTGATGAATATCAATTCCTAGGTAGTTGTAAGAAGACACTTCCTCCAAGTTACTATCGTCATACATAAAATTACCGTAAGTGTCCTTGGATTTGATAATCATAACTTTTGTTTTGTCAGTGTTAACAGATATACGCATGGTAGAGCAGAAATCCTTAAGAAGTCTAAGTTGCTTATCAAGATCAGATGGGCACCTTGCGAAAAGAAAAATATCGTCAGCATAGAGAATAAGGATGATGACTATCCCAGCTAAGATCATGCCAGCACATCCTGCTTCCTCTAAAAAACCTTCTAGCTTGTCGATGTAAATACCAAATAGGGTAGGAGAGAGGGGAAAACCTTGTTTAACTATGATATTACACTTAACCACCCCTCATTGCTCTTTAACATGGCAATTACATTCTCGTATAACCTTATAGCGGCCACTCTTAGCTCGAAAGGAACATTTAGCTCTTCTAATCTGTTCCATAGGTTATTTCTAGGAACTGTATCGAAAGCCTTTCTAAAGTTCACCATGAAACAGAAGAGATTGGGTTTATCATTGCGGAATTCTTCCACAATGATCCTAAGCATAACAAGGTGGTCTGTTGTTGAGTGTTGCCTTCTAAAACCCGTTTGGCCTTTAGCCCACTTACCTTCACTTTCAAGCCAAATGCTCAACTTCTTTTCCAAAATAATACCATATAACTTGGCTAAGAGAGGGTTGATCATAATTGTTCGATAATTAGAGGGGTTATCTGTATCCCCACTTTTAAAAATAGGGATAATGAGGCTTTGAATCCAAGGTTTAGGGAACCCTTGCTTGACCTCTTGGTTGAAAAGCTTTTGGATGTGGGGGATGAGGACAGGACCTCCAATTTTTAAGATTTCTGCCTGGTAACCTTCAATGTCTTTAGCTTTCCCATTTTCCAAGCGTTTAACCCCAAAATCAATGTCTTATAATGAGAAAAATTATTGTGTTGTGAGGAGGGTTTCAAAATCCCTGGCATTTGGAGATACATAAAGCTTTTTAAGATAGGAATTCCAGTCATGTAAAGAAATTTTATTATTATCTTTAGTTTTCCTAGTTAGAATCTGCCTCCAGAATTTCTTAGGAGCCACCTTAGAGAGGAGTAAGAGATGCTCTTGTCTTTTACGAATATATTGTCTTTTTTTCCTTTTAGTTAGGGATTTTTAGATTTTTATCTTGTTAATTTTGAGAGATTCGTCAATTATAATTGTATGTGAAATTATAAAATTGTAATGTTAATTGTAATTCTAACTCTAACTGTAATTCTAATTGTAATTTTATTTGTATGTAAAATATTTGTAAAATTGTAATTGAATTGTGAAATTATTGTAATTCTATGTAAATTTGTAAAATTGTAACTGTGATTGTATCTAAAATTGTAAAATTGTAATTGTAGTTGTATGTAAAACATTTATAAAATTGTAATTGTAATTGTATTGTGAAATTGTAAAATTGTAATTGTAATTGTATTGTGAAATTTTAAAATTGTAATTGTAATTGTATGTATTTTCATCATTCAATTTTATTAAAATTTATAAATTTGTAAATTAATTGTCAATTTTGAACCATAACTACCATAAATAAAATGTTTACCGTAAATATTGTTAAATTACCATAATTGTAATTTGTAAATTTGTATGAATATAAATAATTGTAAAATAATAAATCTAGAATAATATGAATTTTTGTAACATAATAAAGTACAAAAAATAATTTAAATAAATTCATGTTTAGAATTATCACTATTTTATTATGATCTTACATACCAAAAATAACAGTATACATTTTGATGATATCATTCACACACAATCAAGCAGTTGTATTATTATAGAAATTGACATAAAAAAAATGAACTTGATACAGTGCATCATTGTTTTCGAGATCAACATAATTGCAAATTATCAAGTGAAATTATTTTAACATTAACACAATGAAAACCAATTAATTCAAAATACATATTATAATGTTTCGAAAAGAGAGAGAGAGAGAGAGTCTTAGTTATAAGGTTAAGTCCTCTTCTTTATAAAAACCCATCTTAAAAAGTATAAATGATGAAATAACACATGTACCATATCAATCTCAGTTCTCATGATCACCGTCACTATCTTTCAAATCTCTTAGCACGATAAAACTATTGTTCTCAAAAATATGTTTTGATCTAGGGTCATGTATCAATACGAACCACCAATCCCTATCCAACACATCTGGGTAAAAAAACACCCAGTTGCAGTGTTTTGGGAAAACACAGGGTTCTTTAGCTTCATCCCACATCTTTCTAGAGGTTATACATATCATCCTACTATCACGATCTTCCTTTACATTATTCTTATCAAAGGTGTCCCACTCTTGCACCTAAATAACACATTGGAAAGAAGAGAAATTCACTTTAATGATCTCTTGTATCTTTCCGATGTAACCTAATGTCCCTCGTACTAGGTTTTGATCACGGTGGTTAGCTCGACTAGATTGATCGAACTCAACTTCCACTCCACAATCTTGTGTCATGTGTCCATCATCGACATTTTTTGTGCAAAAATGGTGTCCATATGTCCACAAAGATGGGAAAAAAGTGACCTATAAAAAGGTTAAAAAAATCATAGTGTCATGTGCCTTATAATAAAACAACTATTAAAATATGAAATATAGATGTTGCATTTCAAAGCTTCATTATTAAGTTTAAAATGTACATAAATAGATAATTACCGAGTGGGTGCAGCCAATCCCTACGTTTAGCGTATCCTCTTCAGCACGCAGTTAACGACTGGTTGCACCATGTTTCTCTCTGACTTGGTTAGCAACGCAACTGTTGGTGCATATAATTGGCATATTTTATTTTAAATGATTGGGATAAGGCACACTTCTACCATTCAATTGTCTGAATTATTTCTTGTCACTCTCCCATTTCATCATCTTTTTTTGGTACAATGCTGATGAAAACAAACCGACATATAGTACATATGAGATCAAAATATACATTATTTCTATGTTAAACATGAATATTTACTTTGTTTAAATTTGAAAAATTATAACTCCCTTACTCTTTATCGAGCACCTTTTTCCATTCGTTTGGAGCAGCTCCCCTTCTCTTTTGCCTTCATTCCTTTCATTGTCCCAAATCACCGCACCTGGTCTTTTGTCAATATGCTTGGTGTACACATTGGCATAATAGAAAGAATCATATGATATGTGCCCCACTGTCATAGACCCCTCAATTTTTTCCCTTTTTCAAACAAAACCTTTCAATTTAGTTTTGTACCTATCTAAGAAGAACATCCAACGACAAGAAACCACCGCAACTAATTCAACCTCATGTACTTGGTGGATTAGAATATGAACTTGTAAGTCCATGAAAATCATTGGCAGTTCCTTCTCAAACATGCAAACAATCTCAATTATCTCTTAACGCCTCCATGGAATTCTAGCCACATGAATCTCCTTTGACGTGATCCAACTTACAAATGTAGATAATTTAGATATGGCACGTCCTAGGTCTTGGGAGAAGTCATGATTCACACACCCATTCACGAACAAAGGAAAATGACATTGAAAATTTATAAAAATGTGCAATAATATACAAAATTAGTTATGGTTTTTTATCCCTGCATGGGATAAAGTTTATTAATATAAAAAATAATAAAATCATGCTTTTGACATTATACGTACTCTTAGAAGATTCAAATGGTCATGTGATTTCAACCTCGACAAATGGTCATCCACGATGAATCAACGTCGTATTGAAGACCCATATGAAGATGGCACCCTCACACCAATTATAACTTTCTTTGCAAAGAAATATCATCTTTTTTTTTAAATCCATGGGACATCACCTTCTTTGAAACACCAATTAGAGGGACCATCTACCTGTGATCCTACACTTTCTAATCATCTTGGCCAATGTTTCTTTTTAGCTTTGAAGTAATACAATATGTCATAACAACCAATGTGTCACTTGTTTTCAATGTTATGTGCCTCCATAAAGAAGATAAAACATTTTTTAATATATGCATGGGATCTAATAAGTGGTAATATTAATATGCTCCCAATATGGGAGGTTATAAGAGATATATTTCCTTTTCATCCCAATGGGAAATTTCTCAACATAGGTGTCGAAGAATTATGCATCATCGAACATAGGCTCCCCATTTAAATTGAACATTTCTATGAACTCCTTCTCCTTCTCTCTCTCATATGCTTTAAGCCATTAAACTGGTGTCGTTATTGGATTCCATTGGATTCTCTCTCGTTTACCATTGAAAGTGGATGTTTCTCTTCTATAAGGGTGTTCTTCTAGGAGGAATACCTTGGAGAAATCATACACTAGATTTTGTAGGTCGTTGAACCATCTAGATTTCAGAGAAGGTCCACAACATTTACATCCAAAATACCCTTTTGTTACAAGACCTGTGAAATTATTGTATACAATAGGCATGCCATGTTAAAGGATATCATGAAGATAATAACAATTACAACGAATTAAATAACTAATATGCGAAAGAATATTTTTATATATATAAAAAAACAATAAACATGTAATTTACCAGAGCAAACTCCTAAGCTTGGATAATCATGTGTCGTGTAAGAACATATGCCATACAACGTAAAAATCCTCTCTCCTGCGATAAGTCTTGATACATCATATACATTTATCCCATTCCATAATTATTTCAATTCATCTACTAGTGGTTGTAAGTAGAAATCCATATTCTTTACTTGTCTTCTACCATTGACTATGAGAGCCAACATAAGATGTTCATTCTTCACGGAAAACCATGGGGGGATATTGTTATTGATCACTACGACAAGCCAAATAGAATAGTTGGTGTTCTACAGGAAAAATGGGTTGACGCCATCCATGGCTACGATGAGTCGTAGACTTCCTACTTAATCCTTGAATTTCTTGGGCCATGTATCCTCTATATGCTTCATGGCTATTGAATATGTTTGGATTCGCATAACTCCCAACTCACTTTTTTGTGAGGCATTCCATCCCTGCAACATATTTAATTATTTGTAATGAAAGAGCCTTTGAACCCTTAGGATTATAGGCATGTGCCTCAATATCTTAAAATGAGGACCATGCGATTTACCCTTCTTTTTCTATTTATCATACCTGTCATGCCCACATTTTGGAAATATATCTTTGTCTGCATATCCTCCTCTATGAAGAATACAATCAATGGGACATGCATGATATGATATGTACTCAACACCCAACATTTTTAACAATTTCCTTGCCTCTTCACAGCTACCAACCAAGACATTATCACTCGGAAGAACATTTTCTTTGAATAACCTATCGTTGCTTATGGAAAATATTAAATGTACATTAATTCTGATATAATTATTAACGTTCATAGAATTTACCCTTTGTAATTTTCATTGTGTGATTATATTTCTCAAAATATATTGCAGGACTTGATGGTCAATTACTTGAAAACTTCCGAGAAACATGCAGTAAACAAGCCAAACTGTGCTTTCAAGTTGTATAGTAACATCATTGTCCCCAACTAGGTATACTTTGACTGACCGGCAAGTCCAAAGAGAGGGGTGGGGGAAGAAAATTTAAGGCTTTCGAAAAAGGTACAACAATATGAGCATCATCCCCTAGCTGATCATTGTTATGGAATGCATCTACCAACAATGTCTCCATGGCATTCGTATCCCTTAAGTAATCATCCATACCAACCTCTATTTGATTGGCTCCATTTCCAGCTTGTGAAGAACTACTATTGTTGTAGTCATTCATAATTGGTGAATTTGGACGTAGTGGGAATTGAATAGGTGGTTGATTCAACCATTCTTGGTTTCGCTCCTCTTCGATTTTTTCTCTTAATTCAGCCTTCTCTCGATTTGAAATTTTCATGGGGTGCAACGAAAGATGGTAGGTAGGTCGGCCATCATCACTAGAATCCTAATAATTTCAAAAAATATATTTTAACATGATTAGTACAAAATCAATGATATAAATTAGTATGCACGTAAAAAATGCATGATTAATTGGTTTTACATTTAAATAATTACATTAATATACCAAACAATTATTATTACCATCAGTGTCCCGAGATTGTGGCTAGAAGATGCAATGTTACAATTGGCAGGGTGAAGCGACTGTCCATTTTCATCTACCAAATGCGCCTTGCAGTATGCTGCTCCTAATAAGAGCTTATGACGTTTTGGAGCTGTTTGAATATTTTGTGCATCTAAACTCAATTTTGAATCTGTATGAACCTGCAAATTTGTATACATTAATTTTACTCAACTAATTGACATGGATAAAAAAAAAATCAATTACATAATGAAAATATAAATAAAATATGAAGTAATTACGTCTGGAGATGGATAGGGATAACTCTGCGATGGACTTTGAGAAATATAATGGAATGAGCTAGATTTTGAAGAATTGTCCCTTTGATATGATTATGGGTTTTTCTCCCTGCATTTGAGAAAAATCAACAATAAATTTCGGTGTACTTACCTAAAAGTAATTACGGTGCCTTAAAAATGGACTTATTTTTATCGGTGCTAATGTATAGTTAACCACACTAGTATGTTTTAGTTATTGCGTACCGGTGTGGTGTTATTAATTTCTACACTAGTGAGGTTAGTTAACAGATGCACCAAATATCCAGAAATTTAAAAAAAAAAAAAACGCAACTTTGTTTTTTTTAAGTGAAAAAAAAATGGTAAATTGAAAAATGGGTGGCAAATTATTTTCGAAAATCTAATTTCATAAAAATTTCTTTAAATAGTAAAATCTATTCATTATTTCATTATTTTTGCAAAAAAAATCAGGGAGGTATTTGCACAAGAAACATACCTCGACCAAGAGAGCACAAGAGCACTATGGAGCAGCAAAATAATTTCAAATAACAACACTATTTAGAAAATCATAATTTGAAACATCTCATGGTTCACACAAAACCTTGTAGTATAGTAAAATTATTAAATTTTACTGTAATAATTGTTTTTCTTTCAAGTTTCTGTTAGATTTAATACATAAATTTTACTATGCATTTTCAGATAAAAAACAAAAAAAATACATTCGTACGTTAAACCCTTGCTTCTTCTTGTTTTTGTGACTTCACAATTATGGCTTTTCATTTTAGATTTATAGTGTTTGTATTGTTATATATAGGCGTATGACATATAACCCGCAGGACCACTTGCAAAGTCGAATCCCAATCCATGTTGGCCCTTGCATGATCTTTTAAAAAATGGATCTTTTTTAATCGGTGCGCACGGTTTAAGATAGCACACCAGTGCGTTATTGTAGTATATCGCACCGGGCGTGTACTGACAAAAAAACACTTTTAATAAAAATATTTTTTTATTAATTTATGTTTGTGTTAATTGGTGCATTGGTTAACATATAACGCATGAGGTCTCCTTTTTGATAGAGAGGACCATACGGTGTTTCGATTGTTTTGGTGGTGCGTTTATAAGAACCTACCACACTGCCTTCGATGCGTACTTTTTGGAAGGCACACTGTTTTCTTGAATTTTTTTTTTTTACTTTAAAATTATGTAGTTTATTTATAAAATATATTAATGAATGGTATGGTACATGTTTCATATTGATAAATAAATGGCTAACAAGAGATCAAGTAACAAAAATATTGATATGACAACGAGGAAAGCAAAAAAGCAAGTTCTTTGTAAATTCTTTAAAAAATTATTATTTCTTAACTATATGTAAGTTTAATTAATATGCATTGTTTATTGTGTATCATGCAGAGCCACAAAATGATGAAGCTCGATAAGATTATTTTTTATCTAAGGCTAGAAGAGCATAAAAGCATGATGGAAAAATTGCAGAACGATGAATGAGGTGAATGAAAAAATAATATTGATCCAATATGAGTTTATTTATTAAATTTTCATTAATAATATACTTAAATATATTAGATAACATGATTCAAAAAATCCATTAATTCACATATGTTTAATGTTGTACAGGGACCAACAACGAAGAAAATGAATGTTGTTCTAAGAAAAGAAAAAACATAGAACATGAAAATGAAAATTAATTTCTCCTTAGCTCATCTTGAACGTTGCTGGAGGTTAATGAAAGGGGGAAATTCTTTTACAAAACTTTGAGGGATCTAGTGGAACGAATGTATAGACATTATTTCCACTTAAAATACAGAAATCAATCCAATGATTCCAAGAACGAAATTTTATTTAAACTACAAGATGAGTTTCCATAGAATTTGTCAATGAGACATGTCAGACTTTTAATAGAAAAAATGTACCCAAAAAAAAAAAGGAATGAAAAAGTAATATTCCTTCAAATATTTTTCTAGAATCATATGTATATATTACTAGAAAGTATTCATTTATAAATATCACTTTTGTTATATTTACTTTTCATATATCAATATAAAAAATAAATAGTTTATTGTCATGTTACATTTGCAGGAAGATTATGAAAATTTCAAAGGATGAACGAGCTGATACCAAAAATATGCCACTAGAAATGTCCAAAAAGGTGTACAAGGAGATGGTCAAATAAATGGACATAATTTCATCGTAGGAGGAGCCATCTCAAGAACAACGTGCTCCAAATGTAATACGTAATCATTGAATTTTTCGATTAGGTACAATAAATAAACAATTTAGCAATAAATACTAATTTGCAAGTATTTTCTTATAGAAAATAAAAGAAAATGGAACCCATTCAACACATAAAACATGACGACAAGGAAGAAACGGGTTGATATCTATGTTTGTGAGAAATTGTTACTTCCTTATAACAACTTAACTAGATTTAATTTTTGTATATTTGAGTTGTTTTGCAACAATCATTAATGAATGTCTTCAAACAGGTGCTAAAATACAAAGAAGAACCCTCAGAAGAATTGATTTACGTTGTGTTAAATATGGGTTTTCAATATATGTTGGCATATCATAAATTAATTGTGGAATTTGTAAGCATCTATCTTGTTTTACTTAGCTCCGTCTATAATTAATAGAACAAAAAAATATTTTATATTAAATATATGATTTGTTATGGGGTATAAAACTTGCAGGAAACAAAGTATGGAACCACGCCAACAATGAATTGTCGAAAGATAGCATGAAATATGGTTTTGAAAGAATGTGTATAGTTCTTGAGTCAATTCTTGCTACGGTACATTTATTTTTGATTTACATTGATGTATATTATTTTAATATTTCAATTTTCATTATTCTCACCAATGTATGTATACTCATTACACTTTATTTTTATGTTTGTAAATGGAAATTGAAGAAGAATAAAATAATCAACACAATGAACAAAACATTTCTCAAAATAACACTAGTCGTGGAAGTAGCTCGAGAAGTGACAACAGTTCCAACGAAGAATTATGATCAATATGTTTGGATATCAAAGCAAGTCGTTGTATTTTTTGAAATATTTGTTTGTGAAATCAAACATTTTGTTTAATATAATGGACATAGTGTTCCAATTGAACGACAAAGGGATACCAATAACTATACCATTTTGTATGACAAATAATGTCTTATTCATATATATATAATAAAATACATTTTAATTTATTTGGTTACATTCAACATTGTCGATGTGAAATATGATGATATGGTATAACAAATTAATCCAAACATCACATTCAAATGCATTAATAAATATTTAATTCATATGAATAATGTTATAAGATATGTGTAGACTTTTGATGTATAATGAATTTTTAAAAATTACAATAATTGCAGTGCCACAGGTCGATGTTTCTAAAAATTACAAAATGAACATTGATGTGTTTTAGTTACTCCGCACTGGTGAATTTGTATGATAATGCGCACTGGTGTGTTTCTATGACCTATTGGCACCGCACAAATACCAATATCAATCAGAATGCCTGGTGTGCTTTATCAACGACTACCACTTGGGCGATGCGATAAGTGTTGAATGCACCGGTACAGTTTGCCTTTAACGCACCGCTGTGTTTTTATAACTTAATGGCCTAGTGTGTTTTAGTAACTAGGCAGCTCGATGCCTTTTTACACCTTAACAGCCTGGTGCATGCACCTTCCATCGACTCGGTGCATCTTGGTGGATGACACACACCAAGACATTGCTAAATGCCCGGGGCGTCTGAAATTTTTTTTCCATTCCGATGCTTGCTTGTTTACAGTATAGGTGTGTTCACGATAAAACACAATGTTGTGTTCATACCTGATTCATGCACCGATGAGAAAAACATCCGTAACAACCTTCGGCCGCTCAATATTTTTTAATTATGTTGAAATTTTGTTAGAATCTCTACCAAAATGGCCATTACAGAAAACAGATGTCGTAGAATATGTTTTTTTGACAATTTTGGCATATTTTATAACATTAAAAACCTCCTTTATAACCTCTGCTAAAGGTTCTTCTCCTTGTAGTGGATGGATATCACCAGAGGAATTAGGATTAGACGACGGTTCTGCAATGGAATGGGAGAAATATTTCTTATGTTGAAGAGTTTGAGGAATTGGTATTCAGCCAGGGAAGGACATGATTTCTTGGGGAGGCACTCAAAAAAAAACATTACCCAAAGATAAAAAGGCATATACAGAAGTTTTCCTTTCAACGGTGAGAAATTCGAATAGTACAAATGGTTTAGAGGTACTTGGAGAGGGGACATTCCAAATAAACTGAAATGTTTTGGTTGGTTGGTGTTACATGACTGTGTTTTTACTTGGAACAATATTCAAAAGAGAGGATTTATTGGGCCAGGGGTGTGCATCTTTTGTTAGGGAGGACCAGAGAATGTGGCACGCTGGTTTCTACATTTCTCTGTCTCAAAGGATGTTTGGGAAAGGGTTAAAAAAAATTTCAACATTAAGGTAAGCTCGATGGCCCCCTCATTGGTGACTTGCATCAAATTATGGTATAAAAAAATAATATCCTTTCGATTCATGCCTCTATATATTATATGGTCAATTTGGAAATCTAGGAATTTTTTTATCTTCCAAGATAAGATTTTTTGTGTGAGATTTGTTAGCTTAAAATGCATCTCTTTATTTAATGAAAAGGTATAGATAAAGGAGACAAGTAAGGTTTAGAGACATTTGTTGTAGATTCCTAGTTAGGCTTTCTGATAGAGCTAGTAGGTATAGGAAGTGTGGTTATGGAATTTATTTGGTCATGAATCATGGTACCTTTTACCATTTTTGGTGGGAAATAGGTGAGGTAACCACCAATAGATCTGAGATGATACCATTATGGGGACTCTAGAAAGCAGAAAAGTGGATAGGGCCGAAAAATATTCAAATTTTTGGCGATGCCAAGGGGGTCATTAAATGGATAAGAGAGCATAACAAATTTAAGCTTGCTATTTTATCAAATTGGATGGGGCGAATGAGAGAACTGATTAAAAAATTTCAAAACATTAATTTTGAACATATTTACAAAGAAAAAAACATGATAGCCAACCTCCTTTCGAAGAGAGGACTTAAGGTCCTTCTAGGTATGATTCACTACGCCATTTTTGAAAATAATATAAGGATCAAGGTTGATAGTGTTTCTTTTCTTTAAGTTTTATTATATAGGAAATATTGTAACATAGTCATGGATATGCAGGGTATGAGATTTGAGAATACATAATTACAGGATGACAAGAAAAGAATTATTTTGGAGGAACAATTTTGGATTTTCAAAGGAAAATATCCATTTCTTCGTACTGGGGGAACAAGTTCTCTTTTGTTGCTATTTTTTAATATATGGTTTCTTTTTGAAGGAGGTTAACGTATTAAAGATAAATTGTTTCAAGACATGTGTATGTTCTCCGGAACTGCATTTCTTTTGTTGTGTTCCTTATTTTTTGAAATAATTTTATGTACTTTAAAATTTGATTGTCAAAACCTCCTATATGTTAGATGGATCATCTGTAAAGGGCCTCGGGTATTACGAGTAGGTAGCAGGGTTGGTATTGTAGGATACACTTCTCGATGATATATTGATGGAAGCATAAATATGTTTTGTAAACTTTCTCATTGTATATGAATGAAAATATTGTTTTTTTTTTCTGAAAAAATAATATATCTAACTTTCTACTCACATAAAGATAAATATATAATTTTTTTATTCCTATTTATTAATTAAAATATTTAAAATCATCATTCCTCATTATTAATTTTTTTTTTTTTTGATTCACTATAACATTGTGCTTGTTGATAGGAGGACTCTCACTTAATTCGAGATTCCTAAGTTATCATCTTCTACAGTTTTATCAAGAGTTTTGTCTTTCCTACCACATCATTATGCTAGGACATCAATTTGTGTACAAGAACCCTCCATCAGAAAAACTCCTGCTACGCATCTTGGTCAAACTTCACATCGGGCTTATCGCAAGTCAGAAGATTTTCTTCCTTGCTATGCATTTATCGCGCCTCCAGAAATCTATGTGTGGCAACATTGGATTTTAGCAAAGTTTGTTCAGAGGCTCAGATCCCACCCAGTGATCAAATTTGAAGGGCAGGTCTGAATTTAAACTAGAAGGGCATATATTTATGTCGCCCTTCTATGATGAAAAGATTTAAAAAAAAATCATTTCAATTGACCACAATATATTATTTTTACATTTCATTTTCAGAAAGAAAAAACCATCAATCTTTATGTTAATAAAAGACCGTTACATATACAACAGTGAAGGAAGCTCCATCTTGCACTGTTTAAATCTCTCATTGGCAATGCCAACATAAGTTTTGAAGACACTATTATAATAATTTGGATGGATACCATCGAGATATAGGAGATTTTGATATGTAAGATTTTTCTTATAGAAACTTTTTTTTATTTGAAACATTGTTTACAAATATGAATACAGCAATGAAATTATGGGCATGGTGGAAAATTAATTAAGCTCATGATGCCAAACCATGATGATGTAAGTTTGGCATTTAACATTTAAGTGAGGATACAAGGAGACTCCAAAAGTGGAGGCAAATTTGGAGAATCAATATCAAAATAACTTGAGCTTATCGAAAGCCCTAATGGGTCATTTTAGCTCTAAAATATTTCTAAAATATAATCACATTCCATAATATTTTGTCACTCTTATGAATTTAAAATAGGAACCAAAATAAACATATCGAAATCACTACATCTTAATGAAATTGAAATAATAAACAAATATGACAAAACATAAATACTTATATTAAAAGTATATGAAAGGTCTTATTTATAAAATTAAAAATAAATTCTCACTTATATAAGAGGTATCAATGGAGTTTTAGCTTATAAATTTTAGGTTTGATCAAATCATTGTTCTACTGTCTATTAAAACTCTTTTGGAATGCTGAGACTTCCAATAATTGCACATCTCAAATAATTGGAACAACAGTCCCTTGACTTGGTCGCAAAATTGATACAAGATAGCATTTTCTTCCAGTTATAAACCTTTGACAGTTGTGGTCCTCTAGCTTAACATATCTTGTGTGATATCCTGCAATTATTAAATTCAATATGTTAATAAAAAAAACATAATAAAACTTGAAATATATTATAAAATAGAAAATAAAAGTCAAATGGTATAAAACTAAAAAAAATCACTTACACTAATGGTAATAAACATTGAAACTTGCTAGTTCTTTCAATCTATTCTCATAGTGGAAGAGGTCTTCGAGTTTTCATCTCCTTTCATTCATCATAAATAGCGTTCCAATCTACCTCATTTAGAGCATGAGGTGCACTGAGAGAGAGAAACATTAGCATATCCAATGTTTTTAAAGAAAGTTTTGATCTATCATCATTTTTAATTCGATTTAATTTTGAAAAGCCTCTTTCACATACTGCTGTACTAGCCAAAATAACAAGAATTGCTTTCCATAGCTGCATTAAGCATGGAAATCTTTCAAACCATTCAATTTCATCTCCACATAGATCCCATACTCCAAACATATGTTTTTTTAGGTAAGATTTATAAATAATACATATAAATTCATCCATTTCACCCATACATTTAATGCTGTCCACAACAAGCAAGCCTCCAATACTAAAATTTTCACATAAACATGTCAACCATCTTCTTGTTTGAGAGTCTCTATCATCCATATCCTTATAATAATTACGAGGACTAAAAAACTTAGTTGCATTAAAAATAGGCAAATCTGTGAACCTTGCATTTAGAGAGTCAATCACCTTCATTACAAAACCTTTTCCCATCATAATGTAGTCATCTAGTGTCCCTGATCTTTGTGACTTCGGAAAACTCTCAAACCTCAATTCATGTACATGTACTATGCCTGTGCAATCTGCAAACTCAAGAGTTCCTTGTTGTGTTTTACTTTAAAAAAATGATGTGTGCATTGCACCTATCCCAAATGTGCCCCTTAGAAATTGCTTTTGAAGCAAGCTGATAGTGATATCCAAAGTCGTTCCAATAGATGTAATGTCAACATGATCCTCTTGGAACTTTTGATTCAACTTATTTAACTCAATAAGCACATCTGCAAGTAAGTGGATGAAAAATTGAACTTGAAATATTGTAGCCATCTCATACATTTTTTTCTCCACTAACTCCCAGTCTCTTAACAAAGCAGGCATGAGCTTAACGAGTCTTTCCATGACTTTTCCTCTAGAAATCCATGTAATATGATGAATCTGTAACACTTTTAGCTTTGTGATTTGAAATGACTACATTAGCTCTTTCAATTCTCCATGTCTTTTAGTAGATTTCCCTAACCATGAATAGATCTTGTTTGCAAACTTATCAATAGCTTGCAACTCTTCAAAATGTGATGAAGCATCATTTGTTGCTAATGATTCTCGATGAGTGATACAATGGATATCTAATAAATAAGGGGCATGTCGACGAAGCTTAGTAGATAAACCTTCACGAATACCCTCATGGATGATGCTCCATCAGATCCAAATCCAACTAACTTTTCCATGGATAGATTCATGTCTACTAAAAGAGAAGTCATGGCATCATACATAGATTGTGATGTTCCATCCTTAATCTATAGCAAGTGTATGAATTTTGTAGCACATGGACCTCTTCCTTCATTTGTCAAATATGTAATATAAACAATCAAATGTTGTACCATAATCTGATCAGTGCTTTCATCAACTAAAAGTGAGTAATATGGGCTTTGTAAAATCTCATCTTTTAATTTTATCCAATATACCCCCTTAGCAACTTCTAAAAATTCCTTTCCAGATGTTGTATTTGTATATGCTGAGTATTCATCTGTTAAAGGCATGTGAGGAGTGTTTTTATACCTATTCAAGTCACAAATTGACTTATATACTTCCAAAGGTAAATCATGTATTGCAACAAAATACATGTTCTCAATAACTGATATTATTCTCTCTTTCTGAGCATCAACCATTAGCTCTACATGTTTTGTAATTGGAAGAGTACTCCGTTTTTTTTCTCCCTCTAAAAGTTGCAAAGAAAATTTATGAGCCTCTAATGTTGCATGGATGCTTAAAGCACTAACTTGAAGATTTTTTCTTCCATCTTTAGCAAATGGAGTTTCCCTTTTAAATTTTACACACCATGAACATTTTATCCTTTCAACACCATTACAATATTTTATAGCATAATCCCATGGAAATATCATCTTGCATTTGGACTTGAATGTTCTTTTGTACCTCTTCGATGTCGGTTTCTCTTCAAGAAGTTCTTCACTATCTGATTCATGGTCCTCATCTACATGATCATATACTTCATTTTCAGAAATGTGCAGTTGATTAGAGCATTGAGAGATACGAAATGCATCAGCGAGTGAATGTTGTTTCAGATCTTTTTTGGGTGACCAAGAGGTGGCATTTTATACCTGTAAATCATAATCAATCAAAAAAACAAGAAATATAAAAAAATAGATTAATATTAAAACACACAAATTCTTTGAAAACAAGACAGTAGACAACAAACTTCATATGAAAACTAATAAAATGAAAAAGATAACAGTAAAAACAAAAATCTATAAAAACAGTAATCTATAAAAATAAAAATAAAAACAAAAATAATAATAATAATGTTATATATATATATATATATATATATATATATATATATATATATATATTAAAACAAAAAATTATAGAAAAGATGTGAAAAGATTGAAACTCCTAGTGAAATTATTTTGGTTGCTTGTTGGAAGAAGGCATTCTCTCCGAGTGGCAAGTAATTACGAATAACATTTTGAATTACGAATTTCAGAAATGTTAACCAAGTGACAAGATATTAGATATTAGGTTTATGAACTTATATGAGTTATATTATTAAGTGAAATATTATGAACCTCTGTAATATGTAACTCACAAGAAAACACAATGTTAGATCTCTTAAACAAAAGGAGCAATGTAACAACTAATTCAATTGTAAATTTACTTCAAAATCCAATGTCACAAAAGCTAGCAATACTTTCCATAGTATGCTATCATATAACTCAAGTAATTTATGTAACTTAAGTTTCAATGAGAAATAATTAAACTTGTAGGACAACAGTGACTAATATTATGTGAAATATGTTAAAACAATCCCAAAATTATCTCTTTTTTTTTTATTTAAATCAGCGAACTTAAGATGAAATGAAAATAGGGAAGTGAATTTGCACATGACACTCTTAAGACAATTATGGCATGATCCCTCGGAGCAAAGGAGTAGGGCTTTTGCCTCTGTAAGTGAATTTTGCAACAATTGCAACCAAATCTTCACGACCTCTGGTATCTCTTTTTCTTCATATGGGAAGAAGAAGGAAATATCTTGTACAAGGGTCTCCATACGGCTCAATTTAGTTTGCAGAATCTGACAATTATCCTCTTCCTTAATAACTTCCTTCATCAACACGATGACTGGGTTGATTATGGCATTGATTGTGGTGACAGTTGCCATGGCTTTCTTGTTATTGTGGGAGAGCAGCACAGATACAAAGGATCAGAGAATGTGGGTGCTATATCTCTGGCTTGCCGCAGGGGAATTAGGAGGGAGATGGATTACCAAGTTGTGATGCAGAGAGTAAGGGAGATGGATTGGACAATACAGGCGCGGTGTTATCATAAAATAAAAGTTTGTGAGAATTTAACAAAGAAAAAAAAAGGATTAATGGAGAATCCCCGTAACTAGACGATGAAATGGAACCTGAGAGTTTAGAAAAAGAAAAGAGAAAGGCATAAAGTGGTGTCTAAATTTTATATCCCCGCTTCATAGTGTCGGTGATGATCATTTCACTTTCATTCAATAAATTAGCCAGCCTTAATCAGGCTAAGCCTGGAATATTAAAGAAAGAAGAAAAAAAGAAATGTGCTACTTTGACCAGAAAAATTTAAGATGAAATATGAAGTCAGGTATTTTCATTGTATTAAGTTGTAGTCCTAAACTTCATTGCACACTAATGCCTATGCATAGTAATGGATTTTGGATTTGTTAAAATCGTTGTTGGATCATAGCTTATCATTATCATATGTTTAAAAAGCAATTACTCATTTCATATGCCATATAAATGAAATAGTTAGCAAACTTTGATAGACATGAAGTTCTGGCAAACATAAAAATATTCAATGAAATTGTTAAAATTTAAATATTATAAAACTAATTTATTAGATAATAATTATAATAATAATTATTAAGTGATATAAATATTAAATAGCTATATATTTAAAAAATATGTAATAAGATTATTAACCATGAATCTTTACTCTCACATTATTATATATTTTTAATCTTTAATAGACTTTGTTATAATATTACTAGTTAATATCATAGCTTATCATTAGGACATACCTAAAAAACCATTACTTATTTCATATGCCAATTGTTCATACTTCATTTTTTTTAACTAATTATTTTAATTAAAGATAGAAAAATAAGATAACTACTTTGGAGATAAATCTCAACTTTTAATTTGTATATAGAATATCCTAACATAAATACTAAAATATTCTATCCAAGTAATTACTATTAATAAAATTATATTATAATATTTACAATTTTATAAATTTGTATTTTGATTTTAATAAAATCAATTAAAATTGAATTAATGCTTTTCAAATATAAATAATAATAATTAATTGACTTTTCTTTTGGTAAGTAAAAATGTCACATTCTTTCCAAATAAATTTAATTTCCATTTCTTCCAGACCAATAATCAACTACTAAACTAATCTAAATAAATTGCTAAATATGAAAATGTTCTAAAACCCAATAAGAGAGACAAAAAGTGATACGGCTTGTATATATAGATGTTAAAATATTCTTCTCTTTGGAAACATCCAATTTGTTAAAATATTTTTGTCTTTTTGGAAACATCTTAGAAATTTGGAATGATATATAGAAATTGAAATAGAAAATTAGAATGATATATAGAAATTGGAATAATATAGAGAAAATGAATATAGTTGATGAGCAAAAATACACAAATTGAGAAATAAACTCAAATATAAAAATAAAAATTAAATAATTCTTAAATAGACACTCTAGTCTCTCATCCATCTAATTCCAAAATATTCCCCACCAAAATGGCTACTATCAACTCTAAAATATTCCAATTGAACACATCATATTGATGAAGACATGTGCACCCCTCCCTGCAAGCTGCGATTTATCTCTATTTTCCGGATTCTTTAAACATGAACGGAATTTTTTAAACATGAACAAGGAAAAGGAGGGAGTGACATTCCACAGTTGTTTTCCCTAGTTATTTACAAGATAGCTGTGTAGCGCCCCTAAGCTAATATGTTTTGTTACTTATCATACAATTGCTTTCATTCCAACTTTATGAATGTTATAAATCCAAGGAATGTTGGTATTTTTTTAATATGCAATTTTGGTATTTTTATGTTGATGGTTGATTTTTTGAATATTTGGTAATTAAATCAAAAGCGATCAAATAATTGTTGATTTTCTAAATATTACGTAATTAAATAGACATAAATGTCATCAAATAATAAACAGAAGCCTTATCAATTATTTAACAACTTCGTATCTATGTGTTTATGAAATATTGGTCAAATCAACCATCAAACATAAACTCAAAACATAATCTCTATCTTCATATCTATGTGTTCATGAAATATTCTGCAAATCAACAATCAACATAAACTCAAAACATAATCTCTCCGGGATGATTTAACCAATTGGGTTTGTTGAATGAAAATAATTGCATAAAGATTTTGATATGACAGACAGAATTCACCCGATACAATAGAATAACGACTACATAACATTAATATTTCTGAACCATCGAAGTCGGATCATGGATGGCCCGTTAACCGATAAGTGTTACATGAATATTGGGGATTAAAGCGGTAGGTTCTATTTCGTCAATGAAGTTGCAAGTCATTAAAGAAGAATCACAGTAAAAATGTCTACCAAATCACATTTCTTATAAAATTTCTATGGAATCACAGTAAAAACAGAATTTCATCAAAGAAGAATTTTATCAAAAAAAACAAAACACTACTCTCAACAAACTTTAAGGGGAAAAATGTAAATGAACTCTGCCATTCTCTAAAAGACAATCCAAGCTAAATTGGGATGAGTCTGGTCTGGTGCCAAATATTTTCTTTTAAAAATATATACAGAGCATAAATATCAATGAAAGTATTATTTGTACATCAAGAAATTATATGGAGAGTTAAAATACCTGGAAAATTCTGCCTGATCCGGGTTCGAAATTTCAGAGTAGAGTAGTATTCTTTTCCCAGCAAAAAGATGTAATGACACTTGATTTGGGTCTTGAAATTTCAGAATAGATTATTCTTCTGCACCGAAGTCAATAGATGTAACCACACTTGATCCGAATAGGTGGGAGTTGGGATTTGAGGAATGGCTCTTTCGCTGTAGGTTGCAAATTGCAATTGCAAAGCTGAAGCTTGAGTCGAAGAAAAATATCAATTAATAAATTATTAATTAGGCATGCAGTTGCACAATGTAGACTTGCATTTAATAGAATTTGGAAACTCAACAACCTTTCCTTTGTATTTGCAACTTGCCATTAATCTCAACTGCAACTTGCCATTAATCTCCTTCAATGTTGCAGCATGCAACAACCTAAATCCACTCAATAACTATACTTAATATACTTAATAATTTTAAAAAATATGACTGGCTTTACAAACTACAGCACTTCTGGTGACATTTTATAATATTATTGTTTTTTTTTTTTGAACTTGCAAAAATCTAAATTAATTTTTTTTTTGACTTGTAAATTTTTATCCCTACTTCCCCGACGTGCTAGAAGCCCTTTGAAGGGCTATGACGTGTTCAATTTTGAACATTGGTGAAAAGATGTCAGGTTTTTCAACTCTGACAGAGTCATGTGGTGATCCCCATGCGCAATCAGCAACCTAAAAATATGTCAGGTCTCTGTAGATGGACAGTAGAGGTTTTCCGATGGGCAGCATTTCCGGGTTAAAACATTTCCTGGGTAGACTACTCCATTAGTGACAGCTCTCAGCGCTCACTACGAGGTTATTACCAACCACCACTCACGCCAGTTAGAAAAACAAACTCTCACAACTCATGCCATCGACTCTAATACCAATTGATTGTACATACCGATTGAAAGGCTCAGAGCACACAACGAAAGACACAAAAACAGCGGGAATCTAACAAAAACTCTAAGACATAAGTTTACAGAATATCAAATTTCCAAATCCCAAGGACAATTATAATGGTCTTCTGCTACTTGAAAAACTAACCAAATTATTATATTACAAATTACTACAAGAGTATGCAGGTATAGCTGGCTTACAACACTGATTGTGCCTCTTCTTGAAACCGCCAATAATCCTTTTTTATTATGATATAAAATGTATTTTATAATTTAGTGTAAAGAATATATAGTAAAACCAAATTAATTTTAAATGCCAATTTAAATTAATTTTCCACAAAATTGTACAATTATTACTCTTCATATAGATTTGGGTGTCAATAAAAAATTATCATGTAGGAGCTACTAATACCTCCCACAAACTAAACTATATAAAATAGAGTAACTAAACTACCAAGTGGTAATGCATTGCCTCAAGAGTCTAATGAAGTGATTGCATCTAAGTACTTCACATTACGTCCATCTTCCTTGAAAATATTTATATTTAAGAAGTTTGTAGAAAAATCCAGATATTTAGATTTTTAGAAAATAGTGGATTTGTATAATTAATAAAAATCATCTCTAGATAAATTTTAGAATTATATTTATTATAAAATTGGGAGACTTTCTCTTGACTTTCTTAGAGTTATTTCTTAAATTTTAGTCTCTTAATTATGAAAAGGAATATAATATACATGTTGAGACATACAATAATATTTAAATTTTTATTCATGCATGAACAAATTGTTTATAATTAGTACAACTACATTAATAAATATGATTGATATGGGATGAAGGTCTATATCATCACATGCACAACCATATTAGTAAATATAGTTGATTATTATTATTATTATTATTATTATTGTTAATTAAATTTAATAGCATTAACAATTAATAAATATTAACAATAATTAATTCATTACTTTTCATTTCATTTATTATTAATTAAATCATTAATTAATTCATTAAACAAATAATTAATTCATTATTAATAATCAATTAATTAATAAATAATCATAATAATTAACTAATTAGTATTACTATTTATTAATGTTGTGTTACTATTTATTAATATTGTTTTATTAATTTAAATGTTGTTAATTAAATTTATATGTATTAATATAAATATTGTTAATTGAGATTATAAACAGATGGTTTGGATATGTCAAATAAGAATAGGTATAATAAGAATGATAAAATTCCATGTTGGTCGGTGAGCCTAGTGATAGGAGACTATCTAGCTCAGTTTGGAGAGCGCATGTTTACTACAATTTAGGGTGAGCAGAGCGACAAGAGGTTTATTCGCTAATGTTACGGCCTAAATGTTGAACTATCGCCCCTACTTGCATGTGGCCTTTTCGTTTCAACACAATGAATTCCACTAGGGTGAGGGGGATGGCATGGAAATAATATTTAAACCCAAGGGATCAATATTATAAACTCAAGATATATAAATCCTAAGATAAATATTATAAACCCTAAAACAATCATGCTTAACCATGGTTTATTTTCATATTGATACAATATTTGACATAATGCAACGTTAAAACATGGTTGACCATGGTTCATTTTCATATTAAGGAAATATTTATCACAAATCGATTTTGGACCATGGTTGAGCATGATTGATTTTCATATTGAGATCATCTTTATCACATTGCAACATTGGACCATGGTTGATTTTCATATTGAGAAAATCTTTATCACAAAGTGACGTTGGACCATAGTTGACAATGGGTGACAATGATTACAAACCCAAGGGATTTATATTAAACCCAAGGATTTATATTACAAACCCTATGAATAATACGCCCTATGAAAATGACTCCTTATATTAATAAACTCAAAATATTAATATTATAAACCCAAGGGATTAAGCATGTTTGATTTTCATATCGAGACAATATTTTTCATGTTTTAACGTTGGACCATGGTTGATTTTCATATTGAGAAAAAATTTGTCACAATGTGACGTCGGACAATGATTGACCATCGCTGACCATGATTATAAACCCAAGGGATTTATATCATAAACCCTATGAATGATATTAAAACCTAGGAAAATGAGATCTTAGATTAATAAACCCAACAGCTTAATATTATAAACTCTAGGGATTAATACTAAAAACCAAATGGATTATAAACCCAAGGAAATAATATTAAACCGAAGGGATAAACCCAAGGGTTTAGTATTATAAACCCTAAGATAAATACTACAAACCCTAAAATAAACATGCTTGACCATGTTTTCTCATGGTTTATTTTCATATTTATATAATCGTTATCACAATGTGACAATTGACCATAGTTTACCATGGTTTAGAATGGTTGATTTTCATATTGTGAAGATCTTTGTCACAATGTGATATTGGACCCTGATTGGGCATGGTTGACCATGATTATAAACCCATGAGATTTATATTAAACCCTAAGTTTACTATTATAAACATGATTTATATTATAAACCCAAGGGATTGAGAAACCCAAGGGATTGATATTATAAACCAAGGGATTAATTCTAAAACTACAAGGTATTATAAACCTAATGGAATAATATTAAACAAAAGGGATTAATATTATAAAGCGAAGACATATAAACCCTAAGATAAATATTATAAATAGAAGGGAATAATAAACCCAAGGAATTATAAACTTAAGAGAATAATATTAAACCCAAGGGATAAAAATTATAAAACCAAGGTATATAAAACCTAAGATAGTATTATAAACCCTAAAATAAACATGCCTGACCACGATTTATTTTCATATTGACACAATCTTTGTCACAATGCGAAGTTGGACTATGGTTGACCATGATTGATTTTCATATTGAGACAACCTTAGTCACAATGTGAACTTAGGAAATGGTTGACCATGGTTGATTTTCATAAACATTAAAATGATGTTTGAGAAATCGATTAATATCATAAACCCTAATATTATAAATTATAAACCCAATATTAATCATTAATATTATAAAAACAATAGTAAAAAGCTTTAGCATCATAGACTTAGTATTCTTCTGTTTATAATATTGATCGTTTTGGTTTATTAATTTATTTGGTTCACAATAATTTTTTTTTTTCTAAGTAAGATTAAGATCTATTAATAAAACATATGTTACAAGGAGGCTCTGGCCTCAGCAGTGCAGGCCTGTATGAGTGGCATATTTTCAACAAAACAACAGAAATAGAGCTGCCCACGAGGGGAAACCAACCCATATAGAGTATGAAGCACTGCCTCGAGTGAGGAAACCAGCGACATAAAGACATAAGTAATTGTACCAAGCACAGAAGTAAGTGGATAGCAAAACTAATAAGCTAGAAGCCTGAAACCGAAAAAGGCTTGAGATTCTAAGCATCATGAAAAGCTGGAGGTGGTTGTTCAACAATCAGACATCTGTACTCATCATCTTCTACAAACTAGGGGCCAAGTGCAACTTGGTGAGGCGCAACAACATCAACACCTGTTCCTCTATCCTGCATATGCTTCTCCTTATAGTAGCCTAAGCTGCCACCGCTGTTCGAGCTTGAATTGTGCCCTGTAGGGACCTGTTGAGTTTTCACATCTTTAGAGGGACCGGGATCATTGCGTAGATGCAGAGGCGGAATGGGCTGACTATGTTCGAGGCCATCGCCAGTTACCTTGCAGAAAGAGATAGAGATGGTAGCAATGACGAGAGGGCGGTCGGAGGTACACTGAAAATGAAAATGGGTGATGGCAGGGGACTGCAAAGAGGCAGAGGAGTTCAGTCGAGGTGGAGGAAGCGTCGAAGGCTTAGAGGCGGGGTGCCGAGTGGAGGAACTGAATAGACAGCCACAACCACTGTGAGTGTCGGGGTATCTTCCCTAAGAGTGCTCGAGGGAGGAAGACGAGGAGCTAGATAAGGAGGAAGGGAGAAGACGAGAAGCTCGGCCCCTGCTGCTGCCCCGCCGACCTCGCGTGCGATGTCTTAAACGTGGCATGTTGGCACAGTAGGGGTGAAGGGTGCATTGAGCAGAGGAAGAGGCAGGGCTAACAAGGGATAATAGGGATGCGGAGGAAGAATTGAGGCCGAAAGAAGCCTAGAAATGCAGCTGGCAAAGGGGACTCTGAGAGTGATGGTAGCCTGGGAGAAACTCGATGCAACTGCTGAGGCTACAATGCCGCCCAATTGACCTGGGAGAGCTTGGCTCCGCAGCCTAAGGGGAGCATCCACTACGTAGGGGGGGGACTGAAGTGGCATAGAATCAACATAAGGGAGGTGGAGCTTCGCAGAGGGACGAAATGCATAACCAGAGGGCCGAGGAGTATAACCAGAGAGTAGCATTTTGAAGCAATGAAGGCTACCTCATCGAATGCAGCAAAAAAAATGCTACTTGAGGTGATGGCCAAGATTCATAAATGCGATTGGGTGCTAGAGGTGTGACTTGTGGGTGGTCATGTGGCCTTGCTACGCGCTGTCCCACAAACCATACTCCGTATGATCAATCTTAAACACCCGCATCCGAGGATTTCGTTCACAATATTAATCTCAAAGGTTTATAATATTAATCCATTGGGTTTAATATTATTCTCTTGGATTTATAATATTAAAAATCCCCTAAGTTTGGAATGCCTTGGGTTTTATATTATTCCCCTAAGTTTATAATATTAATCCCTTAGCCTTTTAATATTAATTATTTGGGTTACCCAGATGCGGGTGCTCTCTAGTAAGATGAGGGGCCACATGGGTTCCATGTGGCAGGGCACTTGGCCATCCCACGTGCCGGCACATGGTTGTCGGCCTAGAGATAATTGCTTGAGTGATAATGTCTTAAATTCGCAGTCTACCACCTTCATTTCTACGTCCTCTTGTAGTAGAGCATTAAGGGCTCTCAATTTTGTTACCATGGCTATTAAGCAGGCTTCCTCCACTCATTCGACCTCTATTCGGCTCTCCCTCCTGTTATCTGTGCATGCCTCCCTCTCTTCCCATCACCCTCTGGTTCTTAGCCCTATGCCACTTGGTCTCAGCCTTCCCTCAGAGTGCTCTGGTGGAGGCTCCTCTCCCTTGCTATCAAGAGCACCCTCATGGTTCTGCACTTCTGCTCCTTTGACAATTATCCCAATGTGTCATCGTATGAGATGTATAAGAGCTGGAGGATGTGGCCTCCCATCCAAACCTCCTCTAATGCACGCCATGGGTAGAGATTTGAATCTTTCTGTGGGTTTGGAGGAGCCGAGCAGGCTCAACCCTATTAATATTTCAGCCCATTTATCCTTGCAGCTCCGTATTCCCCCTCTGGAATCTTCTAGCATCCGCATCAAGAAGCGACTACGCAATCAACCATTCCGCCAGATCTGACCTTCATCCCTCGCAAAATGAAGGCTATTCCTATGCAGAGTGCCTCCAGTGGTAGCCACTTCACCAACAGCAACTCCAGCGATGGCTGCAGCTCCAATAGTGATGCAAAAGACAAGACTCAGGACACCAGTTATCCAGGTGCCTCCTCCAAGAAGCTTGACACACCAACGTTGCCACGGCCTCAAGCTACAAGCCACACGCCGAGCAAGGAGGACAATGACAAGGTCTATGTTTGTAGGATCAAGGAAGAAGACCCCAACTCCAGCAAGAAGAATGAAGGTCCTCTCTAGTTTCATATGCAGGGTGTTCTTCTGTCTTTCTAGTTTTTTAGTAGCATTCTCTAGTTTCACCATGTTTTGGATGGTTCTACTCTTTAGCTTCAGTTTAATTTTTGCTACTGTGTATGCTAGTTTCCCTTTCTCGGGAGCATTTTCTTTGTGCTAATGGTGGATTGGTTTCCCCAGCTAGGGCAGTCCAATTTCTGATTTCAAACACTTGATACTTCCCTCTGGAATCGGCTTGCCAAGTCCCGAGGAAGAGAACTGTAACTTTTTTCTTTGTATGATATAATAGATGTAGTCCAACCTAGAAAAAAAAATTATTAATTATTTGGGTTTATTAATCTCTTAAGTTTATAATGTTAATAATCTCTTGGATTTATAATATTAATGGAAATCATTTATAATATTAATCCATTTGATTTTCAATATTTATCCATTAGATTTTTAATATTTATATTTTCATGTTATTAATCCATTCATTTTATAAAATTAATAGTCTTGAGATTTATATAATATTATATTAAATAAAATTATTAATATAACACACACACATAGAAGTGATATTATACGTTGGAATAGTAATAATGAATGTTATTTTCTAGCAAATATGATGTAAATTACTCCCAACATAAACATATACATATATATATATATATATATATATATATATATATATATATATATATACTTCATTTTATCTATTAATTTTATATTTACATATATATATTTATATATGATATGGTGATATATGGAATCTCTAATATGAATAATAATATTTATACTATTATCATTAATAATATTTTATTAATTTTTTCAATTATTTTGCAATGGAAAAAGTGAAATTACAAACTCATACGTAAAATGTCAAATCTAAACTTTATATATTTTATATTTAATTTTACAATCATATAAATCATATATAAATCATATAATATAGAATGGAAAAAATGATTGAAATTAAAAATTTTCATTATTAAATTTATATAAAATAAATTAATATCTTTAAAATCTTTTATTAACTTTTGATTATATAATGTCAATTTTAACAATCATATATGAATCTCATATCCTTGATTTCAATAATTCTTTTATGTTTTTAATTTATGTTAAAATAAAATATTTGAAAAAGAAATGACGATGAAAAAATTAAATAATTCCATTAGAAATACCAAAAAGCAAAGCATCCAAAGAGATAATTTTGAGAGATATCTGGTAGAGTTGTATCATGGTGTGGCTAGTGCAGATATATATGGTGGTATTCTAGTGTCATGAATTTAAATATGGGTAAAAATGCGAAGGTGGGTTACACTTTCGTGAGAAACATGCTCGGAAATTTTGTTTTCCTAATAGTTTGGTCGAACTTTTATAAAGTCCGGCCGAATAGTTTGAAATTTCGGCCAAAGTTTGGAATTTAGTTCGGTCGAACTAATTCTGTCGTTTACATTCATGGCATGGGTAAACAGATTTTTAGCCATAGATGGGAAAACTGACAACCAAAGTTTAGCCGAACTAATAGCACAGCCAAACTATTAGTTCGACTGGACTTTTAACATAGTTTGATCGAACTCTTTTATATATTTATATATGTGGGATCAAAGTATTAAATGTGATTGTTTTTTTATTTATATTTATGAGTGACAATTTATTATTTTCCAATAATATAAAATGTACAATATGTACTTGAGTGAAAAGCTTAATTTGGTATAGTAAAATTAGATTTCAAAAAAAAAATTATTGAATTAGCATTTGAAAGGTATTTTGCAATATAATAAAGAAAAGAAAATAAATAAATAAAAATAACATTATATTAAAAAATTAGAAAAATAGAAATTAGCCTGTTATAAATAACATGAAATTAAATCAAATAAAAAAATAATTTTATATATATGAAAATTGGCCCAAATCAATTTTAAATCCATATTTATCCAATTGTAAAAACAATTAAATAAAATTTTCAATATAAATAATTGCAAAAAGAAAATTTAAACAAAAATTGTTCTTAAATAATATATATATAGATAAAGATAAAATTAAAATAACATATTTGTTTTTCTAATCCACAAATATATATATATCTATATATGAATGACATTCTTTTGGTATAAATTTGGGCTTGGCACAGGGTGCTTAAAGTATCAGAACAAGAATGCATATAATAAACTGTGTAAAGATCTCTAATTATGTCATGGGTATAAAGTTTAAAAACAGATAATACAACAGTGTACGAACCAGGATGAAAATTTTTCTATTCACGAATAGCAGGAAAGATATAGTTCATGTATATATGAATTTTCTCATTTCAAGAAACATACAACTGAACGAGCATTTTAAAAAACCCATCTTAGAGGAGGGGCCGATCTGTTATTTTATTAATGAAATGGAGATTTTTTTCTGAGGAAAAACATATATATATATATATATATATATATATATATATATATTAAAGTAATAATATTTTTTTCGTATATATTCATTTACAGTTAAAAAAAATTCTTTATAAACAAATTATTAATTAAATGTTTTTTTCTTAATTTTATAGAAATGTATCTTTAATTTTTAATAAAATCTTTATAAAAACATTAAAAAATATATTTTTATGTTTAATTTAATGAAATTAGTTAGGTAAGTAATACCATTTCACTTTTCATAAATTACTTCATAACTCATTTTTTTATTTTTAAATTTACAGTTTCGTATTATTACAAAAACTAGATACATATGATTTTTCCATATTTCTTTTTGAGGATTTGGACTCCAAAATAAAGATATAGATGGATATCCCATATAACATTAAGCACCAAGAATCTATACATAGTTAGATGCCATCGTCAACCCTACACTAAGCATCAAAGCTAGAAAAAATATCAACGTGACTAATATAATGATAAATGCCATAATCGACACATAAGAAATCATCACATTGTATCTAGAACTTACTCTTACATAAACATAAACTAAGACCATAAAAATGACAAAGACCCCGTTGACCGGGTTTAAGATAGATATAGGATCCAACTCACTTAATAGTCAACAATTGAATCTCTAATCATTTTTTGAAAAGGATATTGTCACAAGATTCCTTGCACTTGAGCCTAGTGGATCCACCAAATCTCCTCTATTAGATTCACAAGAAATATGTCCCTCCACATGCACCAGGAGGGAATCGATCATGTCCAGAAAAATTATTTGATTTCTAAGAACCCTTTTCATGTTTTCCAATGTGGCGCAGACATTACACTACTTGACTTGCTTATGTTTTAGGACCAGACGCAACAAAGTTGTAATTTTCTAGTGCAAAGCTACAAAATTCAAATATTTCTTCCCCCTTCCCATGGCATGCCCAGCGTTAGGAACCCATGTTGACATCTCCTCCATGATTTTTGAATCATAATGGGATTGTCTCTATACCCCTGCTTGAATCTCCAACATAAAAAATTCTAATGTTCCTTGGCTTTGGTGGAATAACATTGTAGTAGGTGGAAACTAAATCGTGACTAAAGTATCTCTCTCCTTTCTACACCTACAGAGCAGTGTCATCTCCCCATCATCTAAAACACATTCTTTATCTCAGTGGCATGTTTGAGACATGGGACCTTCACTTGGAGTGCCCATTGTAGATTCCTCTACCTACAAAGAAGTAAGAGAAAAAACCAGATGCACGCATTGTAGGACAAAGAGTAAAACTACATAAATCATCCCCATAGCTCAAAATACATGCCTTATAATCAACATGGGTATTTTTCTTGAAAACAGAGGTTGCAGTGGCCTCAACGAAAGACCCACACCCCGACAAAATGAAACAAAAGCATAAACTCAAGTAAAAAAAATAAGCTCGGGTGCAAAAGACATCTAGACATTCATGATTACCAACCCCCAAGAGCCATGTTTATCATTCTATGAAATTCACGTAGTGGCACCCCAATTCCTTAACCAAGACAATAACCACTTGCTCAAATAATAACAGAACCAAGAGGCCCTATAACGGACTACACATAGAGGCCACCAATGCCCCTTAGCCACTTTCTACAAACTGATAATATAATTCATAAGACAAACACACTAACCCTAACAACTCAGACCTCGACAGCAAGCTAATAATAAGAAAAATAGCCATAAAATAAAAACAATTAACTTGAAATTTCATGTTGTGATAAGCAGTTGACATCCTCACCAACCCACAAATAAACCAGGTAGAAAAGTACCATGCATAGACATTCTCATTGAGAAAACTTCGTCACATGCTCTAATTCCCATGTAGGCTATCAAATTCACGTCCCACAACCTCACTTCTAGGTTCACGCTAGGACATGAATCACTTCACCACCGCAACCAAAGAAGAATACATGCGACACAATGCCAAGGACCAGGCTTTGCCAACACTCAAACCACCACAAACATATTCCAAATCCTTCATGAGACAAGTAATAAATAGAAATTTCCAACTAGTTATTTGCATGCAAATGCATGTGAGAGCATGCCGCACTCCACCTTGATTAAATGCAAATCACGTCTAGGGGGTGGTGGGAACTACCTCAAAATCCCTTGATCTGTCCTCATTAACACCCTGATCAGGGGAAAAATACCTCATAAATTTTCAATTCTATGAAACAATCGATTAAAAAAATCCATTTTGCATAATGATGATGATGATGATGATGATGATATTGATGATTCATGTCCACTAAGACCAATATGGTCTATTGGACCTTAATAAGGAAATAGTTTAATTGAGACTCTTTAACATTTTATTTCTATGCTAGAAATAAGTGACATAAGTGTTCACACATCAACATAGTTATGCAGACTTAATAATTCAAGAAGGTTGGTATTGTGACAAATATTTTAAAATTTAGAATAGACGTGAGTAAAAGGTGAACAATCCAAGAGAAAATGGTTTTCATTTTCAACCCTCATAGTATCATATAAGTGATAGAATATTTCATCCCATGGAATTTTTGGAATTGGTCGATGCCCAATTTCACTATGAAGCTCATGAGAATTAGTTCTCTTCTTAGAAATATTCATTTTCTTCTTGACACTAGTCAAGATAGATAGATAATTTTGGTTTTCAACATTGGGGTTGATCCCTTCATTCTAATATCTTAGTTTCTTTTTTCCCTCTAAATCTCTATCACCCGACAACTTGTCTTAAATTTGGAAGTCGTAATATTTTTAATATTATCCTTATCCTTTAAGGTGATCTCCTCTCTCCCACCCCCGTCTCCCCCCCCCCCCCAATGGTCTAGCCAAAATTGGGCATCCTTATTCCATCCTTATTTGAGTCGAAGGTGTGGGTTCTGGTTGGAGTTGGAAGATCTTTTAGGAAACCTCTTGCCTTCCATGTTGAATAACTTATTCTACATGAAATATCTATTTATATGCATGATTTCAATTGGGAAAGGGCTAGCTTCAATCAAGAGGATAATGTAGAGAGTATTTCCTTTAAACTGGAGGTTGTACGTTATAATTTTTTTTGGGTGTACTCAATCTTCCTCCACGATTCTCTAGATATACTACAACCCTAGACCTCAGATCCATATAATATTACAGGGGCGACAAATTTCTCAAAGAGATGTTTTTTTTTTTAATTCCAAATCCAAAAATATGTTGATTTAGAAATATTTTCACAACCATCGTAAGCTTTCGATCCTCCATTTATCCTTTTCTCAATGCTATAACTCAAATGAAGTTGTTGATGGATGTTAATTCCTGGATATTTGTATGAAGCAATTTTTTTCAAGTAGTTATTATCATAAATGAAACTATCATAGGTGATATTTTTGGATGTAATTATCATGACTTTAGTCTTCTCACTATTGAGAGTCATACCCATCTTGGAACAAAAACGTGGATGATTATTGACTGATTCTTGATATTGTAATGACTTCATTCCAAAAGAACAATATTTTTAGAATTAAGGAGAAGAGTTTTGACGATACCAGTGATAGTGGGGCCATCATACCTTGGGTATTCCAAACTTTTTTCTATCTTATCAATGTATTTTCCAAAAGGGTATGTGATAAGGGACACCCTTGCTTGACTGCGATATTGCATTTAATTTCATCCAACCAACCTTTATTGGTTTGAATCTTGGCAATAATATTCTCATTTAGCCTAGTTATAACAACCATCAAATCAAGAGGAACCATTATATATTCTAGCCTCTTCCATAGATTTCCCTAGCAACAATGTCAAAATATTTTCTAAAGCCAACTAAGAAACATAAGAGATCGATTTTATTATTTGGCATTCCCATACAATTATCCTAAGAGTAACAAGATGATCCATAGTTGAGTGATGTCTCCTAAACCCAATTTTCCCTTTATCCCTTTTACCATGGATTTAAAGCCAAAGACTAATATTTTTTTTCCAAATGAAATTCATACAAGTTGGCTAAAATGTGGCTAATCATAGTGGCCCTAAAATCAATTTAATATAGGAAAGTAACAAATCTTATAAATATTATTATTTTTCCACTAAATTTTTATAAAATGCTTGATGAAACTAACTATATATATTTTTTATTTTATTTCAATATAATAAACATTCAATAAATTAAGGAGAACCATTTTTTTTAGAATTATCAACACAATTAGTTTACTTCATTAATAATTTTTATTTTTCCAACACTAATTTATACAAAATTTGAAACTGGAACATTTTGTATATGTAAGTAGGACCCGTTTATTTTTTATGATTTTATAAAAGAAATTAAAATTTATATTTATTAATTCTAAATTTTATAAATTAAAATTTAAAATTACATGCATTAAGATTGAATTTCATAAAAATAAGTTAAATTCAATGAGAATATTTCATAAAAATAATATATCAAAATAAAAAATATATATTAAAATAATATAGTAAAATGTAATACACTTCAATATTTTGCGGAATTAAAAACACAATTGCCAATCACATGAAGCAAAGAAGAATAGATCAAAAACACAACACAAGATATTCTCGAGGAAAGCTTACTTCTCAAAACCCCTCTAAAATATATTGTATATTCCACAAGGAATCATGAAACAATTACATACAAATCATCAAAATAATCCTCTTGTATTAAGCTAATTGTCTCACACTGATCGAGATAAAATTGGGCCAATACTCAGCCAATTTTCTACCTCAAGGCAACCTGCCTTGATCACGCAGTTCTTGATGAATGCAATCCTTCATCACAAAGAATTTCAACCTTCCTCAACTGCACTGAGTATCATGGGCATCCTGTCGTGTTTTAACTGCACCTGGGTAGCATGCTAATATCACAACTGATAGTTACACATCCCTTTCACCTTGTCTCAACTGGGTCTCCACTGGAACTGACATGCATCTAATATTAGTAAATCCTCAGTTGCATGTGAGATCACTAACTGTGAATTAATTAATATTTAATTCACGCGATCTCTTACTAGTTTTATCTTCAGTTACAACTAGCACAACTGAGTTAAACTAATTACAACTTGCACAAACTCATGCACCCCTGCACTTCAAACTCTGTTACAACTAGAATCACTATCTTACAACTAGAATTACTCTGCATGTCCCACCAACCAACCTCTAACTTGAAATTCACTTAGCAAACTTATTTTTCCACTTCATTTAACTATTTCAAGTCCAAATTGAGAATAGATTATAGTTTAATGTCCATCTAAATTAAGGGATAATAAAAATAGACATGCACCTAAAAATAGCCTATGTGGGTCCCACCTTAGTGTAGGTGCTTAATGTCACTAGGATCATTGAGTCTATAAAAGGGAAAAATATATCATTCATTAATATCATAAACTTAGTTGGTGCATTGCAAAGGAAAAATGGCATGACTAACCACTCATACAAGCCTTGCCTAGTTTTGAAGGCGGTCTTCCATGTATCTTATTCTTTGACTCAAATCTGCTGATATCCAGACTTCAAGTCCAACTTGTTGAAGCACTTTTCTTGCTGTAACTGATATAGCAGATGATCTATCCTAGGTAGGGGGTATGTATTCTTGAGCATGATTTGATTCAACTCCATGTATCCTATAGACATCCGCCAAGTCCCATCCTTCTTTGGCACAATGATGATGGGTGACCCACATGGTGATGTACTGGGTCGAATGACACCCAATTGCATAATTCCATTGTGGCCTCCATCGAGATCCAGAAGGAGGAACCCAGAGATCCAGAGGAGGGGGAGCACCTCTTCCATTCCTAGATGTGGGTGAAGGGTTCCTGGCTAAAGTTCATTGTTGACAAGAACAACAAAAAGAGCCTCATTTTAGTGTAGGTTTTGAAGCAGGTGAGCCCTCCAACCACAACACACCCACAGGCTTACACCATCAGGTGGCTTCAGCGAGGACATGATCTCTGTGTTAGCCAGTTGTGTCACCTTCCCTATGGCATCAAACCCTTCACAAATGAAGTTTTACATGATATTTATCTTCGTGATGCCTGTGATTTATTATTAGGCCAATAATACTTGTGGAAGCGACATGTTGTGTATGACTATAGGCCTCATGTTGTTATTGTTAATTTGGTAAATAAGTGATATAGGATACCAGACGTAGCACCACCTACCGCCACCTCTTTTATCACTACGAAAAAATGCATTATGCTCATTTCCAAAACTAGGAAATTTGTTTTCCTGATGATCCAACCTCATGGCAGGAAGCAGACTGTGGCCACAACCACTAGACATGGCTCCTCCACACAGAAACAATAGATGGACAAGGTCGTGGAGGAGTACGGGGACATCTTCATCTCACCCGCAGGCGTACCTCTGCATTTTCAGGTCAAGCACTCCATCGATATGACCCTAGGCGCGCCACTACAAAATGGAATGATGTATCAAATCTCTGTTATAGAGAATGAGGAAATGAATATACAGATTCAAGAGTTGTTGTAGAAAGGTCACATCCAGCCGAGTTCATGTTGGAGCAGAAGAAGGATGTAACTTGGAGACTTTGTATTGACTATCAAGTGCTAAACAAGATCATTGTCCGTGTTAGTCATCAGTAATTTTTTGCTATTTTGTAAACGACTAAATACTTATCCTATATTTATAAAAAGAAAATTCCATGAACATTGTGAGTTTTATAAATCTCACTATATTCATTATCCTTAGAGAAAATGTTTCACTATCATACCCTTTTGCCATTTCATGATCACCTTGTAACTCCTACAGACTCCAAAAATAATTGTGCCTCTCATTTCCATCCTTTTTCCTACCCATATTATCATTAATTTTTTTGTCCCTTGCCTATGACTCCATTGTCCATCTAGGGTTTTCCTATAAGCCTAACTCATTCCCATGATTCCCCCAAAAAAAATTCCTCAAGCATTGAGGGTCTCAAAACTATCTCCGTAGGCTCTTTAGATAACTCAAGTACATTGGATTTTGAGTCTTCATTACACCACTTGGTCAATACTCTGTTTTTCACTTAAATATTCCAAGCCAAATTTAAGTCAAAGAGAGGTCAAAGAACCCCCCACTAGGTCAATTAGGGTTTCATGTATTCCAAGGTCATAATTTCCAAAGAATACTATCCTTTAGCTTCAGAGTCTGCATATGAGGTAATGGACAATCTTGACACTTTTGCAGAAGTGTTAAAAGTTCATATCAGCAAGCATAAAGCCATACCGACTCATAAAAAGCATGCCTCCCGTTAGAGAACTTTTGAGGTCTAAAATGGGCCTCCTAAGAAAAATATACAACAGAAATAAAATTTATAAGAACCAATAGGATTCAAGATGATGATGTCAACCATGGGGGATGATTCACCACTTTTGGGGTTAAAAAGTAAAAAGATAAAAAAATAAATAAATAATAAAACTACTTTTTGAAATTGTATTTTCAACTTATCTCCCTAAGGTTTTAATCAAATTTAGAGAGGGAGTACTCGTTAAATGCAAAATTTAATTCCTCATCCAAGGAGTACCCATGTTGCATACTTTTGATGGACCTTTCTACACAAAAAATGAGAAATACATTAAAAAACGTGATTGCAATCACGTTTTTTATGTATTATATTTTTTCATGTAGTAGGGTTCATCGAAAGTATGCAACATGAGTACTCATTGGATGAGAAATCAAATTATGCATCCAACAAGTGTTCCCGCTCGAAATTTGAGTAAAACCCAAAGGGAGATAAGTTGAAAATACGAGTTGAAAAAGTAGTTTTTTCATTTTTCCCTCTAAAATTTGATGATATAATCAAATATTATTTTATTATTTCCACTATTATTTTATTATTTCCTTAGGAGGCCCATTTTAGACCTCAAAATTTCCCTAATGCATTATTTTCCAAGAATTCTTTCCAAAGGACAAATCATCTGCCACACCTAGGTCCAGTTTTGCTTCAAACTATGTTTCTGACCAAACAGAGATGCATTTGACAAAAGTGAGAGAGGTTTTTTTCCATCATTGGTCCAAGAAGAAAAAAATCCTTCAAGTTTTACACAGGTATCATGGTTTGGGAGCAATGTCAAAAATACAAGTGTCACGGGAGAATTGCTGCACTTATGGAGTGACCTTGGTAAAATCCAATTTTCTCATAGCTAAAGTGTAAAAATGACTAAATTGATGATTTAAATGATAACTAGACTGGAAGATATTTCCAATGAGCTATCCTGAGCTCAATTTGGAGTTAAGGAAGGCCTACAAAAGTTGTCTGCACCATCACTCTACATTTCTGCACCATCACTCAACACGTTTTGACCAGTCTTGGGAAAATCAACTTTTGAGAGGAAAAATCAACTCCAATAAGGGAAAAAATGGTATATCTGGAAATTATATAGGTTACGCTTTCCAAAAAGCTATCATGGGCCCAATTCTGACACTGGGAAGGCCTCCAAATTCCATATACAAATTGGTGTTGTGCTTAGGGCAGCAGTGAACCGACATGACTTGAACGCATTCAGGGCACTGTGCTTAGGGAAGAAGTGACCCAACAGGACCTGAATGAATTTTGTGTGCTGCGCTTATGCCAGCAGTGACCCGACATGACCTGAACACGTCCAGGGCGCTACACTCATGCCAAATACCCTCCAAAATGAAAGAAAGGTGCCAAAAATCAAGGGAAAACATCTGCAAATTGTTTTCAAGACCCTCCAAGCAAGCTAAAATTGGTAGGTGGCATTTTTCCCTCCTCCTCAAGTGTTTTTGGTGATTTAGTGGTTAAAATAATGATCAAACCCTAGCCATAGGAAATCCTAGGCCATCATAGCAAGTATACCTCTATTTTTTAACCTCCAAACAAGTAATTGTCATTTGAAGAGGGGTGTGCACCGGGGTAATCACAAGTCAGTTCAAGATAAGCCCTATTTCAAGCTCAAGGAGATCACTCAGACACCTACACCTCCATCTCACTCACTTGCAAAGTTTCCCTTTCACCATTATTCCATTTCACTCCTCCTACCAAGTTTTATAAGCAGGCCTAGGGTTGTCTAAGGGCATCACTAGTCACCATATCAGATGAAGAAGGAAGCATCAGTGAACAATAAAGTGACAATGAGGGTGAGAGTAACAATGAATCAAACCAAAGTGAAGATGAGGGTGATGATGAATTGAGCCAACAAGAAGCAGGCAACATGGAAACAGGGGAGGATGATGACAGCAAAGAAAATCAGAAGGCTAGCAGCCAAAATGATAGTCACAGTAGTGATGAAACAATGGAAAGGCCAACAGTGAAACTAATGTTGAAGGTAAAGAGGTAAGCAACAATCAGGGTGATGAAGAGGAAAACATGAAGACAAATGATAACAGCCATTAGGAGGAAACCAAAATGAGCCAAATTGAACCTTTTCCCTTGGCATACCACAAAGGAGAAAGGCTTATGTTTTCTACCTCTAAAAGGCAAGGGACCATGTCTTCGTTTTCTACCAAGAAGCTAAATAAAGGCAAACAAAAGATCAAAGAGAAAGTCAGAGAAACCAAGTTGCAAGGGCCAAAACTCAAAAAGGCCCAAACCAAAATCCAAGCACTCAAAGAGGAAAAAGGCCAAGCTAACCTTGGAATATTGGCACAAGCTTTTATACAGGCTTCTCAAACCCCATGAGGAAGGTGTCCACCAATTTTGGGAGAATTTTGACAATTTTTGGTTTTTTCAAATTGTAAGGCCTATAAGTGCAGTGGCACTAGCGCTATGCTTTTCCCTCAGGCATATTCAGAAGGATAAATTTACATTTTTGGATTCCTCATTAATAGTAAAGTATGCTCACCAAATTTCAGAGCATTTGGAACATTTTTTACCCCTCAAAAGGTCAAAAAACACCTCATTTTTCACCTTTCTTCCTCCTTTTCAGGCCTGGCGTTGCGCTCAAAGAGGTTTTGGAAATTTGATATTTTGAATAGGTTATAGGAGCTGGATCAGAACATCAGGAGTATTTTTGGAAATTATACTCATCAGGCTTTCCAACGGGCCATCACGGGGAAAATTTTGACATCGAAAAGGTTACTAAAACTTGGCTGCAACATGACCTATTTTTTGCCTGTGTTGGCAGTGCGCTTATAATAGTTTTGGGAATTTGGCATTTTGGACAGGTTATAGGAGCTCAATCATAAAACCAAAGGTATATTTGGAAATTAGACTCAGAAGGATTTCTAGCGGGCCATCACGGTGCAAAATACGACATCGGGAAGGTCATCAAAACTTGGCTGCAATTGGACCCATTCTCTACCTGTGTTGGTGTTGGTGCGCTTATCTCAGTTTGGGGAATTTTGATTTTTGGATAGGTTATAGGAGATCAATCAGAAAACCAAAGGTATATTTGGAAGGTAGACTCAGCAGGCTTTCTAATGGGCCATCACGAAGAAATATCTGACATCAGGAAGGTCATCAAAACATGGCTGCAAGTGGACCCATTTTCTGCCTGTGTTGGCGCAACGCTTATAGACTTCACTGTGTTTTTGGCCAAAAGTTAACAAAACACACTCATTTATTTGAAAATGATATTATAATGTTTTTTTAGGCAAATCACTCTAAAATTATGTGCTAGCAGTTATTTTGGCATTTATTTCATGGGATATTTTGTCCCTTGGGCCTTGCATGGTCTCTTGGGCATTAATGACATTTATGAGTGATTTTGACATTTTCCAACCGTATCTAGGGTTTTTTCCCTCCTTTGATAAATAAATAGAGCATGAGGGATTCATTATAAAACGTTGGCATTTGATGAGTTTTGAGAGCAATACATGGTTTTATTGAGTTTGAAGAAGAAATTGGTGTTATGGAGTTTGTGAATGGCCTGCTTTGATTTATGATGAAGGAGGATAACTTGTAGGATCCCTGAGCATGGTTAATGGTGATGTGTTCTTGTTTAGTCTTTGTTTTTCTCATCTTTATCATTATGTTACATCCTTCTATGTTGCAGTATAACAAAAAAGTATAGGCTAAGAAATGTTGTTTGAGGCACCTTAGTCCTTCCTGCTTTCTATTGTCTTTATGTTTTCTTCTGTTGCGTTAGTTTAAGGAATTCTTTGTTGCTCCTTAGACCCACATAAGCTTGTTTATTTCATGAATGGTTTCATATGGTAGTTTTCAAACATGTTTTATGGTTAGCCCTAGTTACTTGATACTATCTAAACTCTGTTTTTGGAATCTCTCTTTGAAAGTATTACTTGTTAGGTTTTAGCCAAAGAGGCCATGTTTTGATCATGCCCTTTGTCCATGCTTGAAATTTTGCCTCTAATTTCTTCGTATCTTGATCAATTATGTTTAGGAGTTACCTCTTTATTTCATTAAAGTTATATTTTATCTTATATGTTTTCAAACCTTGAAGGTGAAATCACTAGAAGTTAGATAAGTCTCTTGCTTTCTATGGTTCACTGAATTGTTCATCTTGAATGCCTGCCTAAGTATTATCATAGAGTTATTGGTTTTCCCTATATCATGATTATTGTCTTATGTTGATCAGTATTTGAGACCATCTTGTTTAAAGGTATTTGACAAAGGATACTTAACTGCCCTTTGCCCCACTTTTTTCACCAACTTAATGTTCATTTCACTCCACACAAGCCTTAAAGATCCATTTGACCATGGTAGATTTGCCCTGTGTTGCATCTTGTTTCGTTGTTGAGATATCCATGACTTTCATAGACTCGATATCCCAATGATCTGAAGACGTCTCACTCCACCTATTCTACTTGATCATCTTACCCAACCAAATAAACAAAAAACCCCACACTTAACAACTCGCCTAAAATCAACCATCTAAAGCAAACAAGTTCACATCCTTTGCACATAATAGAGAGAGCCCTCTCAGAGTCCAAGAAGGCTAGGTCCTAGGACTCCAAATATTGGTCTAATGTTACCTTGTGCATTTGGTCTACCAATCTGCCAAATCATGGGATAATAACAGTCCGTAACAGGTATTCAATCCCACATATTGATGACCTTTTGGAACAACTCAATGGGGTCAAATATTTCAACAATATTGACCTAAAGTCTGGGTATCACCAGGTATCGATCGAACCCTTTACTGTGTGGAAAAATGCCTTCAAATCCAATGAGGGCCTTTTTTAATGGCTATTCATGCCTTTCGATTTGATGAATGATCTCGCAACCTTCATGAGGTTGATGGACGAAATCTTGCGACCATTCACCAACTCATTTGTGGTGGTTTGTTTGGATGGAATCCTTATCTTTAGCAATATTTGGGAAGAGTAACTCTACCACATTCGACAGGTCGTCCAAACACTGCAATAACACCATTTGTGTGCCAATTTGGAGAAATGAACTTTTGGCATGACCCAGGTTCAATATCTGGGATACATTGCTAATGAACGGAGGGTGCATAGGGACCCAACCAAGGTCTAGGTCATTTGGGATTGGCTAGGCCCAACAACTCTATCAGAGCTCTGTAACTTTCTAGGTCTTGCCAATTTCTACTGTAGGTTTGTGTTGGACTTATCTCATATCACTTGGCCTTTGAGTCAAATCACCAATGGAGGAGCGAAAGAAAAATTATTTTGGATTGAGTCTCAACAGAAGGCATTCGCAAAGTGGAAGCATGGACTTTGCTCACATTACTCAACTTGCAGCAACCATTTGAGATCAAGACAGATGCCTCTGACTATGCTATTGGGCCAGTACTTACTCAGCAGGGGAATCGAATGGCATATCAAACTGAGACACTTTCAGACACAGTCTGAAAATATCCCACCTATGAAAAATAAATTTATTCCATTGTGAAACCCTATCGACATTGAAGCATTACATTTTGGGGAAGGAAATGGTCATCCACATAGATAATTAACCCCTGTAGTTCATATAGACACAACGGAAGTTGCATAATGATCTCCTTCAGAAATGGTTCACATACCTGAAATTATGCCATTTGAACATTAAGTGCAAAAAGGGAAGCACCAATAATGTTGCATATTTCCCCAGCCAACTGCTGATCATGATGCTAACCACTGTGCTCATCTCTTGTGGGCACGAGACTTCAGATTGGACACATCTCTTCAAAATTGATCCATAATTCAGAAACACATACCAAAAGGACCTCGAGGGTAAGAAAGTTACATATTTTCACCTCTAGGACGCACTGTTACGCTACCTATTGCACCTATGTATTCCTTCAAGCGAGCATGCCAAGATTATTTGGGAAGCGCACTAAAATTAGGTCGTTGGAAATTTCGTGGTGAAGAGAATAGTGGAAATACTACAGAAGTATTTCTATTGGCCTAACCTTTGAAATGATGTTGGGAAGTACATTAGATCCTACATTTCCTGCGCTATTTCCGAACTGACCATCAAGAAGCAATCCATATATACTTCGCTTCCTAGCTCACATCCCTTCTGAAGATGACAAGGTGAAAAAATTCATCAAGCACATTCAGTACACCCTCCAATAACTCCATAATATATTGGACAGAGCAAATTACAACTACAAGCAATGGCATGATCAGCATCAGGTGCCACGCAAGTTCTAGGTTGGGGACAAATTTTGGCTACATTTGCAAAAGGAGTGCCTAGGTAGACCCAACCACAGCCTTCAACCACTCCAATATGGGCCATACACCATCACAAAGGAAGTAGGGAACAATTCCTTCTAGCTGAGTATTCCACCATTCCCTGTTTTGCACCTAGTGTTCAATGTGGACCGCCTTCAACCCTACTTTCTACCATTGCTGGACACATATGACATTGTAAAACAAATCACACCAATAGAATTAAACTCAAACTGGATGGAACAAGCCACAACTGATCGGATCACATACACACATATCAATAACACCCCATGGCAAAGAATCCAACTATATCGAGTTGTCAAAACAAGCCAACTCCCTACGAGGGAAAGTGCTTCACAAGGGACCAGATTCAACAGAAAATTCCTCACCTCATGGAGGCTCTACAGAAAATGGGGACCATTGATTCCTAAGGGGGGAGGAATGATCTACATCTATATTTGTGGCCACCCACCTATTCCACCAAGACCCCTGGTCAGTTTCATCGGTTTCCTTATTTATAGAAGCATTTACTATTTTTAACAGTGTTTCGGCTCCTAAACCTCTAGAGTAGTTTTGACCCCCTAAACAACATTTTTTTTAGGCTCACATTAGTTCCTTGGCCTACGATGAAACTTATAGTACTCAGAGATATATTTCCGACGATATATCATATGTGGTAAATAGAGATAATAGACCAAGTTACAACCCCCAAATGTTTGTTGCCAAACTAACCCCAACGGAGCCCACAAATACTTAGTGTTCCATCTCCTGGGTTAGGGTTTTGAGTTTTTAGGGTTTTCCCATGGTGTTCAATAATAAAAGGCCCTTGAGCCTCATTGTAACATAATTCAAATTCATGTAGCTGCCACATCTCTTCTCACATATAAGATACTATAGCCTGAGCTAGTTTATTTTCCATTATGTCTGTAAGAATTTTTCAATATTTGATATTAATGAAATTAACTATTATTCCTACTGCATCTCATTTTTTATGTTTATTTCTATATTTTATTTCATTCTTGCATAATTCTAGATCAATATGGGTTTGGATTATCACGAATTTCCAGCCCCAACTTCTTGACCAACTCTGCTACAATGAGATTTTCCTATTATCCCGAGTCAGACAGAGCATCAATATTTGTCTTCTTGACCTGTAACTTTATATGGAAGAGTTTGGTCATTTCTTTCTCTTCCTATTATTGAATTCTACTCAGATTCACCTCCTTTTGTATTGACGTACATATGATATTATATCAAAATCCTAGTTCCTTTCAACTTGGTTGCTCAAATTATTGGCCATGAGATTATTATTCTTATTATATTTCTTATTGTTCTTCGGGTTTATCTCTGGATGTAAATTCCAACACTTCTCCTCATATGTACATTGATGTTGTAGTGGTTGTAGTTGTTTCTAGGATGTTTGCACTAGTGTGGTGTGGATTTCGTCTTCTTATATTTTCCTCCTTTTTTATTCTTCTTCCCCTACTTAGAAGCATCTTGTTGCTCCTTCTACTTCAATCCACTTGATTATGCTCTTCTGAGGCCTATGTTCTCTAGGTATTGTTGCAGTACACAAGCCTCATCCACTAATTTCGTCTTGAACAACATCACTTTCTCACGTAGATGGCGGTGCAGACCCCCCAAATACTTAAGGAGTACATCTAGGTTCTATGGAGAAATACCCATAATTACAACCATATTTATAAATTATGTGGTGTACTCCTGCACACTATGGCTCAACCTTTTCCTGAAGTAATGCCACTAGATCCACTGGTCCTCCACATAACCAATGGGATAAAACTGTGACTTAATGAGGGTTTTGAAAGCCTCCCACTAATTCACTGGAGGTTCTCCCTCCAACCTCATGGTTTTTGTGTGGCTCTCCTACCAAGTCAGTGCATGGCCCTCTTTCAGTCGTGCAAATGAGATCTTTTTCCCTTCCTCAATCTAATGGACACTGAAATAAACTTCTGGTTGCTACAACTAGTGGTTCAAATTCATAGCGTCGATCTCGTCATGGTACAACTTGACATAAAAATTTTCTACCACGTTAAATAGGGACTGTGATTAATTTATGATACTCAAACTTGGTTAATATATTTTGTGATCTTTCTTCGCCTAGTTCTCTATTTCTCCCTGAAATTTTCTTCCCTGTTCTGATTTTTCCTCAGAATTCGAACCCCATCTTCCCCAAAAATCCCCAGATTATTGCTTAGGGCCACCATGAGGAATTTTACATTGCGGTTTATATCCGCGACTTGTTGTTCAAGCCGTGAAAACCTCACCTCTGTAGGATCACGAGGTTCATTTACATATTTGTTGCCGAGGTTCATTTTATGATTTTCAACCCCGCCAATCTAGATCCCTGCAATCTCGACAATAATACCCAAAGAAAATTTCTCTGATACCAAATAATCCGTAAACTTCCGTGGATATTCCACTGAATAGTTTTTCGTAAGAGGTCTGATAATATTATATTAAAAATATAAGATTCTACACATTTACAGTTTTATTAAACTTTAAGATTAGTGAATTTAACTGTAACTAGTGCATGCATGTGAATATAAATCATGTAGAAATGTAGAGAACTAAAAAATAAGCTGACACACACATAAGACATAAAATATGCTCTATGGAAAAATCTTTCAGGAGAAAACTCAGCTGAAAGGTGAGGTTTCTTCGCTCTCTTTCTGTATCTGGAAATATGGTTGTAGGTACATAGAACTAGTGCTTGTGGCCCATTGACTGCTACAGTGCATAGATCCTCTATGTCTACTCTACCTCCTATCTCTCTTGACTATCTTTGCTCAACATTGGAACAAAATTCTCTCGAAAGAATGGAATGCCTCTTCCTCCTAGTGAACCGTTTACAACACAACCCGATAGCCTACTCATTGTTTAATTTTGACTACATCAACTCTTAACTAGAGTTACTTCTAGAGACTTTTGCATCAAAAACACATGGCTAGCCCCTTTTCCCATGAAGAATGGGGGCTGACTTGACATCCTCCCAAACGATAGGTGTGAAAACAAGAAGGGAAACTTTTGAGTGGCACAAATTTTGCATGCAAACTTTGATTGACTCGCTTCTTGCACTACCGAAAAGATATTTGTGGGTAGAATAACATCTAAAGGTGCTACATTAAAGATACAAAATAATTAGGGGAATTTTTAGGTATAAAATGGGCTTCCTAAGGAAATTATAAAATAGTATTGGGGATAACAAAATAATATTAGATTACATCATCAAAGTTTAAAGAGAAAAAATAAAAAATTACTTTTTCAACTTGTATTTTCAACTTATATTCATATGTGTTTAATCAAATTTCGAGTGGGACAACTTGTTGTATGTAAAATTTGATTCCTTATACAAGGAGTACCCATGTTGTATACTTTCAATGGACCAATCATGTTTTTTCATGTATTTCTCATTTTTTCTATAGCAAGGCCCATCGAAAGTATGCAACATCGGTATGCCTTGGATGAGGAATCAATTTTTTCATCCAACGAGTGTTCCCACTCAAAATGTGAGTAAACCCTTAGGAAGATACATAGAAAATACGTGTTGAAAAAGAAGTTTTATTATTTATTAATTTTTAATCTTTTTACTTTTTTACCCCAAAAATGGTGAATCATCCCCCATGTTTGACATCATCATTTTGAATCATGTTGGTTCTTATAAAGTTTATTTTGGTTGTACATTTTTCTTAGGAGGCCCACTTTAGACCTCGAAAGCTCTCTAATGCTTAACCCCAAAAAATGTCGTTTGATGCCTCAAAACGCTCCAGGAAGGTTTCAAACATGGCTTTCCCAAACAAGGTCCCACTGGTAAAAATAGTCCCATGAGTTGATTCCTCCATTTTTTCCACTCCAAATGTATTGATATGAATGAAAAATAATATAATGATCCAATTCGGATCAACACTGGTTCATAGGGATAATAAGAATGAAAGCTAGATTTTGAAAGGAAAGCACCATGTGAGAGCATGTTAACATAAATAATGAAAAGAAAATATTCTCATTTTATAATGGAGTTACATTTTTTATTACATGTAAATGGGCATATTGATGTAAGATCTGGTAAGGCATGTGTGCCCTTGGGAAATTACTGGTAAATTATCTAGTTAGACCTAGGTAATAAGGGGTATACTAAATTACACTATGAATATAAAATTTGAGGGGCTAGGGCTTCGAGGTGAGTATGATAGTTCACTTGACTGGGTTAGTCGAATTCATCAAGGGAAACCCCATGTCAATTTTTAGGGCCGGGGGCGGGTGAGAGTGGTTTTGGTAAAACTTGACTCAATGAAAGAATCAAAGTTATTTGGTATATAATGGTTGTTTCTGGCACATGGTTATGGGTTCCCATGGTTTTTTTCCCATATGATGCATGTAATGAATCATTTAAAAGGATTTTGAAAACTTCATTGTAATGGGCGAGGGGAGGTGAGTGGTGAACATTCAGTTGGCCAACATAGGTGGTTTTTGGCTAATGTCACTAATAAAAAATTATTATCTAGTTTTTTCCTCGATTGGAGTTTTTTAGGAAGATGCATTGTGTTTATGTTTTGTGATTTGTTTCTATTTTTTTAAATGTTTTTCTCATAAAAATTAGTTTTATATTTAATCATTTTAACACCTCATTCTGTTATGTTGTTGGATTTCCCTCTTTCTCTCACTTTTCTTTATGCAAGGTTCTCCTCTCCCTTTTGGCCCATTCCTGAAAATTTTCTCCTAATGCCTAGGAAAATATCTCACTCCTACTAAGGATCTTTTGGTAGAGGAAAATTCAATAGCATATATTAGAGCCTAATCATCATCCATATTATACTACTCTCAAAACCCCCTATAAATCAAATAGGAAATTCATGTAGTTGAGCAGGAAATTAATTATGATAAATGATGCCATTCTGATTCCAAGGTTCTAACTTATATTGGTAATTCATTTTTTGATACAAGAAACACTAAGGAAAGGAAAAACTCATATCTCCACACTATTGATATTTACTTGCATTTAAAATCCTTTTCAAGGAAATTTTTGTTGGACATGAATAACACCATAGATTAGCCCCTCCTACTAATTGAGGAATCACAACTGTTTATTCAGGAGTGTCATTTAGAGAATGGTATTCCATCCAA